>OY730184.1:3192500-3792500 GCA_963422495.1 Polyommatus iphigenia | reverse complement strand
GCGCGTGCGCGCCGGTGCCTGTGATTGGTGTGCGCGCGTGACGTCACGATTGGGGGCAATATACGTTATCAATTCAAACACGAGAGCATAGATTACGAATAGTAATTATATCAGAATGCAGGGGTCTGCTGATAAGGGTAGATATCGTCATAGAACGAGTGAGAAAAACGCGTTTTTATTAGGCGGGAAAATTTATGAGTTATTACTAGGTACTTAACCTTAAACCTATGACTTAAGGCTTAAGGTGACGTAGCGTTAAAGTAAGAAACCGTGTTGGATATGTTTTAGATTGCTTGTTTTCTATGAGAGGCCGGCCCGGCCTCTCATAGAAAACAAGCAATGGAACAGCAAAAAATGGAAAGGGCGTAAGCGACAAAATGGTTTTGTCGCATAATTTAAAAACCATAAATACATTTCATATAAGCTATGCACAAATTAAAGTGCATGCTTGAACCAATTTATGTACAAATTTTGGAACCTTAAATCACTCTCCTCTGTTGGAAAAATAGGAATCCCTTTTTTTACAGAGGTCTTTTCGATTGATTATTCTGTGCTATAAAAGTTGTCCAATCGTGTTATGCTATGGGCAATTCAAAGACAAAGACATGATGAATACTGACAATGAACTTCAATTTCTTAGCTTTAGTCATTGCTGAGAAAAATCGGCATCGCTACAGCCAAATTATCAAGGCGTCGCCTTAAGCCATATACAACTGCTTATTAATAATAACTCTCACACCGGTTTCGGTGACAGTGGTCAGCTTCATTGAAACCAGGCCAGTTACACAGGAGTAATTTTATAGTGCCCAAGTGTGTGCGCAATACTCAAGACCACTCTCTATTCCTTTTACTCTCATAACCCAGTGGGACGGACGACCGACACGATTGGCGAGAGTTCAGGCGCAGAACCGTATTTTCACATGCCCATCCGACGCATGGATCATCTTACTTGTCAGACAATCAGGTGATCAGCCTGCATTGTCCTTACCAAACTTGTAAATAGCATGTTTCCAACACGGGAACCGAACCCACGACCTACGGGTCAAGAGCCACGCTCTAAAGTCTAAACCACTGAACCACGTAGGCGTTCCCTTAAGGGTTGGACGTAGTTGTGTATGTTCCGGTTTATGGTAATTTGGTAAACCATGGCTTGGCGTCCGATTAATGGCATGGTTAAACTTTAACCTCACTACGTATCACCAAGGAGGGTTAAAAATGAAAAAAAAATCACGTGATTAATTGACGGTCCCTAGGCTGTGCATGATATTGTATGGTCTAAAAAGTCAGGTTTATAGAAACGTGATGCATACAATTAATTTTATTAAGTTGAATTAGCAGGATGCAAAAAATATCCAAAGTGGATGATCTTTTCTATTTTTTTATATTAATATTAATGAACTAGTTTTTGCCTTCCTCATATTATTTAGTGCTAGCCTAATTCAATTTAAAAAAGAGCTCAGGCAAAATTAAAAAAAAAAATGTTTTTAAGCTTCTTGTACACGAGCTGACAATAGTCAACAATTTTTAGATTGTCAGCACAACTCCTATCAAGCCCCATATTATTAAGATCACCGGTGATTGCGACAACAATAGAATAACAATAGATTTCCAAGAATCCGCGATCGAAGGATAATACAAAAGTTGTGCTCACAATCTAAAAATTATATTAATGGTAAATAATAATTAATAACAAAAAAGTGATTATACTTTAAGCCTTAAGGTATTTATGTGCCCCTTGTTTACTGTGAAAGTAGCAGCGCTGAAAGATCAAAAAGCAAGCGCCCCAGCGTCATGAATTTTCCCATACAAAAGTAAAAAAAAGTTACTATTTCAGCGCTACTTTCACAGTGAAGTCTACATATGGGAC
Source organism: Polyommatus iphigenia (assembly GCA_963422495.1). Classification (NCBI taxonomy): domain Eukaryota; kingdom Metazoa; phylum Arthropoda; class Insecta; order Lepidoptera; family Lycaenidae; genus Polyommatus; species Polyommatus iphigenia. The sequence goes on along the minus strand of OY730184.1, from coordinate 3,790,633 downwards.
CCATTCACACCCTAAAGTATTATCACTTAGTTTTGTAACACCCTGTAGAAACCATGTTAAAGAAATTAGTTTAACCCATCAAGCCCCATAAGCTCACCGGTGAGCGAGACATAATAGAATAACAATAGATTTCCAAGAATCCACGATCGAAGGATTGATTTGGAGTGCATAAAGTGCAGTCGTTCTAAACGGACACTGGACAGCTTGCGTACGACCAGCCAATTTAAAAATTAAAATGAATAAGACGCAAAACACTCACATATGAATTTTATTAAAATGTCTTTTTCTCATATTATGAAGCTTGTATATTCCACTAGTTAAATACATCAAATTTCTATCTTGCATATTATAGTTACGGTTACATATTTTATCACTGGGGCCCAATTCTAGTTCGAATGAATCGAGTTACGGGAATCAGGTCCCCGGTTCCAACAACATTACTCTATCAACAAATACAGGTACATTCGTAACTTGAGATATTCTGTTTTATTTTACAAAACAAATCTTGTAACAAAAACAAAAAAAAATGTTCTATAAGTATTGAAAGTTTACAATAAATTATTATAGATACTATGTATACGTATCAAAAAAATATTTAATTAAGACAACACATTTCACATATTTTGGTATGCCAAATTACTGCATAAAACAAAGAAAAAAAGACGGGTTGCACTCCGGGAGTTCCGGCAGAAGTGAAAACTTGATTATTAACGTTGTGCATTTTTTTAACCCATTTTTTATGAAAATCGATTTTAAAAAAATCGATTTTTTAAATTAATCTAAACCCTTACAATCGATTAAATTTTTAACCCATTTTTTATGAAAATCGATTTTTTTAATTACTTAATCGAAACCCTTACAATCGATTAAAAAATATCGACAATCGAAAAAAAAAACAATCGATTGTTCGATTAATTGATTTCGATGTTACAACACTACTCTCCAACCATCTTACGGTTTTTCGATCAGCACGAGAATCTGACGCGAGTTTCACAGTTTTTACCCATCCCACAAAAGTGCTCAACGCCGCTAAAGAAGTTTTCACTTCAAAAATAAGAGATATTTTATTTTACATGTACATTGTACACGTACCGTTACAATATTTGTTTGATAAGATGTACTGCAAACTAAGTTTGGGTTGCACCAACTAACTTTAACTTTAACAGAATGTCAAGTCAAAACAAAATTCACGATGGTTAAAATTATGCCATATTCAATGATAACCGTAACCGGGTAATTTTGACATAAGGCTCACAGTGTTGTCATATAAAGTATTTTTCCCATTATTTTTTTACGGATAATTCATATTTTACACTCTCAGCCCTTTTAACTGAAACTGTTACCAATAAAAACATGGTGCAAGTTACATTTGTCAAGTTCTGCGGTCATAGTTATAGTAATTGCTAAAATTAATCTTAACCGTAACTATAGATAACTACGCCTGTGGTGCAACCCACTCTTATTTAATATTTTATTGAAATGAATCAACTGCTTTATAAAATGTCATTCTAATGGTGTGCATTGACGGAAAATTTGTTTAGAAGACCTCCGAATCTACGTTAGTAGGTTTAGAAGACCTCCGAATCTACGTAAGTAGGTTTAGAAGACCTCCGAATCTACGTAAGTAGGTTTAGAAGACCTCCGAATCTACGTAAGTAGGTTTAGAAGACCTCCGAATCTACGTAAGTAGGTTTAGAAGACCTCCGAATCTACGTAAGTAAGTTAGAGTGTTGGAGTGCGGCCATTCGGTTGAAAGGACGTACCGTTAATACACACTCTAAGGGCCAACGCTAAAACTCGCGCGGGCGCACGTGCGCGTGTGAATAATTGAAAAATTGTATGGGCAGCGTCGTCGCCCGCGTCCGCGCTCCGTCGCACGCGCCTGCGCTGCTCATACTATTTTTCGTTTGTACACACGCGAGCGTGCGCCCACGCGAGTTTTAGCGTTGGCACTAACAGCTGCACTCAGATACGAAGCCCCATAAGCTATGTCTACACTGTGCACTTTCGTCTTCAATTTTCGTCATCTTCTTTCATTCAACTTTCGTTTTGGCGCATTCAATAATATAATTGAATACGTCAACGAACGCAACGCCAACATTAGCTTTGTCCACACTGTGCCTTTTTTGTTCATCAAGGGCATGCGTTATAGCGCAGTTGCGTTCGTTGACACTTGACGCATTCAAGTTGAATGAAAGAAAATGACGAAAATTGAAGACGAAAGCGCATAATGTGGACATAGCTATTGTCATTTTTGTTTTTTGGATACGGTCAGAGGACATGCGTCGCGGGCATGCCTCACGCTCGCTGTTGACTGCGCTATAACGCATGCCCTTGACGAACAGAAAAAGGTACAGTGTGGACAAAGCTATACATATTATATCAAACACTTATTAAATCGAGTTTTAATCATCATCAAATACGTCTCTGAGAGCGACAGTATGTGACAAATTGCATCACTTTTCAACACCTTTATGGTTAATTGTAAATCCATTAGAAATTGTAACTAAGAACTGCGCAGTTCGCTATTCTTATACAGCAGTCGTGCAAAATTTAATTTGTAGCACTTTTGTCATGTGTAAAACATTAGTATAATTTATGCATACGAGGAAAACAATTGTTACATAATTTTGTATTTCATGGTGTTAGCATATTATGTTGGATACTATATATAACTGTATCATGTATCGTTAGCAAACAATAAAAATATGCATTAGAAATTTAGAATAAACACAGGGAACTGCAATGCGCTTTTTCACCAAACGCACACTAAAGGTGAAGCCAAAGAGCGTAATTTGTGAGTTGTGAGTCGCAGAATTTCGGCTGGCAGAAATTCTGCTGCATTCAGTTTCATGCAAAAGTGCTGTTTGATTCACACGAGCGTAATTTTGTGAGTCATGATTTGTATGGAAAGATATTTACGCGACCGAAATTCTGCGACTCACAACTCACAAATTACGCTCGTTTGGCTTCACCCTAAGAAGTGTCCACTAGACTTGGGTGGCAGAATAGTGTTGTTAAAAAACTTTGTAATACTACAAGACTGCTAAGCCACAGAACATTACTACCGCATTCAGAGACTAATATTAATTACCTATATTCATTACATATACATTACATAATTATATAGACTTGGGACAGCCCTAGGAGATTTCCCTATTGACCTTTATCGCATCCCCAATGACCCCTAACTGTGGGTGAATAGGGATTGCATTTTAGTGTTTTGTGAATAATTCTCAATGTTTATTCCATTATTTTATATCTATACTTATAATAAAATCGTAGAGGTAAAATTTTTGTACATTGAAAATAAACTTGAAAAAACGAGTCAGGGGCATGTTAGAAGAGTAGTAGAACACATTTTAACTGTTTTTGAAATTTTTGTTTCTCTGTCTGTTTGTCTGTTTGTACAGGCTAATCTCTGAATCCGCTGGACCGATTTCAATGAAATTTGGCATGGTGATACCTTATATCCCTGGTCAACATAATATTATAAGATACTATTTTTTAACCGGCTTCCAAAAAAAGAGGAGTGTAATGTTAACTTTATTGTTCGTGGTCAGATTTTCAAAATTATTTTTTTGTTGTATAGATTGTTAACCCGAATTTGATACCACGTTTACAAAAACTGTGACTTGATAATGATTTCGGGATCAGGAGGTATCGACGGAACTCCTTTACAACAAAAACATTACAGTAATTTTCACTTTTTTTAAGTAAAATTAACATAACATGCCACCAAAAAGTAAGATTTGCACATATCCCAGGACATATCCGGACATATCAGGACATATCCCAGGGTATAGGGCTTCCGAAGGTTCCGTTGCTGAACGGAACTCCAGCTGATTCCATAAAAGAAGATAATAATATATTATGTAGGGGGTTCAGCGTTGTTCAAAATACTGGAAGCGCATGCCACTATGTCAATTATATTAATTATCATGATCACCACCATCATTACACCATCCATAACCACAATATAATGCGTTTATTGATTTTTTCAGGGTTCCGTAACCAAAGTTTAAAAACGGGACCCTATTACTAAGACTTCGTTGTCTGTGCGTCTGTCCGTCTGTCTGTACCTACGTCTGTATGTCGCCAGGCTGTATCTCAAGAAGCGCTACAGCTAGAATTCTGAAAATTTTCACAAAATATTGTGTATATCAGCTGTTGCCAATATAACAACAAATACTAAAAACAAAATAATATTAATATTTAAGGGTGGGTTCCCATACAACAAACGTGATTTGTTGGCCTTTTTTGCTCCATATCAATATAATAGAACAGGTAGGCACTTGAAATTTTCACAAAGGCCTTAGATATTATGTGTACTTTAATAATAAATAATAATATTTAAATTAAATCCAATTTTATTGGGGGCCATACAAAAAACACAATCTTTGGCTTATTTTTGCACTATAACGGTACGGAACCCTTCGAGCGCGAGTCCGACTCGCACTTGGCCGATAATTTTTGTGATCTTTTGCATTAAAAGGATCAGAATCGATATTATTTTATTAAAATTTAAGGGCTATAATTTGTTATGGTTGCGAAAGTGGAAATTTCATAATGTGATCCATGAGGTTTTGAAGAAATTTCTCGAATTTTAGAAAGTGTGACTTTCGCAGTTACTGTCGCGAAGGGGGAAATTTCATAATAGGAACTATGAATAATGGAATTGAAGGAACTCCTCGAAATTTACAACCAATTCTAGCAAAGGTCGATCTTTAAAACTTTTCCCTGATATTCGTAAACGATTATTATCCAAACCCTGGATGGATATTGACCACTGCGTATCTCAATTCGTTACCGGCCTTGGAAATACTAAAGTCAAACTTTACGGGTCTAAAGTAATATTACCGAGCTACGATCGAGCACGTACGTAGAATTTGTGCTCGACCGAAGGCAGTATGTTTGAATAAACCACTCATCATATTGTTCTCTGGGAGAGTTTTTTCTGCCAATACTAAAGAAATACAACGCTAGACAACAGGGCCGTCTCTAGCCCATGTGGCGCCCGTGTGCAAATATTACCCTAGCGCCCCCTAGCAAACGCGCGGTCAAAATGAAATGGGTACAGACTACAGAGTGCAAGTACAGTTTGTCCGGCCGCTTAAAGGTGAGGGCCAGTGCCGGTCCTAGCCAAATTTTCAGGTGGTAAGTACGAATACCAAAAGTGGGCAGTGGCACCCTTCTAAATAAAAAATTCGGCCAAGTGCGAGTCGGACTCGCTTCTTAATAAATTTCAGCTAATACCTTTTTTTTAAGACCAGACACCTCAAATTTTGAGGTGGTCTGATCTGGTAGGGGTCTGTTTTGGCCTTCTTCTGTGGAACATCGGCTACCATTGCATCCTGCGAGCGGCCCATCTTTGGCCTATCCAGACGACACATTCATGGTGGCCCACGGAGACAATACGCCTGTCGAGAGTGGGTGAGTCTCAGGTTGTGGCGCTTATAGAAGCATTGGGGCTGCAAGTCGCAGTCGAAAAGACGTAGGCCATGTTTTTCTTTGGGCCCCGGAAGCACCGCCCCCGCGGATTCTGAATGGATCTTTAGGTCCCTCATTTTCGTCGATTGGCACTACAACTGAAGAAGATAACCATGGCTCTGAATCGCCTTCTGCCAAAATCTTGTAGTCCAGGGCCCACCTGCAGACGGGTCCTACAGTCTTATTTGGACGAAACACATAGGCGCCTGGAAATTGGAATAGACAGCTATATATACTTTAGTGCTGCGGATACTACTATCTACTATCGAACCGTTAGCTGGCGAAGCGAGGGTCCCCTCCGTGGAATCTGGAGGCTCGCGTGTTGTCGGAGAATGTGTCAACACACAGCCGAGTTTAAAAAGCGAAGAGAGCGGGTGCTATCAGAGTTCAGACCTGGTAACCCGATGGCGCCACGCACCTAGCAACACCAAATGGCATCCCTAACTGCCACCCACTGAACTGTGAAAGCGATCCAGTCGATACTACAACAGTGGATGGCACATTAAAAGGGCGCCTTTACCTTCGGTCATTACCTGGATCATACGGACATGAGGAAACCATCGCCTATGTGCCACCACAGCCTGAGAAAGACGATACGGCTCAGTATACGCTCATTGAACGCTCTGCTTGGGCTGAGCAACGGGCTGAGTTTTGCGTTCCCATAAGAAAGAGGCACGGAGGGCGTAGGCTGCACGGCGCCCGATGCGATCGCAAGGGTGCCGTCAAGAGCACATTTGCTTGTGTAATTCGACATATAAAAGAAGAGCTCTAGATGCTATATAAAATGTATGCTAACTGGAGTTCTTTTTACGTTGGTCATTAGAGCGCGTCGGCCGGCCAAATCGGGCAAGCGCCGAGAGGGGCTCCGTTGCGAGCGGCGCTCGGCGCCCCTAGGACAGCGGCGCCCGTGTGCAACGCACACCCTGCACCTAAGGGAAAGACGCCCCTGCTAGACAACCTACAGTGTAAATCTGATGTCGCATACTACGGTGATACGGCCTTCAAGCGTTTTTGTCACAATTATTATTGGCAACAGTCTAACACAACAAATTCCAATATTAATTTAGCTATAGCTATCAGTCACAATTATAGTTTATTTTTGTGGTGCTTCCCCTAAGTTATTTGACATTCGGTCACTGCAACTTTTTGCTGTCTCCGCTTTCAATAGAAAGAGGAATTACAATTCTTCAAACTTCTATTTTCTTCTAATTAATTTCGTTGCGGGTTCCAAACCAGTTTGAGCATGTCCCTCTGACTCCCTGAGATCATATCAAAGGATTGTCATGGTTGGATACCGCTATCGATCCTGGTGACACAAGAGAAACAGTGGTGGGAATGTGTGGTGGCCGGTGGGCCAACGCCTATAAAGAAATTACCCTTTGGGTAAGTAAGTAAACAACTTCAAGCGTTATTTTATTCTGGTTTAATTGTAGGTTAGGAATCTGAGAGTAAGAGGTAGGTTAAAGAAGGATAGATGCCTACATTAAATCCCGTCTTCTGTAGTCTACTCTCTATCTCCGTCACATGTTCCTTTCCCCTGTCCTGTGGCCCCCATCCCCTGTCCACGCCAATCGGTCTTCGAAGAAAGGTTTTTTCAAAACGACAAGTATCTGTGATTCAAGTTTCCTGTGGTTCAAGTTTTCTTTGATGAAAATTAAAAAATTCGTGTGTAATTATATAGATCCAAATAAAATAATCGTTGATGGGTGTTCAATTTTCTAAATTTCGATTATAATAACATACATTCACGCGGACGAAGTTGCGGGCAACAGCTAGTTTAATAATAAAGATATTGATAACACTCAAGTAATAAAATCCTTTTTAGGTACTACTTTCTTTCAAAATTATTCACAAACTCGTTATAAAGTTGAGTTTTATCCCTATTCACCACAAATTACGTTACTAATTTGGAATAAATGAAGATTTTGACAAAATTCCACACATTATCTGGCAAAATCTTCATTTAATTACAGTTAAGTAATTAATATTCGTCTATGAGTGCGATCGTTAGTGTACGATTGGAAAAAACATACTTACTTATATTTCAGATTACATTACGCATTGGATTAAAAAAACAGGATAAATAATTATAAGAAATTTTAACAATTCTCTTCTATAGTATCTACCCTTGAAAGACAATCGCTTTTTGATAAAATATATACACGATAAGTATAATATTAACAGGAAAAAAATAACACATACACCACAGTGCATAAGTCAAAACAAAGTAATTGCAAGGGCGTCGCCAAGGGGGGGGGCGAGAGGGGCAGCTGCCTAGAGATTCTAAAAAAGTTGCCAAATATAATGCAACCAAAGTTCTAAGTCTTTGAGTTGATTTGCTTGAAGTTCAAGCCTTGAACAATCATTCCCGTACGTCGAAACTCGAATGAATTCACTAATTCCACTCTAATTCATAGAGAACGAGAAAAGTATGAATTGTAGTAGGTAAAGTCAACTTGCCCCCCCCCCCCCCCCCCCCCTGCGCCATCGGCTGGCGACGCCCTTGAGTAATTGTATCATCAAAAGCAAGTTAGTTCGTATAATATATCAATAAATTTAATTAGGAAGCGCTCTGATTATGTATAATATTATATTAGCTGTTGTCGTATCAATTATGTAGGATAAAGATACTAAAATATTTAAGATTTGTAGGTATTAAAAGCCTTAATTAAGAAAAATTAGAGACGAAAAATAGCAAAAAGGCTGAAGGTGCATACAGCTTAAATCTTTGTAATATTAAATAAAAATGAAAATTTACTCAATTTATTAATAGATAATATTATACTCTTTTAAAATCTTAAAATATAATTCAATATACATCTTTTATATTAAAAATAAACTCTTATTGCTTTTGATATGCGCAATGTTTTATTTCAATTTTCAATTGATTTAAGTAAATTATATTTGAACTGTAAATTGACCGGACTTAAACTTTATTGTCATATATTTTTTTTAATAACATTCTTATTACACAAAATATATAATTAAATATGAAATTTATGATTTACACATTGATAAATAAATTATTGAACATATTTTGTAGTAGGCTAAATATACTATATTCGTATTTCGATAACATTATTATATTATAATTTAAATCTATTTTACCTCTTTTGCAATGTCTTGGCCGAAATTTTAGAAATTCGTTTATCGTAATGATATTTTCGATTTCCAATTTTTAATTATTGTTCTAAGCGTCTAACTTTTTTCTGAATTTGTGACATCCCTACTTCGTAAGATATTATTTTGACGCAGAATTTCATATTATTTTCAATTTGCACTTAATTTTGGTGTTCAATTAACAAAAAGTAGATTCCACTTTATAATGCTAAGCTATTTTATATTTCTTGTTGGGTGAACTGCAAAACCTTACGAAAATTAACATTAATTTTAACTCAAAACCTTTGGCAAAAATGTCGAGGAAGTTAAAATTCAGCACTGTCAAATATTGCAATAATTTATTACGTTTTTGAATTCAACTGCTCGATTTTTTTTTTGTTACACCAAAAGTTGTACAGCATGTTCCTATTTACAGATGCACACTGAATATTTGTCATGATTTCTCATTGATATTTCGTTATATCAGGTAGGTGTGACATTACCTAACTTATCAACTACCCCACATGCTACTATAAACCTTTAATATGAACTGATATTTGGCTCATGTTCAGTCGACCACCGCTCTTGGAAGACTAACGAAAACCAACATCCTAACACTTCACATGCTAATCTACTCGAAATTTGTGGGTGTAATCAAATATTTTTATCGACAATTTTTTTTCAGAATTAAAGTGACGCTCAAAATTGGTTTAGGGGCACAATTCTCATATTATCTCGAATGTAGAATCGCAGTCTTTTTCACTCGTGTTCACATATAACATACTAGATGACGCCCGCAACTTCGTTGCGCCAAATTCGTTTATCACGCGAGAATCGTAAATTTTCCCAGGATAAAAAGTATTCTATATCTCACCCGTAACTCAAAATATCTCCATACCCTCGTGTGAGTTAGCATATTATACGATCGAAGCAACATAGAGCTTTAAAATCGAGCCCAACCATTCAAAATCTGAGTCTTGTAGCCTACGTGATAGTAAACGACTGCAAAAACTCATCCTGTGTAAGTTCTTCTTTTAAAATTAATTATTGTTTTTTTTTTTATGAAGAACTTACACAGGGTAAGTTCTTCATAAAAAAAAAACAATAATTAATTTTATTACAACATCACATGCAATAGATGCAACATAATAATATTTCTGTCTATCGGGGTTACGCCACACATATAATTATTACAATATCTAAGAATGTGTAATATTTATTGATTAAAATATTTAATTACACCATATATCCACGTGTATACTATGATTATAAAATGGACACAACCGATTTTATGCCTAACATTTTGACTCCTTCTAAACTATGTCAATATCAAAAGTTATTAACACGTTATATTTAACTATAGTATATTAAAAATTAAGAGCAAATTGTTAAGCCAGTATACGAAATAGACGTATAGGGTGTTTCTATTTTTGTCTACCCTCAATTAACAATTCCATATTTTTATTTACACAACCCACCGCGATTTATTATTATATTATTTTATATTTATTTTTAACAAAATGACTAAGATAGAGACTAGTTTTCGTTTTATAAAAATCTAGTTTAGTAAGACTTACCTATTTTAGCGTGAAACGACTTAGATGTAATGAACATTGATGATCATAATATTATTAGTTCCTTAAGTACCTAATATAATATTTATATTTTCATGGACATCGAGAATTCTACAGAACAATTTGCTCTTAACTTTTATTAAATGCAATTAAAATAAAATAAAAATATTTATGTCGCTTATAAAATTAATTGTTTCTTATAAATTATTGAATTCGTCGCACTGTCAAATTGCATTAGTATAGAAATTGTTACAACAGGCTATACACATCTAACAAGAATAAATAATTATAGTAAGACTAGACTAGAATAATTATATGTGTGATCTAAATCATAATTTTCATATATCGATGAAATCAGATTTTACCTGCTTTTGGGCATGTACAAAACAGATGAAACATGTACCTAAGTTTTTGAACTTAGGTACAAGTTACAAGAACTAGATTGGATAAATATAATATCTAATAAGTGTAATGGCAAAGTGAAATCATAAAATAGTTTTTCGAAATCAGTCAAGTCAAATCAGTTTAAAACGTAAAATATGATATAGTTAATAACGAATTCAAAAATAGATTTCTTCAACAATAATAAATACAAAATAACATCCAGCATAGAATTAAAAATCTTACGATAAACATGATCGTTATTACAAATACATTGAATCTCCGTGAAGTATAAATGAAAGTATTTACAGATGTTTTTAGGCGTGTAACACAAAAGCGTACTTACGTCTATAAAATAATGGGAGGTTCATAAACACCCTGTAGATACAGTGTCATTGTCGAAGCGATGAATACAAAACGACTCTAGCCGATACTATTCGGGTAACACGCACGATTAGGCTTCACTTTATTGTACACATGCAAAATGGCGTCCAACATGGCGTCCACAGTAATTGATCTAAATAAGAGTTTCTTTCCCGCCAAGTTCGGTGAGATCCTTGTAAGGACACTCCGGTGGGGGACGTTCTCTCTTGGGCTTTTGCTCTGCATACTAGTTTTTCGACGTCAGTATTGTCACAAACTCTGAAAAAGAAAAAATAGTTTTAAAATAAAACACGCTGCAGGTAAAGTTTTTCAAATTCAAAGTGGGTATGGAAGGAGAAATCTTTGAATAAGAAAAAAATAGTTTTAAAATAAATACGCAGTACCGGTTGACATTTTTAAAGTGGACATGGAAGGTCAAATCCGAATCGCAAAAAGCTGAAAGGAGTTGCAAAGTCTATTGTAATATAAACTGAAACTGCATCATACATAATTTCATCAGTTCATAGTCCCTGCACTGATCATGACATGTGGCATGTGGTGATGTGTGTTGTAATAAAAAAAATCACCAAAACCGATACTACTCAATGGTCATGTTCCTGTTCCTAGGCCGATACTTTTGTGGTCAGCCATTGGTGCTGTAATGTTACTGCAAGAGAATCTCATCTCTCAAGGTTCCACAGATTGATAACGTCCTCCACCGCCCACGTCAGTACTGACCACGTCTACTCACCGTCGTAGTTGACCATGCCGTCGCCGTCGAGGTCAGCCTCGCGGATCATGTCGTCCACCTCCTCCTCGCTCAGACGCTCCCCCAGGTTCGTCATCACGTGCCGCAGCTCTACCGACGATATCAGTCCATCGTTGTTTTTGTCGAAAACCCTGAAACATTGCAGCATTTGGATCAATTAAAAGTATTTAAATGAGTCTTGCGTGGCTTCGCTTTCTTCCTTAATAAACATCTTTTGTTGATCTTTATTTGCTGCTTTAATTTTTTTACTTTTCAAAATGAATCTTTAATCCTGTTGCTAAACACTTCATTAACACTTCATAGATACCATGAGGTGATTTGTTGGAACTAAATGCGCAGAGACTGCATTTAGACATGTTTCATCTAGAGTAGTTCATCATTTTCAGGCATCTTCTTTTGAATATATTTCTAATTCTACTTTTACTTCTATTTCAGTTTTACTATTTGCTAGAGAAGTAGACTTGTGAGAACTCTATCTTCTTACCTAAATGCTTCTCTCAGTTCATCCTCACCGTCCGCGCCGCGCATCTTCTTGGACATCATCTGGAGGAATTCGTTGAACTCGATGGTGCCGTTGCCGTCCTGGTCTACCTCCTTCACCATGTCCCGTAGCTCTGTCTCTGGAATTTCATCATCATCATCATTACTCAATCAGTTATTGAAAGCAAACGGAATATACTCGATTTTGAGCCTTTGAATAGTTGAGTTTATGGTCGCGCGGAAATATAATTATTAATAATAATTATTATGGATTGCCATGGCTATGGTCGGAAATAAAAATTATTTTATGCGTTACCACGGGCGCGTGACTGTTTCAACTTTGTATGCACCCGATTCGTATTATCACTAGTGATAGTAGAATATATTCTTATAATAATTGAAAAAAAAACTCTTTCACTGCTAAATAACTCTATGAGACACATAATAATATATGCGCATAGATTTGTTTCAACCTGTAACCTAAAGTATTATCGCATAGATTTGTTTCAACCTTTAATACCAGTATGTCCAGAATAATATTAAAATACATCACTAACTTTGCATTTTAAAAACGGGGTCACAAATTTTCATTTAAATGACGCGTTACCCGAATTTTCGTTTGTTCCTTTGCAGCTACATTAAAGTGAATCTGAAAAATCTTTTCCATATGCATTTTTGTATTTGCATTGTTCATTTCATTTTTAACCGACTACCAAAAAGGCTAGTACTCCTTTTAGGTAGTTATAATATTATATTCGGCTGTGAAAACAATAGTAATAATATTCTTGAATTAACTAAAATGTATTAAATAATTCTTATTACTTTTTCAGGATTCACCTAAACTCTAACTATATTTAAACTAGCTATATGACCGAGCTTTGCTTGGTATTAAAAAAATTCAAAAAACACACATAAAATGACATTTTATGAAAATGATTCCTAGCTAGATCGATTTATCGCCCCCGAAACCCCCTATATACTAAATTTCATGAAAATCGTTGGAGCCGAATTCTGCCCTGTTACGACAAAACGCTGTATCCTGCAACACGCCAACTTTCAAAAAATCAGTTTATTTTTTTTTAACTTAAGCTCGTTACCAAATTTTATCGAGTGTAGATAGGTACATGGTTTTTATATGTTTTCATTACTTACAATATTTCCAAATTTTCATTAGAACATTATTTTATCGTATTTTTTTAATTATATTAAAATACTATAAAAACATGTATCAGTATAAAATGTAAGCCGGGTGGCTTACAGCGTTTTGCAGAAATATTTCATCCACATTTTGGGTTACAGCATGATTTAATATAGAATATCTTAGTTAAAAACTTGTCCTCAATTTTGTGGGTTATATCAATAGAAAGCTTACAACGAGTAGATAAATTTAGACTCTATTATTACAAAGCTCTGTAACCAGGGTTGCATCGTTTTGTCGTAACAGGGTCGCGATTCCGAGATTCCAATTATATATATATATATATACATACACATATATATATATATATATATATATATATATATATATATATATATATATATATATATATATATATATATATATATATATATATGTGTATATATAATATATATATAGCAATTCTTGTATATATATATATATATACAAGAATTGCTCGTTTAAAGATTTTAAAGATATAAGATTTATGTGGGTGCTATTAGTTGATTTAAGAATAATAGGTAATTATTATTTTCACCTTGGCAGTCGATTTTTTAAATTAAATTTATTCAGAATGCTATTTCGAAAATCTTTAATTATATTTTATTAAGGTATTTTAAAGATTATTCTGTTGCCTTTCGTTTTTTGAACCACTTCGTTCGTTGGACGCCCAATGGATAGAAAATCTGCTTGATAAACTTAATAATTACTACAATAGTTATCACCAGCTTAAGGTCTTATCGTAGCATAACAAAAGATTATCATAATACCACGAGTAATAATGGGCGAAGGATTTATCTACTCATACCAGCTTATACTGCTTTAGGGTTATGCAGAAAGATAATATTAGGTAGGTTATATAGCTACTATTAGAAAGCAAAATATATTTAGAAGAAATTGTTATTGACTGCCGTGCTTAGAAAAATTTTAGGATTACCATGGATTACTTAATTTTAATTAAACCAAGATTTCGACGTAAGCTTAAAATTTTATTTCATTCATTCAATTTGAGTTTAAGTAATTCTCAAGTTTTAACTGTGTTTAACTGACATAATAATTAATGGTGACTAAACTTCAATTTAATGAGGAGTTTGACAGCTGTGTATGGGGCTTATGTCAAAATCTTCATTTAATTACATTTATGATTTAAGTAATAATTAACATTCGTCTCTGTTATCCTTGTTGCGTAAAACTTGATGGCTCCGGATGACGATCCCCGCTGCAGGTGCGATGGTGCTGCTGGCGTTCTTGTGGATCGTCCGATTTGGCGAGATATGGTGGCAACTGGTTGGTGATTGTGCTCGTGATTCCTCTTCCCGAGATGGATGGTCGCTGATGATGATGGCGCTGACTGATAAACGTGATAGTACTATGTTGTCAGCCGATGTTGATGCCGATGTTGTTCATAGATTGTTGTCACGTTCGTTTTGGCACGTTCTGGCTTCCGCGCGCAGTTGAAGTGTATTAAGGTCAGCGAGTTTTAATGTATGCGCGCTGTACCTTAATATCCGTTTTTTTTTTGATGATCCGGTCTTTTCTTCCGATTTTCCTTTGATTCGATGGCGGCTTCGTCAGCGTATCTTCGTGAAGGTTGAGTTGAGGTCTTATGGCAGCTCCAAATATATTTCTTGCCACTTATTAATTCTCCGAATATAATAATGATTGCGGAGCGACAGTTTCACGTACGTGTTCTCTCTCTGATGTCTGAATGGTGAGTCCAATGTTTATATTATATTATATATAATCTATTCTATTATATATATTCAAAAAAAAAGTCCATGGCGTGACGGACTGCAATTAATTAAAATTAATAATATTATATCAAATATCCTTGGTGCGAAAAATATAAATAATAAAATAACAATAAATGGATATGGGCGAACAGCCCATAGACGGCTCCAATTTTATAAATTAAAAAAAAAAAAAAAAAAAAACATTCGTCTCTGAGTGCGGTAGGAGTGCGGACTGCGGCCGCTAGATTTATGAAAGGTAACTCTATGCTCATTATACCAATCATAAATGGTATGTATCGCTTATCGAAACATCATGACTCTTTCTTGAATACGAAGCACGAAAGAGAACACTATATTTAATCCAAAATTAACTTTGACCTAGACTTTTTACTATCTTGGCTACCTTGAAATAAAACTCGCTCGTACACACTTGAATAAATATTATCATGATGTCTTGTTGATATTGTACGCTTATTTCGTAATCTTTATCGTCGGCGCCGTGGCTTAGTTGGTTAAAGCGCCTGTCTAGTAAACAGGAGATCACGAGTTCGAATCTCGTCGGGGCCTATAAACGTGAGGTGTCACTTTTTTTTATTATCATTCGTTAAATTTCTTGATTGTAATGTAAAATTTTATAGTTTAGGTGAATTTATAATTTTCAGTTGCTATTATTATAAAAACATTATTATTATTCAACAGTAACAAAATAAATTATTCAATGATGAAATTGATTCATTTAAACGTACGTACTTAGGTCTACTGCAGCTGCTATCTGATATTACATACTTACAGGTAATATAAAGCTTGGGATTAAAATAAGTGGCGATTAATATTTCTCGGTTCAATGCAATTAAAATATAAGATATTAATAATCTGCTTAATTAACGAGCTACTAGCTATTTGACCGAGCTTAGCTCGGTATTCGATAAAACACGAATAAATTGACATTTTCTAAAAATGATTCCTAGCTAGACCGATTAACCACCCCCGAAACCCCCTGTATACTAAATTTCATGAAAATCGTTGGAGGCGATTCCGAGATTCCAATTATATATATATACAAGAATTGCTCGTTTAAAGATATAAGATAAAAATTGATTAGGCGTCAGTAAAATAAACAATGTCAATCATTATTAAAAGCAATACAAAGATGTGGGTCATTGCTATGAGCTGCGTAAAAGTTAAAGCATAAATTAATAAGTACTGTAGTAACAACTAATAAAATATAAGTAATAAGTAATAACTATTATATAATATTATTTTAATAAAGGTTATCAGGATTATTTTATGTATTAATATTGCTTTACTCCCTCTTATGTAATCAAGGGCGGATCCAGCTTTGGCGCCAGGGGGGGGGGGGGGTCACATAGTCGTGGTCAAGACACAAGAACTTATAATTAAATTTTGATTAATAGATACAACTTACAAGTATATTTAAATAACAAAATCAATTGACAGTTCATAAATAAAATCTATAAAAAATATATAAAATCAGTATGTTTAACAATTTTACTTAGTGGTTCACCTAGGACCTGGACCCAGCCCAGGGGGGGGTCATGACCCCCATGACCCCCCCCCCCCCCCCTGGATCCGCCCATGGTTATAATATTATATAATAGGGATGATGACAAGGTCAAAGAGTAGCGAATTTTGTTAATAAAATAAAGAAATCACGGTAAAAAATAAGTGTTCTCAAAATTTCAGCTCGATAGCATTTGTATTTTTTTTGTTATGCGCCTTCAAAGTTGGATAATCAAGTCGAATTTTTTTTTTTAATTAAATTTCTTAATATTTGTATGCCATTCGATAACTTATGCAATTAAAAGCAACTTTTGTTATAAAACCACTTTCATAAACGCAATATGTAATATACCTATCGAACAAAGTTGTCTCCCGATCCGCACAAACTACGAAAGAGTGACGTCAGTCTTTCGTAGCACTTTGTATGGAGTGTTTCGGGCAGTTCTATTTTATGAGATGTTTGAATTGTCATATCTTGGTAAATTTTTAAGCTATCAGAGTAATTCTTTCAGCGATGTTTCTATTTTTTAAGGGTCTTTCAATTACCAATAAGAAAAAAAATTAGTCATCAAGCCTGATACAAGATGTTTGTGTAAACACCGTTGTCCTTGAAACCATCAAATGAGCCCGTCAAAATAAACAACTTTTTCTATGAGAACAATGCTGGGAACTCAAAAAAATCCGTCTTCATACCCATACAAATTGCCGATCCGGGCATCCGTATTAATGGGTATGAACTATGAAGACGACATTTTTTTTTGGAATTTGGTAGGTAAGTAGATGCTTTGAGTCCCGGGAAATGATATTGATATAGGATACATTTTATCTCGGAAAAAATTTACGGTTACTGTATCCGTACCGATAATCGTGTGATAAACGAATTTTGGTGAAACGGAGTTGTGGGCGTCATCTAGTAGGTACTTAATTAAGTATTTTCAAAACGCCCGACCAAATTCCAAGACCAAAAACCCGAGAGGCGTTGTTATATTGTAATGGAATGTTCGCACGGTCCCCATTACCCATACCTTGAATGTGATCTTTTTGAAACATCTAAAACACTATTGAATGATAAATGATGAAAATTACGAAATACTTAAACACAAGGCCTTTACATTCATTGTGGATGATTTATACAGTATTTTCAGAGCGAAGTACCTAACCACTCTTCAAATACCTACTGTAGTGCCTGGGAAGTACCTACGCCGTGCGGAATTCGTCCCGTTCGAAAAAAGAACATGTGCGTTAGTTAATGTATTTTCTACTGATTCCATGCATTCCAATTTCCGACTACGGAAAACGAATTCGGAAATTGTATACGGAAAAAGTTTGTATGCGGCCAGCCTTAAGAAGAACTTTTACGCAAAATAGAGAATTGAGATCTTGGATTCTTGATGAACCGGAAATGCCGTCACTAAACGTTATTTTCAGAAGAAAAACTATTAAATTGAAATAATATCACGTAATAAAACACATCAAAGGTGTCAATGCGAATATAAAATCATATAACACAAACAAACATTTATTTATAACTATTTTAAATAACGTCGCGCGCTTGCCAATTTCTATTTCTGAGCAATCAACGTGTTATTGCTACGTTTTTGTAAATAATTCGTTGTTATCTACATAATATTATGGTGTTAAAGATTTAACGTGGCTCTTGGTAAGAAATGTAAAGCTCACGTCAGAACACGTTACCGTTTAGGTAATGCTTAAGGGTCTATTACTTACTTAATACTAAAGCTGTGTTTCCACTGAAGCGGAGCGGAGCGGAGCTTAGCGGTGCCGAATTGACCAATCACCATGCTCGAAATCTTCGCTCCGCTTCGCTGTCATTCCGCTGGAATAGCACGATTGGTCAATTGGGGCACCGCTAATCTCCGCTCTGCTTTAGTGGAAACGCAGCCTTAAGGGTATATTCATACCGCAACGCGATACGCAGATGCAGATCAAGGCGATTGACAGATTTCAATTGCGTGAGACAAAATCTGTCAAATCCATACAGAAATGCATCTACGCGTCGCGTTGCGGTCTGAATTGACTCTAAGACGTAGAGAGACTGAACAGTATAGACCACCGAACCGACCGGCGCGGTTTAAGAGAAGAAGTAGTGTCTTTAGCCAAGATTGGCATTGCCTATTGTGATGATGTGTTGTTGTAAATATTTAGTTATCTGTGGTAGAAGTATTTAAGAAGCTGACAACTGCCAATGACCTTGATCTCGCATCACTCTCGCACCACTGTCGATTTTCATGCCAGAGAGACAGAGATGTAAAGTGTTCACTCGGTAGCGTGGATACATTTTTCGTTTTTTAGAGGAAAAAATAAATATTATGGGAAATCTAGATGTCAGAACCGAAAATTAAATCGGGCAATCTTTGGATTTTTGTAAAAGGTATCAAATAAACAATTTTTTAAAGCATAGATTGTATTATTACTTTAGTTAGAACTGTTTAAAGTTCCTGAAAGATGTGACTTTGGTATTTTTTTTTCATCCAGTAGGAGTACATTATTTTATTATTTAAATTCGACAAGCTTTTCCAAATATAATCAAAAATCACATATTTTTTTTTTGTGCCAATCAATGAAATACATACGTCTAGAAAACTGCACAAAGATGTCGAATTGGCAGCTGTCTTCGCCTTAAAGAGTGGGTCTTAGGGTGTGTTTCCACTGACGCGGAGCGGGGCCACAGTACGCCCCATCTGTTGGTTTCTAGTACTATACAAATTGTAACAAAACTAAGTGGTAATATTTTAGGGCGTGTATGAGTCCCCTGTGCGAAATCCACCGAGAAAGTAGTAGCGTTGAAAAAGCTTTTTTTTTACTTTTTTATGGAAAAATTCGCTCTGGGGCGCCTGCCTAGATACAAATCACTTGTTTTTTGTCTTTCAGTGCTGCTACTTTCACAGCGAAATCTATATAAAAGAACCATACACACCCTAAACTAGTATCACTTAGTTTTGTTACATCCTGTACAAAACGAGCTGCATCTCACCTGATGGGCGCTGGCCGAGCGACCGCATGACGACGCCGAGTTCCGCCATCGTGATGGTGCCGTCCTCATCCTTGTCGAACAACATGAACGCTTCTTTGAACTCTGGAAACGGTTGATTTAAAACTTTAAATCAACTTTTAAAAGTAAGGCACGTATATTTTGGATTGTAGTGGGTACTTTTTATGAGCATAGGCTCTGCTGTTGAGGCTAAAAAAGTAAGTGTGATGAGATAAATGCGTAAATCTATATAAGGTCTTTATCAATCAATGTCTAAGCAGTTATTAAAGTTATTTCGATTTTAATTAACAATAATTAAGCTGAACGTTTACCTGCAACTTGATCCTCCGTAAGTCCATACTCTGACTGAAATTAAAAACATTGTAATGGTTACTTTTAGACAATAACAGGTTTTTAGAAAATAACGGATTTTTCCTCGTTCAAAATAACATTTAAACGAGGGAAATTCCGTCGCGTTAATGGTAGTAAAAAATATTTTTTTTTAATCTAAAAGGGACATGTTCAAAAATGTCGGGCCTGTGTTGTTCAGAACTAGAGCCTGCAAATTTTTGTACAGAAATATTTTGTTTATCGCGCGAGAACTGCACAAATTACGAATTATAAACTTCCTTATACACAGGGTCCTAGAGCCTGAATCGTTAAATCAATTTTATCCATATAAATTGAGGGGTTTAAGCATTGAAAAGTACCTTTACTTTTACATGCGTATTTATAATATTAGTTAAAGATATAAATATTTTTATCGAATTATAAAAGCGCTCTACGTTTCAATAGATGAAATAAATAACTAAATAAGTTTTATTTATAGAGCCTTTAAAACAAAAATGTAAGTAAGCATAAGAGATAAAAATAAAGTTTAAATAATAAAACGTACTGAAATTTGGCGAAGAGCGAGATCATTTGTGAGTCTACGAATTCTTTTATATTCTTTGTTATAAATATCTTCAGTAGACGCCGCCATAGCTTGAAATTCTTAACACTTTAACGAAATTATCATACTTTTAACAGTTCATAACAATTAAATGAAAATGTTTAAATCCTGAAGGACGCACTTAAAATTCGATTCAAGAAAGAAGCCAGTATTCTTTTTTCGAATTCAAAAAACGTTCCATTATCAAATACAAACACGATGCAGCTGCTCCAACTTAAATATCACAAAAATGTTATTGTTGACGAGTGACAATGACCTTTATTATGACAGTTCAATAAACCAATGTCCCAATGTCGTAACAAAACGTGCACTAT
Source organism: Polyommatus iphigenia (assembly GCA_963422495.1). NCBI lineage: Eukaryota > Metazoa > Arthropoda > Insecta > Lepidoptera > Lycaenidae > Polyommatus > Polyommatus iphigenia. The sequence continues at coordinate 3,769,788 of OY730184.1, read as the reverse complement.
AAAAAAAAAATAATGGTTGCAAATTTTTTTGACAATGACACGATTACTTGTTTTCACAATTCATAATTCGAATTCATTCATTTTTAATTGAGTATGGCACTGACACGCGCGTGTGACAGGTCGACAAAGTGTACTGCAATTTTTGCCAACAACAGCACGCACATATTACGCAATGTATTACGAATAATATGACAGTCTTCTTGGCCAGCTCGCAAACTATAAACAGAACGAAATATTTTTGACAAGCCACGTCACAAAAGAGAACAAATAAATCACAAAACGTTAATCCGTCTTCCTCCTAAATCCTAATAAAATATTATTGTTGATGCTCTTTTATTTCAAGAAACCGTTTTCGTTACTCAGTGAAAATATTTTAATGCATCACAATTTTATTTTCAATCGAAACTATGATTTTTTTTTCAAGTGCTCCAATATAATTGAGGTTAACTATCCGTATGTATTATTTATTGATATAAATTAAAATACTTTTATTTAATATAATTAACACTAAATATTATTAAATTATTAATGTTAAATACTTATTATTGGTTATTTAATATTCACAAAATAAAGAAATAAATTTAATAAAACATTTAATAAAAAGTTTGTGATAAAAATTAAAATTGAACATCAAATTATAATATTAATTTTTAATATTTGCTATTTATATCATATAATTTATTATTAAATATATAATAATATTTGCCAAAGAAGTATAACTTCTCACGCGCGTACATAAGTACACGCACCCATTTTTATTGTTCTGTGACCCAACCCAACTTTAATTATACCTATATTTTATTGGAGTTTACTCTTTAAGAATCGATTTTCATATATAAGGCGCCCGGTATGAGAAAAATCCGAGGGGTAAAACCTACTAACAAGTAACGAAAAATCGTGTCACGTTTTTGGTGCGCACCTTTAGTGCGCAACTTTCTAATTTGGCTGTGAGTGTATTAAGACCATAAAGGTTATTATAATTATATATAATAATAATAATATATTATTCGGAATATTATATTATTATTATATAATTATATTTTTTTTTTTTGAGTTTTTTTTATAATATTATATTCCGATAGGTATATTAACTTTATGATTAAGACGTACATATGGTATGCTGTATAGGCGACTATACCTATATACTATATGTTATTGGGCTTGTTTGTTTCTATCAGTGTCGATGTATTTATATTGCTATACTCGTACTTAAGGAGTTAACTCCAGTCGTACGTCGGAGCTGACACACTTTTTTTTACAACGCTTTCGATTTTGATAAAATCATTCTAATTTCAAATAGCGTCCAGATCAAAATAGAAGAGAAAATAGAACGATTTTCTTGTTCTTGGCTCGTTGACTATAATATTAATCAGGAAGGGAAAATTTAATTACGCGAAGCACTGCACAGACAGCAGTCAGCACACTGAACTACTGAAGTTAGTCCAATGGTGAATAACACAAGAGTGATGTCACTCGGATGGAAGACTAAAATTACAAATTAAGTATATTATTATAGTCATCATCTGTCCTAGTTAAGCTTAAAACTACATACAATGTTAGTACTGTCATGACCAGGAATTTAAGTCCGAACTCCAAGCTATGTCACAAAAGTTGGAGAAACGTCAGCCGAACTAATTAAGAAACTTTAAACTGTTTTGACTAAAGTTATTAATACTTGTCAAATAAATGATTAAAACTTATACAGAGTCTAAACGACAATCGGCTTAACAAAGCTGGTGCGAAGGGAGTTAAAACTTTATGTTTATTGTTCGTTTTCATTTTTGATATTATTTTTGAAAGGGCTATTAATAAAGCCTTGTATAGATAAATATAAAAACAATGAAAGGTTTCAAATAAAGCAAATAAAATACTTTGTGATCATTAACATAATTTGAGTATTATGCGCACAATATCACGTTAAAAATACAGAGAGTTATGAAAGGTTTCGGAGTTCTTGGAAGCAACGACGTTTTTCTTATTACCAATCAACAACACCATTGAAAGTAAATAAATTGTAAATGAACTTCTGTCAGAATACCTCAGAAACTAGGGATTAGCAGCATAAGTGTTACGAATGTCCTACCAAATGGCAATCAAATTTTCTACTCAATAATAGAAATTGTAACATGAAAAGTAACTTTTTATGAAATAACATTTTCACCTACAACTTTTACCAACCAGTCAACCATAAGCTTAGAATTATAATTTGACTAAAAAACTTCCCAGACAGAGTAGCAGGCGAAACTTGTGCACATCCAATTAATATCTTTATGACACTAACGCCGTTACGCAGAGCGGGTATCGACAGCGCGTGAAATTATGGCGGAAACGTTCGCAAAATGGCCGACAAACAAGATGGCGGCGACGCGGGAAATATTTGACATTTTGTCACATTGCGTTAAACCAAGGGCCAACCCACACGTACCACAACCACACGACAACCACAACCACACCACGTGGTTGGGCGTATATTTCGTATTGTAAATGAACTGGACCATTCACACGTACCACATTTTGCAGTCGTTGTCGACCACTTGTCAGACGCAACCACGACCGACCACATCGCAACCACATCGCAACCACAACGTTGCGTCGATGAAACGACAGTGCGCGCACACCGCCCGCGCTCTTCCCCCCTCCGTTTCATTGACTTTCATACGTAACTACATCGCAACCACATCGCAACCACTGGCGACAACGCAACCACGTCGGCATTTTGTCGGTACCACAACGCAACTACAAAAAGCTGCAGCGACACCATTCACCCGTAACCACTGCTCGACGACATTTTGTCGTTGCGATGTCGTGTGGTTGTGGTACGTGTGGGTTGGCCCTAATTTTCATGGAAACTATTGAGCTTTTTGTGTAGCTATTTTGAGGTATAACGTGACATATTTTTGGGTTTATTACAACAGGATAGTCATAAGATAAATAATATTCAATAGTTACACAGTGAATGCTAGATGTCAAAACTAAACGAAGTGACATGGCGCTTCAGACATTTTTACTTAAATTAATGTCGCAACTTGGTCGAAACTATGTATGTAATTAAAATGCCCTATGTAATGACTAAAACGTCATAGTGCTGCATAACGATCTCGTATAAGTATATTGTATTAATCTTTCTATTTAAATATAAACTCTATTCAGTATAAACAAACAATTAAAATGCAGAATTCCGGAAAATCCGTAAAACTACGCATCCAGAAAACTCCATGAATAATTAAGCGTCACTCTAAAATGTAAATGTCGAAGGTACTTAACGATTTTGTGGCTATCACACTACATCTATGCTTAAATTATAAAGGTGAAGGGTTTGTTTGTTTGAACGCACTTATGTCAGGAATGATTCGAATTGAAAAATGCTGTGTTGGTTAGTCCATTTATCGAGGAAGGCTTTAGGCTACATAACATCACGGTACCACCAATATAGAGCGATGAATCATAGGGAAATATGGAAAAAACGGGGATAATTTTTGTATAGATGTTTGTTATAGATGTTTTTCCTGTCATGCGGGCTAGAATTGTGCGGCCAGGAGTTGTCGCCCGCATGCGGACACTGCAAATGTCATTACGCATGACAATTGATAGGAAAAGCACTCAAAGGTTAAAAGGGGGTTTAAAGTTTGAAAATTTGCATGCGAAGCCGCGTGCAATAGCTAGCGGATGACAACACGCATGATAGGAAAAGCGGCCTAAGGTGTTAAAAGGCCGTTTTAATTTGTGCATACACAGGCAGAGCTGCGTGCCACAAGTAGCAGTTTAACTGAAAGCGCTTTGTTCTGTTTTTGTGCTAAACATCAATTTTCCTTGGCAAGGCCGGTGGAGTGCGACCAAACTTTTATCCGGTAGTTTGTTACGCCGGTACTATAATGGATTTACGACCGTACAATTCTCCTGTTGATTTTGAAACGCAATGATTTCAGTTGCAATGTTTATTGTAAAATAATAGGAAGCTTCGATTAAGAAATTCTTGTACTAAGTAGGTATCACGAAATTTTGGGTAGTTTTGGAGGAGAAAATTAAAATATAATTATTTTCACTAAGTATTAGATACTACGCCAAGTTTGCTACGTCTTTTAATATTTCCAGTGATTTACTACAACAATTAAAATTTGTTGCTCGCAACTTCGTCACGAAAGGCGATTATCGAAATTTAGTGAACAAATTCAAAATGCCGGTTACAATAACCAACCTGTGAAATTGCTAATCATCAGGAGATTCTCAGCTCATTTAACACTTACCAAGTTAATAGTAACAATAAGCTCGTACTGCTGGTGCTTGTGACCCTTCTTCTTCTTTCCCTGGGGTGTTTTGGCGGCGGCGGCAGCCTGCTTCGGCGGCGCGGTCTTCGCGGCCCCCTTCTGTGCGGACGGCTTGACCGGCGTTTTGGGACCACCTTGTGAAGGGTTAAATCACAATTAAAAAAACATCCCAGATGTATTATCAGAGAAGTTGATTCATAGGCAGTTGAAGAACCCACGTCATTTGGTCGGATCATGTCAAATCTGTGTTACCTGTGATCAATGATATTCTATGTTACTAACGTAACTAGATTAGCAGTTTACGGCAGCAACGCGTTGCCACTTCGAAGATGCCTGCAGGCATATAATGATGAGCAAAGCAAGACCAAGACCAAGACTCGACCAGTCTTGGTCTTGGTCTTTCTTATAACTGTCTGGTCTTGATCTTGGTCTTGGTCTTGGACGCCTAGTCTTGGTCTTGGTCTTGCAAAAAGCAAGACTCTTGCAAACATTTTTCAAAACCTTTTGGAAACGTTTTAATTTTCTCAAAAAAACATTTTCAAATCTAAATTAAAATAAAGTAAATAATTAAGGGGGGCTCACTCTTGCATAGTCAGTCTTGGTCTTGCTAGTCTTAGGGTAGTCTTGGTCTTGCATTTTTTGCAAGACCAAGACCAAGACTGCAAGACCAAGACCAATTTTGCTCATCACTACAGGCATATCTGACTTACATAATGACATAATAACATTATGAATAATTGACATTGTCTTTTGAACTATCAAGTGGTTACGCATTTCTGAGAATGGTTTGACGTTGCTACTCTAGTATTTTAGAAACTCATTGGCTGTGATCTATCGGATCGGACAGGTTTGACATAACGCGACCAAATTACGCAGGTCCGCCATCTGTCTATGAATTAACTTCTCTGATAGTACATCGGAGGGTTAAGTTATGACATGATATAAAAAATCATACTAGATTAGATTAACATCGAGCGCAGCGCATCACAACATCATCTATGTACATAATATAATAAAACTGTAGAAATGAAGATTCTGAACATTAAAGATATTCAAAAAATAATAAGCGGAGGGTGTCACTACATCGCTATAGAAGCCAAAAATGTGGTCAGTTTTTTTGTCTGTCTGTCTGTCTGTCTGTCTGTCTGTATGTTTGTTCCACTATCACACGAAAACTACTGATCCGATTTGAATGCGGTTTTCGCAGATATATTTGTCTTCTTCCAACTTAACATCTGGTGTATAAACAATTTTCCCCCCACCCCTCTAAAGGGACGAAGAGGGGGTCAGATATTGCATAAGACTTGCTTTAACACGAAAAGTACTGATCCGATTTGAATGCGGTTTTCGCAGATATATTTGCCTTCTTCCAACTCAACATCTGGTGTATAAAAATCAACCCCCTTCACCCCTCTAAGGGGACCAAAGAGGGGGTCAGATTTTGTATCAAACTTTTTTCTTTAATGGTCTTACTTCATATTATTAACTGTTTTTCCAACTTAACATCGGGTGTATAAAATTTTTCCTCCCACCCCTCTTAGAGGACGAAAGAGGGGGTAAGATTTTGTATCAACTGATGAAGTAGAAATACTTTAAATGACAAAACAACGTTTGCCGGGACAGCTAGTATCTGATAAGTAAGTGGCAAAACGAGTGTTACAATAAGAGCACCTTATTTCTGTGTTAGCCTTCAAAGACACGGCCTTATTCAGTATCACGTTACCTCTTTAGTTTTTCATATGAATGAAAGAGAAGACATGACATTTTAACAAGCTGTTAAGACTAACAGACATTAATGAAATTGGGCATTATTCTGGACAGTTCCATGTAAAAGTCTACCATAAACTAAGAAAATAAATACCTGATTTTGCTATTAAAAATACTTAATTATAGTCGCAACATTATGGGACTATTAAGATTTTATAGAAGCAACCATTTCTAAGCATTACTTTTCTAGCAAAGCTGCCATTTATGAGATGATGTCGTGAGCTCGGCTGAGTGTGGTTTTGTGTGATGAAGTTCTGACTTAGTTTTCACGTTATGTATTTTAAATTCTTGTCATATTTTGTTACTCACTGATTGTTCACACAATTAAATACTGATATAGCTTTTGGGATTCGGGAAAATTCATTTTTAAAAAGATATAATAGGCTTGTAAGATCACAGTATCGAGTTGTAGTGTCGGTCACATAAAAAACATAACTTTTGTCTTTAACTACAGTAAAATTACTTTTACATCAATAAAATTAGAAACTTTCCTATGTGACGGCGTTACTCAAATGATACTGGCATTAAAAATTTGTCATCTTTTTTTATAACACCTAAACTCTAAAAAATATTTTTGTAGAGTCAGTCACATTATAGAGTTGATCACGCCCAAAAGTAGCTTTTTGTTTATTATTTTTGCTGATAGATGGTGAAAATAGCTACAGACAGCAGAGAGAGAGAAGCAGAAAGTTAAATTATTATTTTAAGAACCGGCCAGACCACCTCAAAGTCAAATATAATCCAAAATTTAGCGACGTCTGGAAATGGGAAGCAATTGTCACAAAAATTAGGCAGTAGAATATGAGATTTTTACAGATATCGCAAGAAAATAAGATAAAATTATTGATCTTTAAACTTTATTGAACGTAAGTTAGACCAGCAGAACTGGAAACCTTCTAAAGTAATAGCGACCAAAACTCCATAGTGTCTGGTCGTTCTTACCTCTATAGGGCTCATATAAAGGAAATTTTTAGCTTAAAAAAATGACGAAAGTCTGCCTATCGCTGGCTCTTGGGTTATTATGTTAAGAGTTTTTGAGAAGATTTCGTGTTGAGTTATTTTTTGACAAATTATTAGTGATTTCGTTTTTGTGATGTTTAAGTTCAAAAAAAGCATTTTAATGAAATAACTAATTAATGATTTGCTTTTATATAATTTTAGAGTTCATATTGTACGTGCTAAGATACATAAATTTTAAGGTGTCATGTAAAACTACCGACTTTTACCTGCACAAAGTGAGTGTAGTGTCGGTCACGTTTTGGGCTGTAGTGTCGGTCACAATTTCTTTTACTAATAAATATTTTTTTAAATAACTTACAGGTTATGAGTAACCATTTTATAATAGTTTGTTTCATGCACTTTCGATAAAAATACAAAGTAGAGTTATTTAGCACACAGAGAGGAAGATTATTGGTGTTTACAAACACTCTCGGAAACGACTTCCTTTTGCATGTAGTGTCGGTCACGTTTACGTTTGACGAAATAAATGCTATTTGAAAACAACAGTGTATACCATTTTTTCTGCATAAGTTAACTTGCTTACTCTGCTACAAAGCCATCTTAAAATTGATATTAACAACATGATAGTAACCATAATATATGACAAAACAAAACGCAAGTCGTATCGAATGTAGAGTCAGTCACATATGGAATTGCCTTCTGTAGATCAAGAAGTGGTTTTCCTCATACCTTTCTGACATGGTTGCGACGCTTTCTGTCCTGAAGCATTTTTCTGGTTGCCGTAACCACCTCCGTCTGCTGGCTTGTTCCTCGCCTGCAAAAGAATGAAAGTATTAGATCCCTTTGATAAATAATAAGTCATACCTACTTTATGCTATGGAATAGTATGGTTTCGTCTTTTGAAGCAATTGCAAGCTTGTGCCTAATTTTTAGTTATGGTCTGGTTCCCAAGCACGTAGAAATTAGGTCAATGTCCTGTCACTACCACATAACACAGAAATAATTAATTCTAAAATTTGTGGTCGCTACATACTCATCTCTTTCACTTACTTATAAAAAAAAATTGCTACCGTGTTCTTACATCTGTGGAAACGCTATAAGTTGTAACTATTCTCGGGCGAGTGAAAAAAATAGTATGTAGAGCATGTAGAATAAAAATGCGAGAGTGAGTCAATTGCCGAATCCCGACGTTTTCGGTGACCAGACTTTATATTATTAAAGTTTTAAATAACCAAAAAATCCTCAAACAAAACTCTTTCAGCCCTGTAAAGTACTATCAGAGAAGTTGATTCCTATGCAGATGAGGGACCTACGTAGTTTGGGCGCATTACGTCAAACCCAGCCGACAGATCACAATTGACATTGAATTGACATGATCGACCAAATGACGTTGGTCTCTCAAATGCATAGGAATCAACTTCCTCGATGGTACTATCAGAGACGTTGATTCATAGGCAGATGACGAACCTACGTAAATTGGTCGCGTTATGTCCAACCCAGCCGACAGATCACAACTTTCATTGAATTGACATAATCCGACTAAACATCATAGGTCTGCAGCCTATGAATCAATTTCTTCGATAGTACGTACCATCGGATCATGTCAATTCAATGTTAATTGTGATCTGTCGGCTGGGTTTGACGTAACGCGACCAAACTACGTAGTTCCGTCAACTGCGTATGAATCAATTTCTTCGATGGTACATTCCCGTATCATTTTCCCGCCCCTCTACCGGAAGCTCATACGTCTTCGCCGACGTGTTTGTTACACGGTAGACAACCTCTACAAATTATTACAGCCCCCCACTCCAGACACAATCGAGAAACGATTCAACTTTTCGATCGAAAATCGAATAAAATCTCATAAGTTTTCTCTGGTAAACCCTACGAATAATAAAAACTAAGCGAAAGTAACTGTGTCAAAAAATTTGTTCCGATTCTACAAAATGTGACCCGAATACATGCATACTTTATGCATAAAGATACCTGAATACATGCAAGAATTTGTGTAATTATAGAAGTGACAATTATTGTCAACGGCTTTATTTTGTCAATTTTAATCTACATTTTAATGTAGTGTTTCGTAGCTATTGCCATAATATTATTTTAATATGCGAAAAGAACCTTGAGAACCAAATTCAAAACGATTGAAGTATGGGAGTTACGTTTCCTTAGTTTTTATTATTCGTAGGGTAAACCCAATGCTGCGGTGGGTTGATCGTGCCCGTAACTCTGCAAAAAAAAAAAAAAAAGGGTAAACCCAATGCAGATGCTTTTAGGTTATGCTCTTGAGTCTAGCATTCAAATCTAAGAGCAACTTATTTTAATATAACAGGCCTCTTAAAAATGTTGCAAAGTATTTCAGGTAGAGAGGGTTTTGGTCAAAACAAAATAAGAAAAATAGCACGAAATATATTTTCATCAAATTCAAATTACCGAATTTACGGCGTTCTACTTTTGATTTACGTTTATTTTAGCGTTTTAAAAACAAAGGAATCCCACAACGTAAACTAAATGTGTTTAATAGTTGCTATTGTTGAATCACTACAGCCAGTTAGAAGTCGTAAAGTATATAAGTTTGAAACCAACTATAAACATTGTAAAAATGTCCTCCGAGATGACTTTGTAATGGCGTGAAAAAAAAGTCCCGTATGTTTTTTTTATATCTTTTAATAGACTTTCAAAGTTATACGTTGATTTAAAACAAAAATGTGTTTTAATTATTTATCTTCAAATAGACTATCATAGTTAAATTCTTTTAGTCCCGTGATACTCTTTATCCTGGAAAAATGTTCACTTCCCGCGAGGTAGCCAATTTTGGTGCAACGGAGTTGCGGGCGTCATCTAGTCAATAATATTTTCTAAGCTTTCAAAGTTTGGAAATAACAAAGTTTCAGGCTTGGAATCTTTCTATATCCTTTCTGACGTTACAAATCACAGTTAACCTTAATCCGGGTAGGGTTGCCAGGCGTCCGGATAAAGCCGGACTAAGGCTGGCCTCACACAGCCGGAATTTCATAATCGGAAATTCATATTATTAATTCAGAAAGACCGGAATACCATACAATATCAGTATGCTCCACACACATTCTGATTTTTTCAGATTATGAATTTCATAGATCGATCTGTAAGAATATGAATTTCCGATTATGAAATTCCGGCTGTGTGAGGCCAGGCCAGCTTAATGCGTATTCAGCCAAAATTAGAGAAAGTCCGGCTTTTGTAGAGCACTGCCTCTTCAATTTAAATGAAAATCCTACAAATATTAGACGATGTTATGCATCTTATTAAACTGATAAGTGATAACGTTAAATTATGGAATTCGAAAACAAGCCCCGATTAAAAAAAAATAAGTAGATCAAACTCCAATTTTTCAGTACTGAGCGGGCTAATGATGATGAACTATAGCTAAGAACACTCTCGATCATGTCAGCTTTCAAACAAAAAAAACTAGATCAAAATCGGTCCACCCGTTTGGATGCAACGATGCCACGGACAGACACACACACAGATAGACATGCCAAACTTTATAACACTCTTTTTTGGGGGCTATGGGGGGGGCTAAAAATGCAGAATGCCGAATTCTTCAATAGCAGGACGTACGGCCTTTTTACGAATGTCCAGCTAAGCTGTCCGGTTTGTCAGGATTGGCAACCTGGCAACCCTAAATCCGGGTAAAAGCCTTTCCATTTCACAGTTCGCTTGAACCTGACTCCGAACTCGTGCAAACTCCGACCCCTGACTCCTGAGTTATGTGACAAACACTCACTAGAACTTCCAATTGGGTTACTAAGGTCAGTTAAGACTTTAATTAACTTTCATTGCTACCTAGTTTTAGTAATAATGGTATTTATCTTCTTATGTTAGTGGAGTAGAAAAGGTGTAAGTATAAATTATCATAGCCAACAATACTTTTTTTTATTATTTGAAATTATGAGCACTTTTGTAGAAATTCGAATTAAATAACTCTTTATGATATAAAAATCATATTTTATTAGAATTTTTACTGTTCTCTAAATTAAAACTTACCTTAAGACCTCTATACACCAACGGCATTTTATTTAAACACCAATAAAAATTGACTACAATAAAAAACGACAACTATTTACAATACTACAAGCTGTAGTGTGTCCATTCAAGTGTTCCAGCACGGAATATAATGAATTCCTACTTAATCCTATTTATATGTAATGAAAGAGCATTAAAATGTAGATTGCAAACATTGCTAGGTTTTCTCATGTTATAATTAAAATATAATTTAATTGTGGAATACGTTCGAATTCAGTCAGGTTGTGTACTCATGTACACAACCTGACTGAATTTAATTAAGTTATTCGTGATATTATTTAATTAAGTTATTTTAGTTTCAAGTCTACTTATGAAATGTGTGGAATATATTTGAAAGATCTCCAATATACCATAACTCATAAGTAGATTGGAAAACTTAACTTTCAAAGTTTATAGGTACGCATTTTCTTTAAAAGTATTCAAGTGCAGCTTCTTTTATTATTTTTAAACGTTTTTCAAAAGTTACTTCGTCTTAATTTAGTTCTGCGTAGGCGTTTGTATACGGCCTGTGTTCCTGAACTGACTCTGGTTTAAATTTCGAACACGCTTGTCAAAGGCCAGTTTGTCCCGGTAGCCCGCGCTTTTCGTACGACAAAGTGAAAATGGTGTGTTCCGTTTTTAAATTGATTTCTTGACAGTTTGTGAGCAGAACATAACTTTTTTTTTTATTTACAGACAACTCAACTGGATGAAGAACAAATCACAAGTAAGTTTTTACAAGTAAATCTTAATTCAAGTAAATATTATTAATCATGTTCTTGAGGTTTAATAGAATGTGATAACTGATGAGTAAGTTAATTTCATTCCATTATATAAGTAATATTTTCATGTACATGAATATAATAGATTGTTGAAGCTATATTCTGTCTATACTTTATGTGTTTAATTTCAACATTTTCATTGTTAATATAGGTCTACCAGAATCTGATGGCAAATTTTGACGACAGATTTTCAAAATATATCCTTGATCAATGGATAAATTTATATATTTGCATGTTTCACACACAGAATCAGCCGTATAAGGAAAAAAAGGGATCAAAAAGTTTTATTCCAATCACCCCAGTTTTGCTACAGTCAATATTTTACTTTCGTACTTTTTGCCATCAGATTCTGGTAGACCTATAATAATTATTGTACCCCCAACTAAGCAAAATAATTCATTCTTGTGCATATGCATAACAATATTATAACGAGAGAATTACATACCTACGTTAATCTCTTTGATTTACAGATATTTGAATATTTACAAAATAAAATATGATATTATCTTCACACTTTTCATAGTGGAACATAAAACTTTTCACACCAAAGTATTTATGGCTTATAAACAAAGCGTTGAAATATGAATGAGTTGTTGCGGCTGAATGCTCGTTGTGTTAGTGAGTAATACTAAAATAAAAAATAAAAGTCATTTTATGTGGAATAAATTTTCAAATGTTTTGAATTATTCATTTTTAGGGTTCCGTACCCAAAGGGTAAAAACAGGACCCTATTACTAAGACTTCGATGTCTGTCCGTCTGTCCGTCCGTCTGTCTGTCTCCAGGCTCTCAGACTCAAGAACCGCTAAAGCTAGACTTGGCCCACCACACATTCCCACCACTGTATCTCTTGTGTCGCCAGGACTGACAGCGGTATCCAACCACGAAAATCCTTTGATATTATGATCTCATGGAGCCCGAGGGACATGCTAAAACTGTCTTGGGACCCGCAACGAAATAAATCAGAAGAAAATAGGAGGCGTAGGAAGATTTCAATTTCCCTCCCCATAAAAGCGGGAGACAGCACAAAGTTGCAATGACCGAAAGTCAAAGAACTTAAGGGGGAGCACCACGGAAATAGTAAATTTCTAAAGCTAGACTTCTGAAATTATCATAGATTATGTAAATCCACTATAACAACAATTTGGTGATGGAGCAATTTTTTTTTTCACTTTCGAGTTCACCATATAAAAGCGAAAAAATGTTGCTCTTTCAGCGCTGCTACTTTCACAGTGAACTTTCTACGAGGGACACGTACACACCCTAAAGTATTATCACTTAGTTACACCCTGTATAAATACTTTAATACTTATTAATAATGTTTAAATAAATAAATAAAATTTCCCATACAGAAAACACAATTTTTGGCCTATTTTTGTTCTAAAACGGCACGGAACCCTTCGTGCGCGAGTTCGACTCGCACTTGGCCGATTATTAAATAAACCGAATGCTCATTTTAAAATCATTTTAATTTTTATAGCTTTAGTCTAGCTTGAGTCACAATTTATGAAAGAATATTAATTTGTAAAATTTACGTTTTTCAAAAGTAAATTCTTTCAACCTTTTCCACTTTCACGAAGACTCATAAATTACAAGAAATTTTCATTTCTTATGAATTTATTTTTCGCCGTGAAATAATGTTATGAAAGTTGGGGGAAATGATATAATTAGCAACTCTTTAAATAGGACCATTACAGTAGAATAATTTTTGTCCCGGAAAAGTGTACGGTTCCTGTACGATAAAAAAGTTTCGTAACGGGCTACATCTTAAATTATTTTAAGTACGAGCTTCTTTATTTTTCTAGTGCATTGCTATATATTATTATTATTATTAAAATCACTGAAAATATTGATAGCTGTGCAAACTTAGGTACAAAAATGTTGTTTCACATCTGTTATTAGCAAATAGGATAGAATCTAATAGTTTTTGTTAATTATTTTTAAGAGTAAATATAAAGCTGTTGATGTCCCAAATAAAGCGGGACTATATTTAATTCTCTTATAATAGACATAGTAGGGCCTCGGTAATCCGGACTCGCGCTTGTTCGGTGATCGCTGTAATCCGGCCGGCCGGAGCTTTAAATACTGCCACGGAATATATATTAGTAGTACCAAATACTGCTTTTAAAATGGGCTGAAGATAACGAATTCGATAACCACGAAGTTATGTTTCTCCGTCAACTAAGGCTTCTTACAGACGAACGACACGTGTCGGCGGCCGTCGACGGCAGTCGGCGGCACATGTCGGCGGCAGTCGACGGCAGACGACGGCACGTGTCGGCAGCAGTCGGCAGCAGTCGACGGCAGCCGACGGCAGCCTTTGACAGTTTATGACGCTTGCAGGGGGCCTACCACGACCTTTCCTAAAACTATCATGTTTCCAGAACACTTTGTTGTAAGATTACAACAACATTACCGTACTCATTTTTTAAATATAATTTTACTAAAAAAACAGTATAAAATGCCGCCGACGCGTGCCGCCGACACGTGCCGTTCGTCTGTAAGCGCTCTTAGAGACGCGGGCTTTCGAAATGATGTGCGAAAATCATAAACAGACGTATTACAGACTTTTTCAAAAAGAAATTTACCAATGTTTTATTTTAAGTTTTAACTTACTGATTTCTTACATGGTTGTAATTATTATGAACATGTACATTTTGTCTTTATGCTTTAATTTAAAAATGTATTCAAGAAACTAAGGTTAAACATGTGTTTTGTTAACATTAAATATGAGAATTAAATATTGCATACTATAATCCGGATGCCTCGATAATTCGTAAGCGGTCTTGTTTTTGCCTCTCCGGATTAACGAGGCCCTACTGTAATTATTTATTTATTATGAAATGTAATACACTATAATACTTTAAACTTATGAACCTTAAAAACTTTTTCCGTCGGCGGGATTCGAACCTGAACCACTGAACCAGAAGGTCATTCTTCATTTCCAGTGCTGCGTCGAGCCTTCAGCATGTTCGACTCGAGCAAGCAGGGCAAGATTGAGAAGGAGAAGATAAGGACGATCCTCAACACGGTGGTCCACAACTATGACGACAACGAACTCGACCAGATACTAGAGGATGAAGATGTTGATGGTGTGTACTTGTCATATTATCACACCCATACTAATATTATAAATACGAAAGTGTGTCTGTCTGTCTGTCTGTTATCTCTTCACGGGCCCAAACCGCTGGACCGATTGTGCTGGTCATGGGAATACTTTGAGTCTCGGGAAAGGACATAGGATACTTTTTATCTCGGAAAAATGTACGGTACCTCGCGATAAACGAGTTTTAGCGCAACGGAGTTGCGGGCGTCATCTAGTTTTTAAATAAAATAAGGGGGTAAACGAGCAATGGTGTCACCTGAGGTAAGCAATTATATCCTAAGATCCGACCGTAAAATCCTGCATGAATGGTTTTTTTCGATCAAATATATTTTGAAATAATCTTTAGAACGTACAGAATGGATTAATGTTGGGTTGCCTTGTAAAAAGTAGCCGCAAGTACCTCTAATTGAGCAAAATGAAAGCCCGTAATACAAACTTGCGTGTATTCAATAGAAAAGTAAGAACTAAGAAGGAATGAAATTGAGGAATGACAGGACACTACGCATAAAAATAAAAACGCCTGTTCAATAAAAATAGCAAATTAATAAATAAAAATAAAAACAAATAAATAAAAATAAAATAAAAATAAAAAATAGCAAAAATAGCAAAATAGCAATAAAAATAGCAAAGGTTCTCAACGTCCTCAAATCCTGCCAGGCATAATAATTGTAGGCCTGAACATTTGTCATATACAAAAGTGATGGCAATCCCAGTTTGCGGCTATCGTGCAACTGGCAACCATGGATATTCATGTACAAAATGCATAAAACTTTAATTTTGTATCAAAATTATTAAAAAAATCGATGCTTAAATTTTGATGAAGAACTATGTCTGTTTATGGGCTGGCAAACCTAGGTTGCGGCCGACTTAGAGCTGGCAACCATTTACACCTTATTTTGTCTCGTCATTTTCTTTCAAATGATGTAAATTTTATTAAAAAAAACATGCAAATTTATGCATTTATCTCATTAACATTAAACTTAATTAGAGGTACTTGCGGCTACTTTTGACAAGGCAACCCAACATAAATCCATTCTATACGTTATAAAGATTATTTTAAAATATATTTGATCGAAAAAAACGATTCATGCAGGATTTTACGGTCGGATCCAATAGTATTACCGTCGCCCATGGACACTCATAAGAGCTGCAGGTACGCTACCGGCCTTTTAATCCATTTACCGCCGCTGTACCCAATTGGGTACACATACAAAATTAAGGATAGTTCAAAATTTTGTGGTATCACATCTTAGTTTTTTTATTTTATATATTTATTTAAAGATAAAGCTTTAACTTTTTTTAGCAAATTTATACTGGCAACCAATATTTTTAGTCATAAGGTAGGTTTGAAACTTACAGTTTTGCGACCTGCGGGAGTAAGCTCATACATTCTCTCTTTATTTTAATCGCATAATATTCAACCACTTTATGTGTTTGGTTTTTTATTCAATACATTGTTATCTATATAATAAATAACAAGTTAGTGGTAGATTATTGAAATAGACAGAAAAATTGTGATTCAAACACTACTGTACCTAGTTGGGTACAACGGCCGAATCCACTAGCAAAATTTTCCTTTTTGCAGAATTTTTAAATATTGAGTTTGATTAATTTTAACATCTTATATCGTTATGAATACTAAGGGAAAGCTATTTTGTGCTCCTTTTGTAAATAAAAATTATCATATACATTCAGAAAACTCATAACATAGTGAAAATGTCCGTCCTCTTATACATTTCTGTGTCCTGAAATTACAGACGTTGTAGACAGAAAAACGCAGGTAAAATAGCAGCTAAAAGATTTGGCAGTAGCTAAACCTTGTGAGAGGAATCTATATTGTCAGTAAAAATGAAGCTAGTATCAACTAAAATAGATATTATAATATCTACAAAATTGACATTTGCAAAGTGTTATGGTAACATAAGCTAATATAGACACTCCTTCGTAAGTAAGAAATATGACTCCTGAAATCACCCTGTATACTTTTTACTTCTTATACCTATTAGTGGATATCAAGAACGAAAGATTACTAGCTTCAGGTACAGATACTACTACTAATTATGAGATAAGACGGAACGCAAATCACCTCTTTGGGTAAAGATGATGATGGATTTTATTTATTTATTTGAGTTATGTTTTTTCTTTTGTGATTGTTAATGATTAGCGTTTGCATTGACCACTTACGACTCTTGATGATAGCATGGTTTATATTCTCTTTCGACGAAACATCGTAACATTTTACTTGTGTCAGAAAATACAATGAAAAACGAGGTTGTCCTCCTCGTCAGTTTCTAGTTTACCTCAAAATAGTATCGATCACCACCCCAAAAATGTTTCTAAATAGTTTCAAAATGTAAAACATCTTGCACGAGTTCGTTGTCAGTGCAAAAAATGTAATAAAAAAGTATGTATAAAAAAGTTAGTTCTAAACCTTATCACACCTAAGTACCACATAACACGCCGTTGTACCTATCTGGATACATATATACATATATATATATATACCCTAAAGGGGAGGATTTTAATTTTTTTAAATTTTTTCTTTTATTTTTCATTTATTTAACATATAAACAGCAGATAAATTCAAGTTTTGTTAAAAAAATACTATTGGTTTCATTTTGGCGGTTAATGGGTTAAGTGGGCATACGCTTCACACACACACACGCAATATTAGAAGAGCTGCGTTGCCAGTCTTTTAAGCAGGAATACGCTCTCTTCTTGAAGGTTCGCAGGTCGTATAGGTCCGGAAATACTGCTGGTGACAGTTCGTTCCAAAGTTTTACAGTGCGCGGCAGAAAATTACGCGAAAATGCACGGTGGAAGGTTTCTGTGGTTAAATGATAGCAGTTCATTTATTCTGTAGCGCTTTTTATTGGCTAACGCCAGAAGACCAATTAGCAACGTTGTTGAATAAATAAAGAAACTGTCAAAAAAACTTAGAAAAGAGGATTCAGAGTTTTCCAAATTCTTGAGAAAATTAAACCGGGTAGCTTTTACTCTATGGAAGCCCAACGAGCAACGGGTATTTTGGAAAATTTTACATTTTATATATTTTCCGGAGAATTATTGAGTAAAACTGTACTGTGTATAATGTAAAAATTCAGAAAGAATAAGTAATAATGTACTGTAGTAGTTTAAATAATGTTTAAAAGAAATACAGAATTATCAGCAGATTTGTTTTGAATGAAAATGAAACGAATTAAAACTGCTGTTAATACTAGCTATACTCAATATTCATCAATAGTATTGCTTAGTGGACCTTCATAACGATATTTTCCCGCAGATTAAAACCACTTTTTACGACTGCTTTTCACAAAACATAACCTTCGTGATGGACAGTTATTGGACAGAGTAGTTTTAGTGGATACTCGAAAAATGTTTATGGCTATGATCTTGAAAATGTCGTAAATTGATGTAATGACAACAAAGACGGTGTCGACTTGATGGCTCATAAAAGAACAGCAGGTGCTCAATATCTCACGAATTTTAGTAGGAAATTGGTTAGGTATTTTGCTATTCATGTGTTAAGCTAATATAGGCCGTGCAGATCGCACAAAAATATTTCTTAAAAAAAATTGTAAGGTTTTAACCAGTTTATCGTTGCGCGTTGTAATGAAGACTACAATAATTTGTTTTTTATGCAATGAATACCTGCGTTTTTTCTTTTTTGCTATTCGAACTCACGACCTTCAAAACCATCTGAGCTGCTGGTCTTTTTAATTGTGAGGTTAATCCTATTTTAATAAGACCATTTGAAATCCACCGGGATTCGATATTCAAATTAGTTTCAATCGGTTTCCATACTGCATACCGAGAACCTTTTAGGCAACGTAAATTTTACTTTTTAATGCTGAATTTCAGCAGCGAGCTAGCATGTGTCTGTCTGTCTGTCATCTCTTCACGCATAAACAGCTTCACCAATTTTTTTGAAATTTTGTATGAAGATACATTGAGCCCCGGGAAAGGACATAGGATAATTTTTATCCCGGAAAAATTGTACGGTTCACGCGCGATAAACGAATTTTGACGAAACAGAGTAGCGGGAGTCATCAAGTTATATTATAAATCTTAAAATAACCTCTGTAATAATTTACGTAATATCCTAATATATCTCATGAAAGCCCAAACAATAATTCACAAATCGCATTACGTCGGCAGGCTCCGGAAAATTGAACTTCGACTCGTTCGTGCGCGTCGCCACGCACTTCCTCGACGAGGACGACGAAGCGCTGCAGAAGGAGCTCAAGGAGGCCTTCAGACTTTATGACAAAGAGGGTAAGTCCATACTAATATAAATAAAGAGGATAAGTTTATAGGAACTTTATGCCTGCTAGTTCTATCTTTGACTAATTCGTCGCCACGCACTTCCTCGACGAGGACGACGAGGCGCTGCAGAAGGAGCTCAAGGAGGCCATCAGACTGTACGACAAAGAGGGTAAGTCCATAATAATATAAATAAAGAGGATAAGTTTATAGGAACTTTATGCCTGCTAGTTCTATCTTTGACTCATTTGTCGCCACGCACTTCCTCGACGAGGACGACGAGGCGCTGCAGAAAGAGCTCAAGGAGGCCTTCAGACTTTATGACAAAGAGGGTAAGTCCATACTAATATAATTATACAGGGTAAGTTTATAGGAACTTTATGCCTGCTAGTTCTATCTTTGACTCATTCGTCGCCACGCACTTCCTCGACGAGGACGACGAGGCGGTGCAGAAGGAGCTCAAGGAGGCCTTCAGACTGTACGACAAAGAGGGTAAGTCCATACTTCATACTAATATTATTATAGAGGGTAAGTTTATAGGAACTTTATGCCTGCTAGTTCTATCTTTGACTCATTCGTCGCCACGCACTTCCTCGACGAGGACGACGAGGCACTGCAGAAGGAGCTCAAGGAGGCCTTCAGATTGTACGACAAAGAGGGTAAGTCCATACTAATATTATAGGAAATGTTTATTACAGACAGATAGAAGAGAGCTAGATATCTGTTATCTCTCTCTTTGATCCATTCGTCGCCACACACTTCCTCGACGAGGACGACGAGGCTATGCAAAAGGAGCTTAAAGAAGCCTTCAGACTTTACGACAAAGAGGGTAGGTCCATACTAATATTACAGAGGGTAAGTCCAAACTAATATTATAAGAATTGTCTGTCTGTCATCTCTGTCTTCGAGTAGTTTGTGGTGACGCACTTCCTCGACGAGGACGACGAGGCGCTACAGAAGGAACTCAAGGAGGCCTTCAGACAGTACGACAAAGAGGGTAAATCCATACTAATAGCATAGAAACTGTCTATTACAGACAGATAGGAGAGAGATAGATATATGTTATCTCTCTCTTCGACTCGTTCGTGCGCGTCGCCACGCACCTACTCGACGAGGATGACGAGGCGCTGCAGAACGAGCTCAAGGAGGCTTCCAGACTTTACGATAAAGAGGGTAGGTCCATACTAATATTATAAGAACCGTCTGCTAGTCCTATTTTTATAAGCACTGTATTGTTTGTATGAAACTCCTACGCACACCAATCAGAACCGTACGAAGTCAGCAAGCAGTCAGCAAACCGTAATACTAAAACGCTTGAAACGCCGAAAAGTTGTGGGTTCGATTCCCTCTTCGAAACAACTTAGAATGTTGTTTCCGTATTACAAAAATGCAGGCTGATCGCAGCATTAGTTATTTGCCGTTCATGTTATTTGCATCATCTTTCATGTCAGATAATCATATCATATTAAATATAATAGCATTGTAAGAATGAAATCATTGAAATAGATCGAGTATTCCTTGTTACTGGATCTGAGCCTTATCCATATTTCTGTTGCGTTGCATCGTCGCAACAGAAAAACTTTGTGTATGCCACATCTGCGTTGTGTTGTCGCTGATGTGACGTTTGTGCTATAACGTTATTGTAAAAAGTGCATTAACCTTTCTTCCTGCTTCGATGTTCTTTCGTCAATCTGCCAAAACATTGCGAAAAACTACGCAGTGTAGACGCTACGCAACAGAGCAAATATGTGGCTTTTCTTAATATTATAGTGGTCGACTAAAATGTACAAAATACATGCCTCAATAGTTACAATGTCACACATTTTTCATACTATCATGTTACGAGGTTGGAACGTTAAGCGTTCCACGATGAAGAATATTACTTGTTGGAATTTGGATATTGAAATTTTGGACTAAACGCACCGTAATATATTTATAACTTAGGAGTTAGGACGTTACTGATAAAATATAAATTACGCAGTGTGTAACTAACTAGTCAAGGTCCGCTGTCTTTGTCTGTGTTCTGACGTTTGTAATATGTCAGATAGAAACAATCAGACTTTTTTAGCTATCCGCTATTCTAAATATTTTTATTACTAAGAAGATAATATAAGTTTGGTTGATGTTACAAAATATGCGAATTTGTGTATTTTTGTCTCTCTGTGATATCTCCTTGATTGAACCGCGAAAGTATTTCCTGTGTAAATTGAGTACCAAAAAAATCCAAAAATAAATCAGTTCAAAGCAGGATGAACGGACTCAGTGCATTATCACAGGCCGCTAAAATCAATAGTGCATTCCCCTCCCAATGTGTGCTATTTCTCCTGCCAATTCCTGACCCCCTACGCTAGGGTCGGCGATCTGAGATCGATTAATCGCAAAATCGATCTTTTGGAGCAAAAAATCGATCTTTTTAATCGATCCAACGCATTGAATCGATCTCGTGAATCGATCTTAGACACCCTAAAATCGAGTTACGATTTTTCTATTTGAAGGCCCGTATTACAAGAGTGAGCTGTATGTTTAGTATCCTTCGCCTCACTTCTCATCAATAAAATAATCGGCCAAGTGCGAGTAGGACTCGCTCACGAAGGGTTCCGTACCACTACAGAGCAAAAATAGGCTAAAAATAGTATTTTTCGCATGGGAGCCCCCCGTAATTATTTAATTTATTTAAATTTTATTATTAATTATTGAAGTACAAATACAATAAAATATTTTGTGAACATTTCAATTGCCTATGTGCTGCCGTTATTGATTAAGAGCATAAAGTAGAAAAAAAATCACGTTTATTGTATGGGAGCCCCCCTTAAATATTTAATTTATTTTGTTTTTAGTATTTGTTGTAATAGCGGCAACCAATATACACAATCTGTAAAAATTTCAGAAGTCTAGCTATAGCGGTTCTTGAGTTACAGCCTGGTGACAGACAGACGGACAGACATCGAAGTCTTAGTAATAGGGTCCCGTTTTTACTCTTTGGGTACGGAACCCTAAAAAATACGTTTATAATTGTTGCATGGAGGTATATAACCAACTTCCAAAAAGGAGGAGGTTATACTCGTATGTTCGTCTGTATATCTTTTTTTTTGTATCTGTGCTGAGAAGTGTGATGCCGCGCGCCGCGATTCGTCAATCGTCTATCGTCACGAAGCTTCGTGCTATGAGACGATACCATTGGACGATACACGCAGATCGTCCAATGCCCAATGGTATCGTCTCAAGCACGAATTACTACACAATTAAATAAAGACATTGCTTGCAATTTTTTTAAGAAAATAAATAATCCTCGAGTCTTAAATCTGATTTTAAATTTCGTATTAAATTCCATAGTTTAAGGTAGGGACATTTAACCTCCTAACTGGCTTGGCTGACGCAAAATCACAAATCGTGCATGCCAAAATAAGGAAAAAAAATGTCTTGTTTTCACCTTAACTGATACTTTGATATGGTAAATAAAATAATTGTTATTATCGAATTCCCTGATTTTACTGATTCAAAGATCGTTAATTATAACATTTGTCTTGTTTTTTATAAATTTGATATTATAAAAACTAATTTGAAAAAAGATCGATTGTTTGGAAATCGATCTTTTAGACCTCGATTTTTTTGTGGATCGATTCATCAGGTCACGATTCGAATCGATTTAAAAATCGATCTTTTTCGGCAAGAATCCCCATCCCTACCCTACGCTTCTATATGTATTTATATATACACTGTTTCTTTTTGTTTCATTTCAATTAACTTTCTATGACGTATACAGGCAACAAACTCTTTAATTAGTACGTACTAGTAACTACGAATTATTATAATAAACTGGCTGTGCCTTGATCAGCTAACTCAATGATAAGTTTTGGTAAAATCGTTCCAGCGTACAGACATGAAGAAGTGAAGAACACACTAACAAAATTTCGCTTTTTTAATATTTATGTGGTTCGTGTTAAGCTATATAGAAATATACTGCTAGATGACGCCCGCAACTCAGTTGCGCCAAAATTAGTTTATCGCGTGGGAACCGTACATTTTTCCGAAACAAAAAGTATCTTATGTCCTTTCCCGGGACTCAAAGTATCTCCACACCAAATTTCAGCAAAATCGGTTCAGCGGTTTGGGCGTGAAGAGGTAACAGACAGACAGATAGACGGACAGACATACAGGCATACTTTCGCATTTATAATACCCATCAGTCGTGGCAAAACGAGATACAATAGCTTTTTCATTGTTACTCGTATCGCGGCCGTATGTGGCCGCTTGGGGCTTGATGAATTAAGTAAGTACAAGACGTAAGGAATAGCACGCTGCGCTTCAAAACTGGTATAACAGACACAGGCGTAAAGGCTGCCAAACTGAAATAGGCGGGTCCACATCAAGCGAGCCGCCTCGGGCGAGGCCCGCCTCACGAGGCATGCTCGCCGAGGGTAAGGCGGACGGGCGTACACAGCGAGGTTGCCTCGCTCGAACAGCCCGAGCCATTGCTCAGTTGAGAACACTGCACACGATGGCACCGCACGTACGCACAGCCGTGGCAGCTTATGCTTTTATTTTGCTATATACAACTATAAAAAATAGGATAATCTCATCTGTATGATCCTAACAAGGACCACATTTTTTTTAATCCTTAACAGGAACATTCTTTTTGCGTCAGATTTTTCTCCAAGAATCTTCCCTCATCCCCCTGTTAGTGTAATTGGGATCCCTGGCATCCCAAAACCATACATTTGCGGCGTATAAACTTATTAGTTGCCGACACTGATCGTTCATTTTTGACTGCGGCACAAACCAAAACATGTGAGGTCCACACTGCGCGAGGCAAACGACCGAGGCACCTTTGAGCATTTCAAAAAACCGACACCGCTCGGCTCGGCCGCGCGCCGCTCGCCCGAGCGTGAGCATGCGCCTGCCTCGGGCGAGCAACGTCCACACCAAGCGAGCGGTAGGGCGCATGCCGCGCGAGGCGGGCCGCGCCCGAGGCGGCTCGCTTGGTGTGGACCCGCCTATCGGGATTGGGCGGGACATGTTAGCCGCATACATCCTGACCGCTGGGCAAAGATCACCACAGACTGGGTACCTGATGATGGACGACGCCGCCGTGGTCGACCTCGAAAAAGATGGCGCGATGAACTTGACACATACAAGCCAGATTGGCCGACGGTGGCGATGGATCGAGATCAATGGAAGGACTTGGGGGAGGCCTTTGCCCAGCAGTGGGACAGCATAAGCTCTTTAAAAAAAAGACGTATGGATAGAGACAGTACTTTCACGAAAAGGCTGTCGCATTATTGCCATTAGCCATGCGTTACAACAGCTGTTGTTGTCATTCATAATTTGCAAAGAAACCAAAATCATAGCGATAGAAGTATGAGAATGTTAAATGAATTTCCTTACCATCTATTAATATTAAATTATTTAAAAAAATCGTAGATATTTCAAGTGCCATTACTAGAAATGAATTTTCATTTCTTTGTTTTATCAATACAATGCGTTGAAATTAGTATTGCGAAAACTTTTTCTAGAGCATAATAAAAACTTTCTATTGTTTTTGAAAACTTTGTCGAAAGCTTTTTATAAAATTTATTATTTTAAAAGCTTTCCCGATGGTAATTGTTCTTTATTGTGAAATCTGTTTTCTAAACAACGCCGGTCGGGACTAGGGTTGCAAAATTACGTAATTTTACCGAAAACGCTGGTAAAATACGCGTATTTTACGGTAATATATATCTGTACCTCAGAGGTATACAACATTAACTGACAAAACAAAAATTTTACAGGACAGGCAAAAATGCGCGTAGCAAAACTTTGAATGCAATTTTGACATAGTAGCTTTAAAGATATTGCAACAAACTGAACATTATGTTTTATTATTATTTGTTGAAATTATATTATATTACACAATATTATATTAAAGTCAATTCTTGTCTGATTTTGTGTACTTGAGGTTATTTACCTTGCAACATAAATTAACTAAGGTGTTTTAAAAAAGCATTAAGATGTGGATGTTATTGGAATTCGGCATTTAGAAACATTATGTATCTAGTCAGCATGTAGCGCAATGGAATTATTATAGATTTTCTGAGGGGCTTACTAGCAAAATGAAACAAAAGCTACTTCACAAAGCTGAAATCAAAATACATTTTATTTTAAACTAGATAACGCCCGCAACTTTTTATTGCTCGGGAACCGTACATGTTTCGGGGACAAAAAGTGGTCTTTTTCCCGGGGCTCAAAGTATCTCCATGCAAAATTTCAGCAAAATCGGTTCAGAAGTTTAGGCGTGAAAAGGTAACAGACAGATAGACAGACAGACAGACAAATAGACAGACAGACAGACACACTTTCGGATTTATCAGGGCGAACGAAGTGAGACCTAGTATATCCCACAATCTCTACATTTTGTGGTACACTTTACGGAAAAACTTTCAGGCCTATTGATTTGTGCATTAACATAGTAATTTTTATTTATATGGAGATAAGTGTTATCATCAGTCAGTCAAGGTTTTTTATATATAGGTGTGTCATCATCAGTCAGTTAAGGTGCGACGACGTGAGTCCTCACAAAGCTCGGCTTTTAGCTAGTAATATTAGTATGGGTATGGTCTATGGATATGGAAGTATGGATAATTAAAACAGCTACTCGCACGCTTCAGATAAGTCCAGGGACATCTGCAATTGGAAGATTCCTATAGTAGTTAATGGAACATGGCTGATATCCACTGCAACGATTTTTTAAGTCGTTATATTTGAGTCTCGAAATTTAATAGGCTTTTGTGTTTTTCGAATAGGTTTTGGCGTGGGTACAGAAAAAGCTCTCCGTTTACTATCGTATGAAACTAACTTCTTCGAATGTTTCCTGGTCACACGAAGTTTTGTAGAACATCGAGCCAATCTCATTTTTTCTGAATTGCATCCATACAATAACAGAATATGGTACAATATATTTTTGTACCATATTCCCGTTCCAGTCCCACATATTACAGTCCCGCAATATATTTTTTTCTATGCACAAAAGGAGCTGATGACCCGTTGCAGAAACAGGCCCTAAGCATGGTAAATATTCCGTTTTAAACATTAGGAATGTTAGCTTAAAACCTATTTTGATCACACTTTATTTATGACACTTACAAATGGACCTTAATACACAGTATTAAAGATAAATAATGCAATTATTATTTGAGTATTTAATATAGAAACCTTATAATATGATATGCAAACAAGAATTCTTGTTAGGTAATTACTATGAGTTAATATACTACAAGAATCATGTGAACCAAACTACTAACAATTTTTGTCATTGTAAAAAGTATCTTAACACCAAGAAATAAAGATCAATGGCATAAGACGTTTAAAGGAGATGCTATTGTTTACCTCTCATTGTGTCGAATGAAAGTCCAATGAATAACATTAAGTTCGCGAAAAGCGTAGAGGTAAATAATCTTATGGTCATTTGAGGTCCTTTACCAGTTAGACTTTAGTGGATTTAATGTCATGTACGATTGGATATTTCTTTTCCTAGATGTCATAGGATTTAATGTCGTATACCATTAAGTAGAACTGGTTCTCATGATTTTAATGGTGCAAAAAACATATTTTTAAAAAAAGTGGAGTTACTATTGTATACCTCTGAGGTACAGATATAAATTACAGTAAAATTACCGGCTACGTATGTATGGTGAATATATCCATACTAATATTATAAATGCGAAAGTGTGTTTGTCTGTCTGTCTGTCTGTCCGTCTGTTACCTCTTCACGCTCAAACCGCTAAACCGATTTTGCTGAAATTTGGCATGAAGATACTTGGAGTCCCGGGAAAGGACATAGGATACTTTTTGTCCCGAAAAAAATATACGGTTCCCGCGCGATAAACGAGTTTTGGCGCAACGGAGTTGCGGGCGTCATCTAGTTAGTAATATGACGGCGGGCGGGGCATGTTGCGAGTTGCAAGTTGCATCTTGCGTATTGCGTGCACGTCGCACGATGCGACGTTGTCGATAAGTGCTGTTTGCCATAATATTTTGCGCTGTTGCGACAGCTGTTGACGTCACTCGACAGAGCATACTAGCCCAGTACCAGTAGGGTTAGTTCAGCCACAAGGCACTGTAATTAATTTTTTAAATGGGAAGCTGAAATTAATTATAGTCAGAAATTTTTTTGCTCCAGTGTTTAGAGGAGGCACAAATAGCTTAAATTCAAAAACTCGACCAAATCCGACGAGTGCGTTAGCCGCTATATTGGTTTGAAGGTCCAATCTTTTTTTAGCTAATTTTATCAATTTTTTTTTAAGAAAATGATAAGGATCAAAAATTGTGTTCGTTGGATTTTTCAACTGCGCATGCGCGGCTTTTTTGTGTGTCAGTGTGAGTGTCGTATTCTAAAATACCTATCAATTTCTGTCAGATGTTAGAATATCTGACAGGTATTTTAGAACATGACAAGGTATTTTAGAATATGACACTCCCACTGACACACAAAAAAGCCGCGCATGCGCAGTTGAAAAACCAAACGAACACGACTATTTTTGTCGCAAATTTGATTCTCTACAACTTTAGTCCTAATCTGCTCTATATTTTTTACGAAAATAATAAGGACTAAATTTGTTGTAAATTTAATTTTCTACATTTTGAATTATTATAATTTTCATTGTAAAATCAATATTTACGGAGATAAATGCAAAAAACAAGTCAAAGTATAATTTCGCTTGTATGTCAAATATTATCGAATTTAGCGAAAGTAATTGTAGAATAGAAACAAAGTTGTAGGTGATTTCCAACAAATTTGATCCTGATGACTTTTTTAGAAATCAATATTTAAGATCTTACACCTATGGTAAATATACCGGGACCCAAGCGACTGGATAAAACTGAATATTTCTGATCATTAATTAGACCCTATAACAATTACGGCACAACCTACACCTGAATCATTATTAAAAAATTGGCCAAGTGCGAGTCGGACTCGCCCATGAAGGGTTCCGTACCATTATAAGGCAAAGATAGACAAAAATTTGTGCTTTTTGTATGGGAGCCCCCCCTAAATATTTATTTTATTTTAATTTTATTATTAATTTTTAAAGTACAAATACAATTATATATTTTATGCTTATTTTAATTGTCTTAGTGCTGCTATTTTTGATAAAAAGCAAAAAAGGCCAGTAAAATCCTGTTTGTTATATGGGAGCCCCATCAAATATTAAATATAACATGTTTTTAGTATTTGTTGTTATAGAGGAGAACGAAATACGTAATATCTGAAAATTTCAAGTCTCTACCTTTTACCGTTCTTGAAGTCTGGAGACAGACAGACGGACAGGCAGCGAAGTCTTAATTTTAATTGTGGTTAATTTAATGAGCTACAAGTTTATTTCCATATTTTTTTTCTGTATTTGACAATAATCGCGATACAGGTCGAACAGGTCGAAATTATACTTTGACTTGTTTTTTGCAGTTATTTCCGTAAATAATAAATATTGATTTTACAATAAAAATTATAAGGACTAAAGTTGTAGAGAATCAAATTTGCGACAAAAATAGTCGTGTTCGTTTGGTTTTTCAACTGCGCATGCGCGGCTTTTTTGTGTATCAGTGGGAGTGTCATATTCTAAAATACCTTGTCATGTTCTAAAATACCTGTCAGATATTCTAACATCTGACAGAAATTGATAGGTATTTTAGAATATGACACTCATACTGACACACAAAAAAGCCGCGCATGCGCAGTTGAAAAATCAAACGAACACGACTTTTGATCCTTATCATTTTCTTAAAAAAAATAAAAAAAAATAGATAAAATTAGCTAAAAAAAGATTGGACCTTCAAACCAATATGGCGGCTAACGCACTCGTCGGATTTGGTCGAGTTTTTGAATTTAAGCTATTTGTGACCTCTTCTAAACACTGGTGCAAAAAAAATTCTGACTATAATTAATAAAAAAATAATAATTTAACTCTACGGGGTATACAGCAAGCCGGTGGCCTGGAAGTTATTTTGTTTTGACTGACTGCACTAGACGTGCATTAAGTAACCTGCTTATATCCCCATTATTAATGAAAATTATGCCACGAGCTCAAAAATCGTTTTTTACCGACCGTAATTTACCGTAAAATATAATATTTTACGTAAAATATCGTATATTACCGAATTTTACGAAAGTAATTTTACCGCTTTACATCCTTAGTCGGGACGCGCGAGCGTAAGCTGCAGTAACTCGAGCGTACATTTTGTAACTATACTTAATTATTAGTGTTTAGTGAGCCACACCCGTATTTTAGTGCAAAAATTAAAGTATTGTGCATTAAAAATAAATGGGAACTGTTTTGTTGTGTAAGATTTTTTTCTGGCGAGTGAGAAGAAATTGAAAGTTGTCGAAAAAAAAATCTTCTGGGAAAAACAGTATGTAAGTAAAGTAAAGAAAGAAATTACTGTAGTTAACTTCTTTTCCTATGTAAATATGTGTCAACTGACCTTTAGCATTTATGCACATAAATGCTAAAGGTCAGTTTACACACAATTTTAAAGTTTATTTTCAAGTGCGTTAATAAAATCCTCTCCGCTGCGCTCCGTTCCTGTGCGTACCTTTAGAGGTCTTCTAATATAACACCCTGTAACACTTTATGGTAACTGATAACGGGCTATGCGTTGGCTCAACATTGGCACAACAGACAACGAACCAGTAGGCCGACTTAAAAAAAAATTGACGAATGGATGGGTACCAGTTTAATCATGCTATGAACGGCTGAGTAACGCAATGTCATGGCGCACGCTGGCCGAAGTGACATACTACGTCAAACGTATAAATTTTGAGAACATTTCTAAGGGTTGATTCAGACTGCAATGCGACGCGTAGATGCATTTCTTAATTTGTACTGAATTGATAGATTCAGTCTTGCAAATCTGTCAAATCCATACTTTTAAAAATGCATCTACCCATCGCATTGCGGTCTGAATTGACCCTTAGGCCAGGCGCATACACTCGTCTTCCGTACTTCGATTTCCTGATGTGTATTTGGAATTTCATGAGACTATCGCAAACGTTCGTTTTTCTTCACGCGCAATCGCGCTGGCTTGCACTCGAGGGCGTCGAGGCGTACGTGCGGAATTCATCCCGTTCAAAAAAAGCAAACGTGTGCATCAGATAATGTATTTTCTACTGATTCCATGCATCCGGACTTGCTAATACGGATAGCAAATTCCGAAATCGAATACGGAAAACGGTTGTATGTGACCAGCCTAAGTCGGCCTACTGGTTCGTTCTGTATTGTGACATTGGCTCACAGCCAACTACAAGCGAACACTCAACAACAAATGTTATCAGAATATTCCATACTATGTGTTGAAAAGTTTTACTCAAGAGTCCAGAATATTACGCAAAGGGCACTGAGGGCGCTACTAACACATACAGTAAATAAAACAACGAAACGCCTCCGTGATCTAGTGGTTTAGAGCGTGGCTCTTGACTCGGAGGTCGTGGGTTCGATTCCCACGTTGGAAACATGTTAGGTATTTCCAAGTTTGGTTAGGACGATGCAGGCTGATCACCTGATTGAAGTAAGATGATCCATGCGTCGGATGGGCATGTAAAAAGTCGTTCCTGCGCCTGATCTCTCGCCAGTCGTGTCGGTCTTCCGTCTCACTGGGTTATGAGAATTGAGAGTGAAAGGAATAGAGAGTGCTCTTGTGTACTGCGCACACACGTGGGCACTATAAAATTACTCTTGCGTAACAGGCCTGGTTTCAATGAAACTGGTCACCGTCACCGAAACCGGTGTGGGGAGTATTAATAATACAACCAAAATCCGATATGTTGTATACATATCAAAATATTGACAGAAACGTTGTCAAACGCCGAACGAAACTTTTTGTTTACTGTCTACGCTGGTAGCTGTCCCTAGCGTAGAAACATTGCAGTAATATAATATCCTATTAGTGACTTTTGAATTTAAGCAACAAATTTTTACCTAAATCAAGAATTAATATGTGCGATTTTTAATATTTTTGATTAATTTGAACTTTTATCGTTTTAATGTTCTATTTCAGTATTTGATTTGCCTTTTTACCATTGTTTTAAATTATAGTTTATGGTTCAATTTAATGGTAATACGGTTTGTACACGCGAATTCTTTAAACAAGTATAACGATTTAAGTATTTTTTATTATTATTTCAGTCCATATAAATTCGAAATTTCTGTAACCTCTTTAAGCTCAAACTGCAGAATCGATTTTTCTGAAATTTGGTATGGAGGTACTTTGAGTCCCGGAAAAGGACTTAGAATACTTTTCGTCTCGGAAAAATGTACGGTTCTCGCGCGATAAACGAATTTTGGCGAAACGAAAAAAATAATAGAAACAGTGTATCCATTATTGAAATTGAAATTATTAGAATCATACCTTAAATATTCCTAGGTTTGTAATAGGAGTATAATATTCTATTCAACAACTTTGTTGACTGGCTTCGCCTATCTAAATATATAATATATAACTCAAAGGTATATATATTATATAACGCACAGCCCAAACCACCGGACGGATCGGGCTGAAATTTGGCATGCAGGTAGATGTTATGACGTAGGCATCCGCTAAGAAAGGATTTTTATAAATTATACCCCCAAGCGGTTAAAATATCCGATGAAAGTTTGTATAACGCGAGCGAAGCCGCGGGCTAAACCAGACATCAAATTTTCCTTTACTACCACATTTTCCCAATCATATCATCAAAATTGTGGAATTTCTAAAGCTATTCGGAAATAGGCGGCTTTTGTTGGAAATAGCTCGCCATATTCCCTAAAAGAACGTATGAGCTATTGGAACAGTCCAATCCTTAGACAACTGCCTTTTGAATGAGCGATAATAAAAATAAACGGTCCCCGGATACGAGCTGAAACTGTGCCATTGATACAGTTCGTTCACTATTAACTTGAAACATGATTTGAATTTTACTGGTTTTGAAATGGTTTTATTTAGAAGAATTTGGAGGCATTAAGTGCCTTGTGTTACTTGATATTTTTCACAGCGGATAATTACTCGAGGTGTGTCTTTGTCTGTTATATGATTTTTAATGTAGATATCATGAAGATAAGAATCTTAATCTCATTTAGGTAACAAGAATGTACGTCTGTCTGTCTGTTAGAACTTTACGCCTTAGCCGCTGAATCAATTTAGATGAAGTTTTGTTTGAGAATGATGTGACGACGATGACGATTACGACGCCAGCGGCCAGTTATTAGTAATGGTGATGATGATAACGATGATGATTCAAATTCTTTAAACACACATACCTAAAAAGATACAATAGAAGAATGCCGGCTGTATACATAACGTCGTCTTATTCGATGCTTAGTTAAACTTGTATTTAAAAAAGTCCTGATACTTTTGGATCCGACCGTAAAATTCTGCATGAATCGTTTTTTTCGATCAAATATATTTTAAAATAATCTTTAGAACGTATAGAATGGATTAATGTTGGGTTGCCTTGTCAAAAGTAGCCGCAAGTACCTCTAATTAAGTTTAATGTTCATGAGATAAATGCATAAATTTGCATGTATATTTTTTTTAATAAATTTTACACTATTTGAAAGAAAATGACGAGACAAAATAAGGTATAAATGGTTGCCAGCTCTAAGTCGGCCGCAACCTAGGGTTGCCAGCCCGTAAACAGACATAGTTCTTCATCAAAATTGAAGCATCGACTTTTTTACCCTTAACCACTGACGTGCAATTAAGTTACATTACCACTGACGTACGTACGTATGGGATACGTATGCAATTTTGAACGCCTCCTGATGTGTCGATAAAGTTTGATTCTGGTGACAATAGCAGTCTATTTATTCGGATACTTTCAAGTGACATGTAGATATTTAAAAAATAATAATATTTATTATAAATATTATTTTATGTAACAAAAACCTTAGTGACTTACGAAGTAGGATAGACTTTTTATATAAAATTAACAAAAAATATTTTCTAAACATAGGAACTTTTTTTTTGGTTGATATTAATTATCAAAAATTATATTTAATAAGAAAAAATAACAATCACCACAAATCAAATTATAAGGCACTTTTTAACGACAGTTGTTCAGGTCGACTTAGAGCACTGCTAGCAAACCGATTTATTGCAAGCAATTGACATCCGTTTCGGGTTCTGCGACGTTTTTTCATTTTCATTTCATTGTGTAAAATTGATGACTTTTTTTGCATTTTTGACCAACTTCATCACCCTTATCCTTGGCCAACCAATAAGGCAAGGGAACCAAGGAGTTCATGTGAAAGCTACGGTATCAATACAATTTGTTCGTCGTTTTTAAAATTATTCTGTTCAACTGGCCTTTTTTAGACGTAGAGGGTTCCCAAGATGAATAAGACAGCCTACAATTCATTTTTATCTACGGACAAACAAAAAGAATTACTTGAAAAAAGTCACACTAACACTGACGCTACGTACCTCATACGTCAGGTCGTCGAAATCACCTGCTTGCAGATATGCACTGCATCCGATCTCCCCTGCCTTCGACGCATCACTGGCAACTAGGAAACTACCAAAAAGGACACGCAGAAATTCCCGCGAAATTTTGAGTTTTGTATGAAAAACCGCGTGGGTGACGTACCACATACGTACGTCAGTAGTTAAGGGTTAATAATTTTGATACAAAATTAAAGTTTTATGCATTTTGTACATGAATATTCATGGTTGCCAGTTGCACGATAGCCGCAAACTGGGGATTATTATGCCTGGCAGCATTTGAGGACGTCGAGAACCCGCAAGATTGCTATTTTTATTTAACAGGTGTTTTTATTTTTATGCGTAGTGTCCTGTCATTCCTCAATGTCATTCCTTCTAGTTAGTTCTTACTTTTCAGTAGAGATTGTAAACTTGGTACGTGAACAAATTATATAAAAGTGACATATACAATTATTCAGTATTCGGAACGTGCACGTCAGTAGTGACATATTTCAAACAAAGTTTCAGGGGCTTGTGTCAAAAAATAAACAACAAGAGTTTGTTTAATTTGTAAATATTATAGCAAATAAAATATATTTAGAACAATAATTAATGGTATTTCGGTTATATTTAGTTAAAAACTAGTTGTGGAAAATGAATATAATCATAAAAAACTGGTTTTACACTCAATAAGTTTCAAGGCCCAATCTGTGCTAAAAGGAAATAAATTGGTGTTAGCAAGACATGTAAGGGATGTAGAAGAGCTAAGAACTAATGGCAATGTTATTTAATACAAGCCGATATAATTTGCCGAACATCGGTGACTTTAGCACCATATAAAACAAGTTTAAACCATAAACGTTAGTACTGAACCAACCAAAAAACGTAACTAAACATTTGGATAAAGCAAGTCTAAACATTTTTATTCATTCTGATAGATAATAATGCTTGGGATTGTTGCTGGAGTGAAATGCAACTGCGTTTATAACCAGAGCGGCAAGTGCAAACATATTGATATTGCTACTTTAATATTTAAATGTTTCATTAACAACAAAACTACGTGCAATATACCTACTTTACACCTACTTGAAAAAAGTAAAAAGTAATGTTATTAAAAATCTTGTTTTTATTTATTTTTTACAACATTAATACTCTTGAAGAAAACCGGAGTCTATAAATTTTTAATTTACTAAAACACTGCAAACATTCTTCATGTTTCTGAGTCTTTGCAGCATTAAGAGCCCGTACTATCTTTTCTACTGCTCTCTTCACACTCACGCCCGTCTTTCATATGCCAGGTGAAAAAGGACGATCGCCAAGTTAGCGGGCAGTTATAGGTATTCTGTTTTTTAAAGGGTTTTTTATATGAAAGTTGTAAAAAGTAATTCCAACATTGTATAGACGACTTTCTCAACAGTACATTGTATTTTTTTCATACCGTTAAGACGTCAATACAATCCATAAAAAGGTGATATTCTAAACCTTTTACAGCAAAAATCACAAAACTGTCGTGGGTTTGAGTTGGATTATTTAAAGATACTTAAAAAAAGTAAAAAATCTAGCTGCAACATTAGATTAAAATTGAAATGATCTTACATGTTGTGCATTAAAACTTATAGAAATACTGTATTTTAACTGTTAAATCACGTCTGTTAAATGAGCGAAATCGGCAAAATTTCGTAAACGGACTCTTAAATACACTTTCAATATTAATATAATAATTCTTACTCGAGCAATAGGTATCATAAGCCCTTTCGGTTTCCTCTTGAGAGTACTTACTCATTTTGTTTTGCTCAAAATGGGGGCATAATAATTTAAACTTTTTTACACCTTTCATCTAAAACTTGCTTAATTGAAAAACCTTTTCCATTCAAAACTCTATCTCCAGCTTCTAAAAGATCAGTTAAACCAGATGTATTATCTGGTTTATCGTCATCTGTAAGTCACTGTTTCTTCCACCTGATACTATGGATTTAAATGAAATATTCTATGAAACTATCACTGCAAGTTTTGTCGTCGGGTTTTGGAGATCATGGTGATCCATCAACACTAAAACAAAAGTTAGGTACTCAATTAATATCTTTATAAAATGCAACTCAAATAAAATTTACTTGACTGATAATGCAATTTTAGGCTATATCGAATCACATACTTTTTCATTTTTACAGCAGCTATCATTTTATATCTGATTTAATTTCCTAGTGGATGTAGGAAAAACATAAAATTTGTACTGACTACCTTTATTTTGCAAAAATAACAATTTTTGCAGTCTACGATACAAAAACAATTAAGACCAATTTCTTAAAAATTTCAAAACAAGATTGACAAGTTTGTTACTATCTGAGCCCTATTGGTTGCATATTTTTGCAATTGCTTTCTTTGTCCCCTCCACCCACTTCGCACGCTCCGAATAGTGCTGAAAAGCCCATAGATGACTCAATTTAATAAAAAAAACATGTTATGGCAATGATGATCATGATGATGGTGATCATAATGATAACGACAATGATGATGAAAATATTGGTCATAAACTAAACCATTATGATAGTGATGATACTGATAACGATAATGTTAAGGCCCTATAGACCCAATTTTACATGACTTTGAATCAATAATAAACAAACAAATAGTGACTTTTAAAAGCCAAAAAAATACACATTGTTGTTTACTTAATGTACTTTGACAATTTGTGGTTCGAAACATAATGTTGAAAACTTCACTCGATCAAAAATAACTCCGAAGAGGAGGCTAAATTCGAATATTTTGTGATATTTTTCTTATTTTTCATGAAGCTTGTGATAGTTTTACTTTCAAAAATCATATCTACGAAAAGCTCATAACTCAAAGAAGAATAATTTGTGGTTACATTTTGCATTTTGGTTTAATTATCAAAGAAAAAAGGTTTTTTTCTCCTATTTCGCCCTATCAAGTACGCGGCGAGCGTCGTAACCGCCACTGTACAAGGCGCGCTGATATGAATGTTATTTTAACGTCCTTTACGTCGATATTCGTACTGACAGACATCGACCTGCTAATTTTCGGGTCTATAGGGCCTTAATGACAATAATGATAATGATAAACTAAACATTCCAGGTAACGGCTACATTCCCACATCGAGTCTGCGCGAGATTCTTGCGGCTCTGGACGACCAGCTAACACCTGACCAACTCAATGAGATGATCGCTGAGATCGACACTGACGCTTCCGGCACTGTTGATTTTGATGGTATGTATTTTTTTCAGAATTTAAATTACTATAATTTTGTCTCCGCTGTCACTTTAAAATCTTGAAAATCGTCCGTTTCTGGAAATACAGGCCCTTAACGCGGCGTCACCTTAGAACGGTCTAACCAGTAATCACTCAATTCTGTGGTAGGAACTAGAAATTGCAGAACTGGCAGTTTAAGATTGACTTTTTATAATATTTAAACATAAGAGTCTATTAATCCTTCGATCGTGGATTCTTGGAAATGCTATTGCATTCTATTGTTGTCGCGATCACCGGTGCTCTTATGGGGCTTGAAGGATTAAAGTAATGTTTTTGAGTGATTTATTTAAATCTATTATATATAAATATATTATATGATTTATTTAAATTTATTTAAAAGGGAAGTGTGTAAAGAATTAAAATATGAGAAGAAAGACCTACTTTTGTAATAAATAATTCCGTATTCTACACTGCAATAACAAGTGAAGATAATTATACGAAGCAGTTAAACAAATATGTTTTTAAATACGATAGATTTACGAAAATAAAGGAAGGCTCAGTAAAACCACAAAACGTTGTACGAATTCAAATTAAAATGAAATATTCTTCTATTTATTCTAATGCTGATAACTGATAAATGTAGTGACGGCTATTAGGCCGTGTTCATACCAAACTGACTATACGCCGCTGAATTTGAGCGAGCGTTATGCAGTTTATTGTATTTCCATACAAATTTACTTTTTCGTTCACACCGAACTGACTATACGCCATTACGCTAGGCGTATGCGCGGACATTCGATACCGTATACTTTCACGTTCACACTGGGGCTCACAGTGTGAACGTGAAATTATTGTGTAGTACTTATTATTGATATTATATCAAGCATATCGGATACTAAAGCCTTTGATTACGGTCAGCCCGGGTCTGCCCAAGTAACCACACTAGTTCCCTAAGGGACCAGATGGGACCTAAACATCATTGATTAGAGAGTTCTGTTTGCAGAACACTTAAGTGACCGAAGATACATGGCTTAGATATAGAGTTAACATGGATATCCATACTTCCATACTAATATTATAAATACTATAGTGTGTCTGTCTGTCTGTCTATCTGTCTGTCTATCTGTCTGTCTGTCTATCTGTCTGTCTGTTACCTCTTCATGCCCAAACCGCTAAACCGATTTTGCTGAAATTTGGTATGGAGATACTTCGTGTCCCGAGAAAGGACATAGTATCTAATCCCGGAAAATTGTACGGTGCCTGCGCGATTTTGACACAACGGAGTTTCAGGAGTCATCTAGTCTCAAGTGGTAAGACCGCTAATTTGCGCTCTTCCAAAAGTGTGTTTCTTTTTCTCATTTTGTTTTTTTATGATGTGAAAATATAAATTAGTTTATTATTATTATGATTAGTCTCTAGATATAAGAGGTTCGATTATTGTACGCCCAGATTAACGTGACATGACGGTGGAATTAGGAAGAAATATTAAATAAATAAAATTTTACAATTATTATTATGCTGTGTAAACACACTTCTGAAAATATGCCATGGTCATAGTCACAAAATATGTCGATTTGTATCGATATATATATATATATATATATATATATATATATATATATATATATATATATATATATATATATATATATATATATATATATATATATATATATATATATATATATATATATATATATATATATATATATATATATATATATATATATATATATATATATATATGATGTGATTATTATACTCTTCGGATAGTTAAAAAAATATTTTTTTAACTATCCGAAGAGTATAATAATCACTATGATAATATTATTAAGCGTACTCCTAAGTATTGACAAAGTATTCTAAATATAAAGTATTTATTACTCTTTTAATATTCTATTCAAAAATATACCTGGTTTTTATGCACGATAATATTCATTATCAATTTTCATGCATAAAAAAACAGGTATATTTTACATTACCCACTCAAGCACATTTTATTCGTTTTTATTACTTAAGCGGTCCGTTTTTCTATTACATTGTTGTCATAAAATTTTATAGACACATGAGGGTAATGTAAGTGTAATGTTACGATTTTTCTGTATACAGAATATTGGGTTCGAGATTTCTATTATCTTTTCTTTCTCTTACTTATAACAGAGTTTAGGCCGTGTTTCCACCTGCAAGCAAACTCGCGGAAGTCTTGCATGTGTTTCTTGCAATATTGTTTACATTTCATACTAATTCCTGCAATTATTTATTGCCGCAATAAATGTGCGAGAAGCTCGCGGATAAATGCCATACGAAACTAGACCGTATATCTGGGGTGACCCGCAGCGAGATCTGTCGCGAGTCCTCGCAGACATGTTTAGACGTCATGCTGTCGCAACTACTCGCAGGAAGCGCTTGACAAATTGTCGCGACAGCACTTACTTGGGTTTACACTTGCAAGCTGCTGTCAGACAGACTGTCAGACACTTCTCGCGACAGTTGTCTTGCAGGTGGAACACGGCCTAAGCCCTAAGGGCATAACTAGGCAGTACTTATCGTTACATCTATCATCAAAAGGCAATAAGCAGAGGGTTACTAGCATATTATACAGTAAATAATCCGACCAAAATCCGACATGTTGCACACGTCATATCAGATTATTAAAAGAAACGTTGTCAAACGTCAGTCGAACAAAACTATTTGTTTCCCGTCAATGCTGGTGCTGGCGTCTAGCGTGAAAACGTTGCAGTAATAGGTATATCCTATTTGACTACATCCATACTAATGTTATAAAATATGTGAAAGTGTGTCTCTCTGTCTGTTACTGTTCCCGTTCAAACCGCTGAACCAATTTTGCTAAAATTTGGCATGGAGATACTTTAAGTCCCGGGAAAGGATATAGGATACGTTGTATCCCGGAAAAATGTACGGTTCCCGCACAAAATATTTCCACTGTCCGAGTAGGCGAGGATTCTACTTTATTGAACCGATTACTAAAAGCATTTTTTTTTGTTTTCAGAATTCATGGAAATGATGACTGGCGACTAAGAAGTCTTGCAAAGATTAAATTAAGTGGGATTAAAGAAAATACTATTCAGTTAAATAAAATATGCATTTTAATAATATTTTTTAATCTTCAGTAATATAAATAAGTCAATAACTTTTTTTTCTATCTTCCTCCATTTTGAAACTGTTTGTTGCAGACGGAAGTGGGTGAAGTAGATAACTTAAATTTTATAGCATACAAGCTGTCCCGGTGAACTTCGTGTCACTTTAAAACCTTCCCTGGACTTCTACGAATATTTTAAGACTAAAATCAGCCCAATCCGTTCAGCCGTTTTCGAGTTTTAGCGCGACTAACACATTTGAAAATCCATTTTTATATATAAGACTAGCTGTCCCGGTGAACTTCGTGTCTCTTTAAAACCTTCCCTGGACTTCTACGAATATTTTAAGGCTAAAATCAGCCCAATCCGTTCAGCCGTTTTCGAGTGTTAGCGCGACTAACACATTTGAAAATCCATTTTTATATATAAGACTAGCTGTCCCGGTGAACTTCGTGTCACTTTAAAACCTTCCCTGGACCACAGAATCCATAATTAGTACCTTACGGTACCTGGACTTATACGAATATTTTAAGACTAAAATCAGCCCAATCCGCTCAGCCGTTTTCGAGTTTTAGCGCGACTAACACATTTGAGAATCCATTTTTATATATAAGAAGAAGATACGGAAATTATTTTTCGGCTTATCGTTTTAACAAACCTTGTATCTTGCCTACATCATAAATCATAATCTAGCTATATACATAAAATCCAACATTTTTTTTTAAATTTCAAAATATCATTTATTCCGTTCAAAAGCTTCATCAAAAACAACCATTTTGCAAATTGTTAGTAAGTAACCCACTTTAACCAATTATGTCTTTAATCCATACTAATATTATTTTAAATGCAAAAGTGTGTCTGTCTGTCTGTCTGTTACCTCGTCACGTTCAAACCGCTGAACCGATTTTGCTGAAAGGTATGAGGATACTTTGATTCCCGGGATCTTTCCCGGGTAATCCCTTTCCCTTTATCGGAAATAGGATACTTTTTAAAACTTATTAATCGGGACTTAACGCGACTTATTTAAATAGTAATGCTACTACGTGTTGCAACGGCCGTTGCAACACGGCCGAAACGTCGAGAAAAAGTATGTACTCGTAAGTAGCATTACTATTTAAATAACTCGCGTTAAGTCCCGATTAAGTTTTAATTATAATGCAACGCGAAAGTTTAAAATGTAAGGATACTTTTTATCCAGAAAAAATGTACGGTTCCCGCACTATAAACGAATTTTGGTGCAATGGAGTTGCGGGCGTCATCTAGTTATAAATATTATTATAATAATATAACCTTAACCTTGACTTTTTACTGCCTCAACGCATTATCAAACTGTATATAGCCCGTGTAACAAAAAAGATTAAATCAAACTGAGGCCAGATGTAGGAGATTAAGATCAAAACTGGGTTTTTAGGTCAAAGGACGTATTTGCATAACGATCTAAGCACCAACATTTGGAGAAGTGAACCGCAGCAGCATCAGCAGTGCAAAATTATCGGCAATTGTTAGAATTTTACATTCTGTATCTTATTCCATACTAATATTATAAATGCGACAGTGTGTCTGTCTGTTGCCTCTTCACGCCCAAACGTTTGCTATAGGAATACTTTGAGTCCCGGGAAAGGACGTATGATACTTTTTGTTCCGAAAAAATATATTAAGGTTCCCGCGCGTATAAAAGGATTTTCTAGGTTTGAATAGGCAAAAAAACAATACCCCCCTCTTCGCCATCTTAACGAAATTAAATTGACATCCAAAATATAATTTGCATTTTCCAACGTCAGTCTCCCTTTTCATCAAATACCAATTTCCCAACCTAGTGATTTATATCAAATGGAACACTCCATCGATGGCGAAATTGATGATCAGAATGAAATCAGCTACGAAATGACTAATATTGAACAATGGATTTTCAAACAGTCATCCGAGAGATCGGAACAAATACGTAAACAATATTTCATGTAGCACGATGAATACTACGCCATTTGTGTCGTTCTATGAAATTGGTTTTGGTGAAACTAATTTAACTTCGAACGACGCGTGCGAACGCGATTATTTAACCGACTTCTAAAAGACGTATCACCACAGCATAGATCAAGATAGATACCGCATGTCGCTCCATTTGTATGAAAACCAGCGTGTCACTTTTTTCCTACCACTGTGGCGTACCGATGATAAAAAACGTGTCCATTATCAAGGCCAACGTTTCTATTTGAATTTCTACAGCTCATAACGGCACTTTTAGGTATTTAGGCATTTTTAAAATTCCGATTGACGTCCGATTCCGATAGCAGCCTAAAGAACAGACTTCCGAAAGACGAGCATTGCTCGTCGTTTGGGAACGCGATATGGCACGCGTAGTACATACACATTCGGTATCTATCTTGATCTTTGTCTGTGCGTATCACTACGCTAACTTACCTTACACTTACCTTAGTTCTACTGGCTACTGCATGATACTACTGCTAAATCTACTGTAAGAGGCAGATGAGTCATGGCATAATTTTGGTAATGATTTTTATTTGCTGCTATCTAATGTCTAATGTCAAAATCATTGCCAATGGAAAAGAAATCATCGATGTATATGGCCAGTCGTGATCAAGCTTACGGTCATACCTGACTTACACTCCTAAAGCTACTCGTGCTAGCACTCCGGGCCTGCAAGAAAAAAGACTGTCCTATACACCAAGCACATAGAGCAAATCGTAACCAAAAAGATTGACATGCTAGAAGATGGGTCACATATCTATCTATCTCTTCAATGTTACATAAACTTTACGATGCATTTTTTGTGGTTCCTAGTCAAAACTCAAATTACGTCGATTATTAAAAAAATATTTTTCATTTAACACTTACAAGTTTTGCATTAACACCTCGATTGTGGGAATCGCAGACACAATAGATTTTCAATTGTTATGCGCCACCCGGGTGCCGCTTGGGGATTGATGGGTTAATTCAGAAAATATATGCTTTACTAAGTTAACCGTTAATAAAATAATTTTACAGATTGAGAACGCTCAGAGTAATTTATCAAACGATTAAGATGATCATGAAATTTTATCCAGTTTTGCATTTTCAATTTAAAAAGCCATCGGTTAAGAGTGTGAGAGATTTTCTGATAGCATTTACGAAGATGAAAAATGAGGGGGCTTTGAGAAAAGAGGAACCATTTTATTTTAAAATATGTGTCATATAAAAGAGACTCTGAGCGTGGCGAGAATTTTTAAATTTATTTCGATATCAAATAATCCTTTAAGCATCGGCAAATATCTTCTTTTAAAAATTTTACATCTTAAAGTGTTTTAGCAATAATTACTATGAGTAATGAAGGTAGATATTTCATGTTAACGTATTTATAAACCTCTGTTAATGCTCGATGAATCATTACGGTTCGGTGTCCTAATTTGCAATTCAGATGCCCGGTTTGGACCAGCTGTAATTACCCAATAGCCTCATAGGGGCATTACCGACGTTGAAATTTTCATTAGCGTTTGAATCACGATTCTGATTCCGATTCTGATTCTGACGTGCGAGCGGAAAATCGTGTTGCATTAGAAATGTGACCAGTGCTAGGTGCAAGCATATCAATCTTAGTAGGTTAGGTAAAGTAATACACAGAAATAGTTAAATTAGAGCAGCATTTGATAGTACTCCAAAGGCTGCCCTAACGCAAGCAACGTGTTATAGACATAGAAGTGAAATAGTATGCAGTATTGCATAGATAAGCTAAAGAAGTGCGTTCACAGTTATTCTCAGTTCCTGGTGACGTCATAGTTTGGGTGTGAGGTCGCCAAGCTGTGTTTGAGGTCCATCCAACATCGAGAAGCACATACAAAGCATATGCTAAAACAAACAGCGACTTTACAACAACACATTTATTCCTCGTAGTCTTGTCTGTGGATAAGTTTGTAATTCATCTATCAATCAATCAATTAATCATATTTATTCACCAATATATTGTTAACTTACTAACCCACTTTTTAAAAACCTGGTTCATAAAATATCGTCTTAGATTAGTTTAGTAATAATTAAGTGATTATTATTATTACTGTGTATTCCTAAATCAAATGGGATCAATATTACAATTATTAAGGTACCGTTCCGATCAATGCGGCGACCGCGACCGACAAAGATTTAAATAAAATCCACTTTATGACATAGGCTCTAGGTTTCATTTTGCTT
Organism: Polyommatus iphigenia; assembly: GCA_963422495.1. NCBI lineage: Eukaryota > Metazoa > Arthropoda > Insecta > Lepidoptera > Lycaenidae > Polyommatus > Polyommatus iphigenia. The sequence goes on along the minus strand of OY730184.1, from coordinate 3,725,689 downwards.
TACGCCACTACAAAGCAGCGACGACATGGCTCGCTAGACCAATGTCGCTTGAAAATGAAACCTATACTCTAGGTCATAAAGTGGCATTTTATTTGAATTTTTGTCGGTCACGGTCGCTTGTGGCGACGGTAGTAAAATTATATTATATTTTGTCGTACCGCGTACGGATTAAATAAGCCAAAGTGCATTCCATCGACAGCAAAGCTCTTAACGAATAAAACGTAATAATGTTTCTTGGCTTATGCCAATCCATATTTATATTTTATATGCGAAAGATAAATGAAATGAGGCGCAACGGAGTTGCAGGTGTCATCTAGTCCTTAATTATTTTTTTTTGGTTTCGAACATCGCTGTCGATCAAACGCACCTTGACTACATCGTTGCGCGGTCTATAATAATTCAGGACGCAACGCGACGCGTAGATGCATTTCTTAATTATTTATATGGATTTGACAGATTCGCAAGACTTCTCACGCAATCGAAATCTGTCTAATCCATACGAATTTATGCCGCGCCGCGCCTCGCCTCGTCGCGTTACGGTCTGAATTGACCCTTAGGCTGGATTTATATGCGTACGCCCGAACGCGCGGTTTTGTAAACTGCGAGATTACAAGCAAATGCACCATCGAGGAAATTGATTCCTATGCAGTTGATAGACCAACGTTATTTGGTCGAATATGTCAATTCAATGTTAATTGTGATCTGTCGGCTGGGTTTGACGTAACGCAACCAAACTACGTAGGTCCCCGATCTGAATAGGAATCAACTTCTCTGATAGTATGTAACGATTTATTTAAATAGCGGTACGTCACGCTGTCATTTACTTAAAATTGCTTGTGAATTGTGATTCGCGGTGTCGCCGCAAAGCCGCGCGTTCCCGCCGCTCCATAAATCTAGCCTAAAGCTGTCCTGTAAGAAAACATGTTGGGAATTGATAGTATTATAACAATTCACCTGTCTCTATTGTTTAATACAAGGTGTAACAGAACTAGGAGATAATACTTTAGGGTGTGTATGGGTCCCCTACATGAAAAATTCACGACGCGGGGACGCTTGCCCTTATAAATCATTAAAAAAAAATTTGCTCCTCCAGCGCTGTTACTTTCACAGTGAACTCCATACAAGAAACGCATATACATCCATATTATCAGTTAGGTTTGGTACACCTGTTTCTATAAACATTGAAAAATGGGTGGTTAAGAAATACCCAATATAAATTTTTACGAATTTCCCAATTTCGTTTTATCAGAATACATGGATTTTACCACTGACAGCATGGATTATATTCAGTACGTGACTTTTACGATATTCAGTTAAGCGCTTTTCGTTTGTTTTACGCGATTTTGACCGTAATTGATATTGTAATGTTCCGTTTTCATATTTTTATATGCCAATATTGTCGACTCGGAAAATTCCACAATGTACGTAAAAAGTTAACAGCTTATAGTATTGTTATTAAGAGGTATATTTTGTATGATATTATGTGGTGAATGTGGTTCTAATTTTTACATTCTAAGTACCGGTAGGCGGTAAGTCTTAGGCTGATTTTCCTGTCACGCTGACCGCTCGCTGACCGTCGGCGCCGACACCGAAATGTATGAAATATCAGCGCTGTCCGCTACGCGTTATTCAAAAACGCTTCCTACAATTTCATACATCTCGGGCCATCAGCGCCGACGGTGCGCGCGCAGTCAGCATGACAAGAAAATCAGCCTTAGGGGATTTACCGGTACTTAGAATGTAAAAATTAGAACTGAAAAATACATAAACGAATTCTTACGGGACAATTAAATTGGCAGATAAATACAAAAAATACGATAATAAGATGATTATAACTATCTATAGAAATAGATCTGTAGAAATAGAGGCGATATTTCCCTCGGGATCCAGGATTTCAAATATACTAGCCGATTGTTCTTGCTCAACCAATACCCCAGCGATCGGATCGGAAAAGTTTGAGCAAGAATTAGGAACACACTAAAGTAAGAAGGAAGACAGTTTTTGTTTGGAAAGTTTTCTGATTTTAGTTTTTAGATAGTGAGATTTGTATTAGTTTTTACTTGTGTCTGAAATACTTGACTAGCCTGTACTGCATTCAATGATACTGATACATAAAGTTAATAATATACCTAGCGGAATAGACAAACAAAGGCCCGAGCAAACGAGATGTAACACTGTGTGGTAAAAAGAGACGTGTGATACATGACAGCAGAACCAAATTTTTCATCTGTTTGACGTCCAGTCGGCACTTATCGGCACGTTGACAATTTAATCTCTTAGAAAGATGCTTGTGTAAGTGTATACGTAAACAAATTTTACACACAGACACAAATCAATTTCAGTTTCGTTTGACAGCTTGAGATTGTTGCTCTATTCCGCTAGGTATATTTAAAGCTATAAACTTAATATACCTAGACCGTGCGTGTTTATTTTTCGCCAACATTTTTACAAAATATAGAAAAAATGTCGGTCCCACAAAATAATAATATGAAGTTTTTCATGCGAAAAACAGTCACCAAATGTTTTGACACGACATGAAAAGTGTTTACTTACTAGGTATATTTATCTGCATAGGAGCAATATACTCCCACACTAAAACGATCTTTTAAATTATATCAACCAAACCCACAGAGAATTCGGAAGAATTTTCAAATAAATCAGTGCGAATAAATCACTTGAGTCAAACGAGAATCTTTTACCGGAAACTCAAAAGCGGAAACGAGTAAAAAAGAAATTTAGAGACTTGTTTGCGTCGATTTTCGCTATAAAACGCTCCCAACGAAGACAACCTAATGAAAATTTCTACATTCTTGTTTTGTACAACGAAAATTGCTTTGGAGTGAATTTTTGCATGCAGCTAGTCTGCATAATTGAGATCTGAATTGTTTACGAATACGTTTATACTTGTTACTTTAAAACTTTCTGATTTTGAAACGATGGTGAGCCAAGGATTTTCTTCTAAACAGAAACTGTATTTTTGTAATAAGACGTATTCTTATAGTGCTAATAACTTATGTATTTTTAACCTCCGATAAAAGCAAGGCTGTTAAAATTTTAACGTGTCTGTCTGTGTGTATGTTTGTCCGTTGCATGATGCATCGTAGCTCAAGAACGGGTCCGATCCAAAATTGCATTATTGTAACCAGAATGACCTAACTGATATTTTATGCAAAGAATTACTGATCTCGACTCTCGAGGAAAAATTACTAACTTCTGTAGGAAAAATAATCAACAACTTAGATAAGTGTGGTTAAGAAAGAATTATGATTTTTCTTTGCAATGTGTATAAAAGCTGCCTAAAATGGTCACTCTTTACCTTTTAGATTACTCAAACTCTATTATGGACCTTATTGCTATCAAAATAAGGTTGTGTGTAGTACACTGGACGCGACCGTGCCACCGACGGCAGACTTCAGATTAAGCTCTTGAAAAATTATAGCAATGACATTGCTTGTGTACAAGATTTGGACAAAGTAGATAATATGGGGCAGTTTGTTCATCGCCACCGCCACCGAGTAAAATGTATGTATGTGTATGACTGTATGACCTAGGGCAAGGCTGCTCAACCCCAGGCCCGCGGGCCACATTATGGCCCGCGAAAGAATTTTAAATGGCCCGCACAAGGAAGTTTTGAATATCCCGCCAAACTGAGAAATCCCGCCTAATTGGCTGCCGCGAAGGATAATATACCATAAATCTTTTATTAATCAGTTTGACTGACATAACTAGTTACCCTGCCAATATTCTGTTTGAAAACACTTTTTGTCGAAAAAGTGTCGTCGAAACCTCAAAATTCTTCAGTAAATTTTGTAGATTTCTGGAAATTGGTACCAAAAAGAAGACTTTCCTGCAATAACTGATCTAGTGTTACAGTTTTAATGTAGTTTTCCATCAGCATAATTATTATGTCTGTGAAAAAGTGTTTTCAGACCTTTATTATGTTAAAAATAGTTACCGCACACCAATCATCATTAATTGAGCAACATAATATTTCTGACTTGTTGCTACTGTCAACACCAGATTTATCCAACATAAATAAATTGTTAAAAGACATACAACTGCAAAAATCTCATCAATATCAAAAATAAATTTATGCTTATATAAACCATTGAAGTTTAATTGGTATTATATTTAATTAAGCCTAAGTTAATGGCCCGTTATAAATGTCGGAATCCACTATATAGGTATAGGTTTCATTTTGCTCTACGCCACTATTCCTACTCGATGTTTTTTAAATGACAGCACCTTCTTGTGTAATAAAGTTTTGAATGGTGCATATTATTCTAAAAATCGTCCAAGTGCGAGTAGGTCTCGCGCACGAAAGGTTCCGTACCATTATAGAGCAAAATTGTGTTTTTGTATACCCTTAATTATGTATTTTATTTAAATTTTATTACTAATTATTAAGATATTAATACAATTAAATATTTTCTGAACATTTCAATTATCTAGCTATTACCGTTCTTGAGTTACAACCTGGAGACAGACAGACAGACGGACGGACATCGAAGTCTTAGTAATAGGGTCCCGTTTTTATCTTTGAGTACGGAACCCTAAAAATGCAACGCATAGCCTCGTCACGTTGCAATGTTAACTGACCCTAACAGTCTATATTTGATCACATAATATGCTTCATACAGGCTACTATCGTGTATCACTGGCATACCGGAAGTACGGAGGCGCGCCGGAAATTGCTTCACGTGGTATACAGGGAGAGTATCAAGTGCGTGGGCCTATCTGCCAGTTTTATGCCGCTCGGCCCATTCGATTCGAAAATTGATTTCAGATTAGCCGCGTACTGACCAAGCGAGCGGTCTCACGCGGCAGCCACGGTCATTTGCCGCAGTACGCATGCCGCGCAAGGCAGCCTCGCTCTCAAGTTTTCTAATCTGAGGCTGCCTCGCGCGGCATGGCCGAGTCACCACAAGGCTTAGCCAGCATCGACGCTCCAGTTTAACTTGAAACGCACAATTAACGCGCGACGAATAAGCGAGGCAAACACTACCGTTTTGAGAGAGCGTGGCAAACGTACCGAAGCGCCTTTGAGCATCGACGAAAACCGACAACGCTCGCCTCGGGCCGCGGCACGTTCGGGCGAGGCAGCGCGTGCGTTTGCCTCGGGCGAGGAATGTCTTGACCGACTGAGGATTTGCCTCGCGAGGCCGCTTCCTTGGTCAGTACGCGGCTGTTGACTAACGATAGTCAGATTTTCTGTTAATGTTAACAGCTTGTTAAAATTTCATGTCTTCTCTTTCATTCATAATATGAAAAACGAAAGGGGTAACGTAATACTAATTCGAGCATTAAATTTAATAGAAGTTGGTGAAATTGGGCCTTAGGCTTGTGAAATAAGGGGACTCTTTCTTATTATTCCAAACAGAGAAAGGTACAGGAGGTGGTAACAAAAGGAACACTTATAATTTTGTTCTGTCCGTCTATCCCTTAATAGGTTATGTAATTATGCATAATATAATGTTCTTAAGGAGATCAAACCAGGAGAGCCCCCAGGAAAAAGGCATAGTTTTGTCACGGCATAATTTCTGACAATTTTTGAAAATTTCTGATATCTAATAAATTATTTTTCAATAATTTTGCTTTAACAAAGTTACGGGAATATAAACAATGATTGTTGTATTATATTTTATCTGCGTATCGAATAACTTATTAAAATTCCAGAAACCGCTTTATAAATGTGAATTAATATTACTTCATCTGAAAAAGAAATTCTGCTGATGCTATTTCTGTTAAACTAACCAATACAGTAGATTCTTGTAAAAGCCTGTGCGCAATGCTATTTAGTTTCATTACTCAGAAAATTGCTATTTGAAATAATATTAATACTTGCTGTAGAATTTCCTAGTTCAGCTAGGTCAACTTTTTAGGGTTCCGTACCCGAAGGCTAGAAACTGGACCCTATTAATAAGACTTTGCTATCTGTATGTCTGTATCGTAAGAACTGCGACAGCTAAACAGTATAAACATTCAGAATTAATGTATTCCTATTGCCACTTATGGCTATTCTTGACATTATATATTTTAATAGATATAAAAGAACTGTATTAGTATTAATAATTCTATTTTGGATACAACAATCCCTGATTATATTAGGGGGAAGAAATAAAAAAGAACCCTTCGTACACAAGTCTTCGTCGAGTCTTAAAACATCCTTTCAGATGTCCTCTTATGACCGCCGTGTGGAAAAAGTAACGACTCTCTTTGCAAATCTTGTGATATCTGAAGTTACAGTTCCTTTTACGATTCCTGACCCGGAAAACGTGCCCTAATTTGTTTTTAATAACGCCATGTCATGTAGAGTGATGTCACAAAATGGAAGCGACATAAAATGGACAAACATCGAGCAATCTCATTAACGAACTCGTTAAGTTATCTTTAAATATGGCGGCTTTGACACCGTTATCTTAATTTTAACAGCTTAATAATTTTATTGATAATTTATGCATAAATGCGTCGAATAATACATATACATATTTAAACGATTAAAAACTCTACTTCTTTGTTACAAATACTTCTACAGTTGGTAATTAAGATCTTTGAAGTGAAATGTAAATTTTTACACTCTACATAATATTTTACCCTGCTAAAGCTCCAGGGAGCCTGTTCTATTTATTTTTGTATCAGTGAAACATTTTCTCTATAAGCTTTACGTCCTTGCTGAACTTCTAAAACTAACCAATTTCGATAACTTTATTCAGATTATTTTATTTTTCTTATTACCAACGATATGACCAATACGACCTGCAAACCTTCAAGAAGAGAGCGTATTCCCTCTTAAAAGGCCGACAACATCCCTGCAGTTCTTCTGGTGTTGCGAGTGGAAATGGGCGACGGTAGTAATTTGCCCGGTGACCTGTTTGCTCGATTGTCCCCTTATTTTATAAAAAACCGATTCACAATGTTCGCGACGGTGTAACAGGCGGCGCACACACCTAACTTTGGCTCGCTAATGAGCAATATCCGAGCAAAATGTAAAGATACTTTAATGGCCGATAAACGTTTTCAATTTAACGTTCAAACTTACTGTAACGACTCCATCAATTTCAATTATCAGCATGGCTGTGGCTATTTAGCTATTAAAATGATGTTAGAGTGTTTATTTTTGTTAAAAGCTTCTTTAGTGCCGCTGTGCACTTTTTTGTGATGAATAAGAAATGTAAAGCCGTCGATCAGACGGTAAGGCTGAATTTCGGGTGCGTCCACATTTGTATCATTTGCGCGATCAGATCCCCGATCAGATCTCCGTCGCGTATCATCGAAGCGTGTCAAAATGATACGCGTATCATGATACGCCCCGATCGCTATTAACCGCGTATCTGATACATGTCGTATCAAATACTCGCATGATCGGCAGAATGATCTAATAGGCGTCCACACTATGACACGCATACTTGATACGGCGCGATGATCGCGACACAAATGTGGACGCACCGCCGCTTACGTCAGCCCGAACGCGCGGTTTGGCCGCTAAACAACGTGGTCACAAGCAATTGTATGTAACGATTTATTTAAATACCGGCGCGGTTGCTTTATCAATTATCAGTTATCACATACATATTATAATAATAATTGCTTGTGATATCGCAATGTAGCCGCTAACCGCGCGTTCGGGCGAACGCGTATATATTAAGTAGAGCCTAAATAATGTTAAATTCGCGTCATGAATAATAAACTAATAAATTGTAGTAAAGAAAGAAATGTAAAAATCTGTTAGATGGAAGGAGAGAAGACCGCTGGCGCGGCGAAGTAGAGAAAATAGATAGGTTATTGATATACCAATGTTATTGGTATATTGTACACAATGCACGGGGAATTACCGTGATATTTAAGGTGTGTACCTACGAGCTATTCTATCGTTGACTTAATAAAATGGACAATTAATGTTTTATTTGCAAACACCATCAGCTGTTATGAAATATGAATTGATTAAATGCCGCAATTAAATAAAATTTTAATTAAGTATAATGATAATTCCTTAAACAGCCCAATTAAAGCAATTTCGCTCAGAGATTAATCTCTGCTTATTTCTTAACCACCTTGAAGATTTATCCCTGAAATATGTTCCGCTTTCTCTTCTATAGTCCAAATCACGAGTCGAGTCACAAAACTTTGTAGTAAAAAATTGTCACAGCGAGTCTTGTGTGTAGTCGCTGTGGATTTGTATGAAATTTAGTGACTCGTCGCGTGGTTTGGAATATAACTTTATACTTACCCATTACTTCTGTTAAGAAAATTATAAAAATATACAATATTGGTTCAAGTTTTTGATTATTTAATACGAAAACGGTATGCAGCAATGCTGCAATTTTCAATATAGTGATACAACAATGATTAATGACTTTTATTGGACGACCTCTGTGGCTCAATGGGTAGAGTGTGTGGCAGCTCAAGCCGGGGGTCGCGGGTTCGAATCCCGCCGACGGAACAAAAAGTTTTTCAATGTTTCTGAGTCATGGATGTGTATTAAATATGTGTATTATATAATAAAAATCTTAAATATATGTATAGTATAAAAGTATTAAATATATTTCCGTTGTCTGGTACCCGTAACACAAGTCCTTCAGGTACTTAGCACGGGGCCAGATTGACGTGGTGTGAAGCGTCCATAGATATTATTATTATATTAGATATTATTTATTTTCGAGCACTGCACAGCTCACAGTGTAAACTGATTTTTTAAACATACTTTTGAATAAAGATACAATCAAAGTTTCTTTAATGATTCAAGTATTTTTTATAGTTATTTAAATTTTCAAAAATGCTCTTTGCAATTATTTTTATGTCGATGAAAATAATTGCTTTTAGGCTTTGCCATCTAAGGCCGACCAATACAATCTCAAAATAATTTTTGATCGACTTTTCGTATAAATTAACGTTATTAAATATTTTTTAAGTTACCTTGCTTCTACTCCTCGGGTCCCTGAAGTCTTCTTTCGATGCCTTCCTTCTTTTGTCTTTCAGAATCATGCGCGCCGCCGCAAACGCCATCTTGTGAACTTTTCTTGTTTTCTCTTTCTCTTTCTCTTCCTCTCTATCTCTATCTCTCTCGTGTAAACGTGCGTTGGTGTAAACGCGATCTTGTATAACCTCGTAAATGCTCTTGTAAATTTCGTGTATAATTAAAATCACAGATTATTACGAATTGACATAAAATTGATATTAATTACAAAACACACGTATAATTTTGTATATTTATTGCCGTATTCGTTGCTGACACTTTTACTTATAACTCTGGAAAACACAAACTTGTGAACACATTTTCACGTTATAGCTGAATGTTGTGATCTTCTTTTATTGTTTCGTAAACTACTTAACTGATACTTTCAAATCTTGTGATTCCGAGCCTTTTGTCACGATGAGTCCGAAATAAAAATATAAAAAATGATATGGAATCCGATACATTTCTTATAAAATTTCGAAGGCATCTTGTCTAAGGGCCTCAATCTGATACCACACTCTTGCTCAGCACCCTATAGGCAAAGGCTTCGTTAGGATCTACGCTTGCTAAGAAAGTCTAACTCTACGGTACGGTGTGTATGGTACATAGCCTCTACGAGCTGCGTAGTCGCTACGTAGCTGCTACGTAATTTCTACGATCGAGTGTGTTACGAGTTTCGTAGTAAGCGGATTTTTCACATACTTAATATTAAATAGACAATAATATACAGGATGTAACTAAGCTAAGTGATAATACTTTAGGGGGTGTATGTTCCTTGTAGAGAGTTCACTGTGAAAGTAGCAGCGCTGAAAGACTAAACTTTTTTTTTGTGAGTAAGCGCCTTAGCGTCTCGAGTTTCCCCATACAAAAGTGAAAAAAATTGCTCTTACAGCACTGCCACTTTTACAGTGAACTATATACACGAGACTCATACACACCCTAAAATATTATCACTTAGTTTTGTTTCATCCTGTATAAACAACTAGATGATGCCCGCAACTTCGTTGTCCCAAAATTCGTTTATCGCGCTGGAACCGTACATTTTAGCAAAATAAAAAGTATCCTATGTCCTTACCTGGGACTCAAATTATCTTCAAACCAAATTTCAGCTAAATCGATTCAGCTGTTTGGGCGTAAAAGACAGAGAGACAGACTTTCGTATTTATAATATTAGTATGGGTGTGAATAATGTAGTATTTTAGACCTAACATAATACAATAGTCTTATTTATTCCCTATAACAAAAACATAGTATTGTTTTACTCAGAATATAGGTTAGTATACTTAATACATAAGTGTTCGTACGAAGTTTGCGTAACAGCTGACGATAAGTGTTTTCCCTCGCGGAAATTCTTCGGAAAATATTTCTTATAGCACATCCGATAATTAAAACGTTGACGCTAATATTTCTAACGAAAATAAAATGCTTAATTGAACATTAGCTATGGAATATTAATACAATATTTTACTTACGAAAGTTTGTCTATTTTGTCTTATTGTCTGTTATCTCTTTCAGTTCGGACCGTTGAACCCATTTGTTCGGTTTCGGAATAAATGAGATACTTTTATTACGTAAAAAAATGTACGGTTCTTGTGCGACAGTAAATTTTTGACGAAACAAATTTTGTATAACTTGCTTGATAGTGAGGGCATGGGGGAAGGAATAACGGCGTATTTGGAAGAGTAGGAATTTTAATTTAAGTCCCAAAGAAATATCTTCCAACGGAGCGAGGTGGTATGCTCGGTCAGGCCGTACCGCACGTAGAAAACTTCGATAGCGCGATTCACGATTGCGGTGCTAGTTGTTTCGTCACAGAAGGAATGCGAAAATAAATTTTGTAAGATTTAAGTGGTTTTGAAAATACCTAATACCTCATCAAATGAATTTATCTATCCAGAGATCAAACCGGAACCATCTTGACGACTTATTTCTACGGAGAAATAGTATTAAAATGTATCGCGAGTCAACAAAGTCAGGAGTCCTCAACCTTTCTGTGGTTGGAAAAATAAAAACAAATTGAGACACCGAGGGCCCTCGCGTCGAGTCCACGTTTAGCGCCGAGACCCCTCGAGACAATGTGAACTCTACGACGTTGTCATAAGGTACATTCTCCAACCTCTCGAGCGAATAATCCATCAGTAATGCCGTGTCACAATTTCGGTGTTTGTTACGTAACGAAGATTTCTCGTGAATTTTATTGTTACGATTCAAAGTATTTTCATGAGATTTCATTTTGAATGTTTGAGTAAAATTTTCTGCCGGTACCCCTTTAGCCAAGATCTTTTCTTTACTGCTTCTTTATAGCATCGCCGATTAAAATGTATGGAATCTACGAATAATAAAAACTAAGGAAAAGTAACTCCGTCAAAAAACATGTCCTACAATACTTGTCAAAATTGTGTTCACATTTTCAATACATTTGCAATATTTAGGTGGCCTTGAGCGGTATCAGGCTGACGTTTGAAATGAACCGAAACAGTTATTAAATAGGGAGTTACGTTTCCTTAGTTTTTATTATTCGTAGTATGGAATTATTAAGTGTTCGTTAATATGAAGTTGACATTCGACTCGTCTTATGTCAATTCCATACATATTTACAGGCGATATCGATAAAAAAAGCGATAAAGAAAACGCCTTGGCTTCGGGCTCTGATGTAACAAATAGATAACACTTTAGGGTGTATGTGTTCCTTATACAAAGTGTAACAAAACATAGTGATAATACTTAAGGGGTTTGCATGAGTTACCTGCCCTAGTAGACAAGTGACAAGCGATTTTCGTAAACGCTAACAAAATGTATGCTGTATGCAGGCCTGTCCCACTCGCGCCTGTAGGCATCGAACTGTAAGTACCCCTCTAGGGGGGCACTTCAGCAGGGACTCACAGGCGAGCGGTGACGCGCGCATACGAGTTTTTAGTTGATCGTTGCATGCCTACCTGCGCACTTATTCATTCGCTGTCACAGAATTGATAAATTAATCAGATCACAATGGACAATAAAAAAAGGGAAAAGAAATATTGCGCAGTGTTTAATTGTCTGAACACGGAATGTGAACCAAATTTAACTTTCTTTAAGCTCCGTAAGAACTTTTTTAAATTGTTGTTATTATTATTTATTATAGATTTAAATTTTGTACAATTTATTATAGAGTAAAATTACGATTACTTATGATTTAAATAGTTTTAAATACTAGTTAAAGTAGAATATATTAGTTGGGTTACCTTAGTACCTTTTTTTTTTTTTTTACTAAGGTACCTACCTTTATTAGTAGACGTATAATTAATAAAGGTATTCCATTGTCAAAAAAACACATTAATAAGGTTATTAGTTATTACTTATTACTAATAGTAAGCATCGTAGGTGTACTATTCGAAACCTCATTCGTTTACAAAAACAACTAAGTTATACAAACACTTTAAGTAGGTAATATAAGACCGGTTTCAATAATTAAGATACGGTACCTATCGAATCTAAGTACGCGTAACTAGTTACACGCGAATTTATGATAATTAAATCTACATAGTACTAAGACACGTACTCTCTACTATCTTAGATTATTTTGAGTTAAATAAAATGTAGTTAATTAAATATAAAGATTATAATATTATTTTTAAAAGAGACAACCCTAATTTCTTCAGAAAAGGTACGAGTTATGCGATAGAAAGAGAGCGAAGAGTAGGCAAATATAATTGTAAGCACCTAGCACTGCGCGGTCGGAATTTGAACTTTATAGTATCCGTAGCATGAGTCGTTAATTCTTTAAACGGGTTTGGCCAGTGGGAATTCTGTTGGTACAACTAATATATATTCTGTGACATAAGTCATCGCTTCGCTAGCGAATACTAATGTCAAATTAGTAAATGTTAGCGTTAGCATTTACGATAATCGCTTGCCGCTTGTCTAGGGAGGCTGTATAGACTTCACTGTAAAATTTGCACACTGAAAGAGTAACTTTTTTCAATTTGTATGGGAAGCTCATGATTCTGGCGGGCTTGCCCTTACAAATCACAAAAAAAATGCTCTTTCAGCGCTGCTACTTTCACAGTAAACTGTGTATAAAGGACACATACTCACCCTAAAGTATTATCACTATGTTTTGTTACACTTTATATAAGGAACACACATACACCCTAAAGTGTATGTGTGTTTGTATTTACACCCTTTCATAGACTTCACCGCGAAAGTAGCGCTGTTACTTTTGACTTATTTGTTATTCATTAATTATTCTTCTTATGACTGTCTGCTTTTCACAGTGTATATTGTAAGTATAAAAACTAGGCGTATTTGACAAACAGCTTGTAATCCATAAGTAATAATTTTCTTAATCTAGAATGTGTTTTTCTCACTTAACTTTTCAATAAGTACAAACATATTCCCTGACACTACTCATGGTTTTGACTATAACATATTGGGTGCTAAAATATTGAAAAGTTCTTATATAAGATTTTGATTTCAGGTCACAAGCAACAGCTGGTTATGATATTATTATGCAAAAGTTAGAGGCACGTCGCAAAAATGTGTTTTTTTTTCGTTCATTTTCCCCGAGCTGTCACGGAACACCAGCTGTGCACATAATTTGATGACAAACAAACCAACGCGCGACGGTGAGACAGGTTTTCATATGGAATTTTTGGAAATGGTTGTGAAGGTGAAGTTTAGAAAAATTTAATTGTATTTCATTTGCATATATTATTTGTTCGGGTTGTGTGAAGTCGATGGTATTCATGAATATGTCAGCTAACTTTAACATAGCTTGACCAAATCACATACATATATAGGGTGTCACAAAAAAACTTTAGGGTGTATAATTGTGTATGTATCCCTTATTTAGAGTTCATGGTGAAAGTAGCAGCGCGGAAAGAGCACTTAGTTTTGTTACACTCTGTATATGGGTAGTCAAGAATATGCCTACAACTAATTTCTCTGATAGTAATTCATTCTAGCTAAATGTACATTTAACCGTTTTTACGGTGGATATTGATGAATAACAATGATTTTGCCAGCTGTCTACTGTGCAATCATGGCTCTACAGATTCGTAATCACCTACTTGTCCAGGACCTACGTCGATAAGACAAAGGCGCTACCAATAACAAAAAGGAACTAATCTGAAGTAACATTTGTTATTGAAAGGGCCTGATTGGTAACCGCGGCACGATCCTACGCGTCCCTCCCGCCCTTCGTCCCTTACCCCGCCTTGCGCCTTGCGAACGAAATTACGCTGAAGGGCTCGTGAATTTTCTAACTTCAGGTTGCTGTTTTTGAAGCGCTTCAAAAAGGATTTAATTTTTTAATCCTTTTATGGATTCAGGCATTTTTCAAGTTCAATGTTATTTTGGGATTCATATTGTTAACTATATTCGACATACAATACTTCTATTTTTGGGGTTTTTTACTGTTAAAAGTAGGGTTATTTATTCGGGAGAAAATTTATCTTATAAAAATTTCTAAGCAACAACGCAATCGGGTGTTTAGTTTTTAAGTCACCTTTTTCTTTCCTTTTATGATCGAGTAAAATTTCAACTTTTTATGACTTTCCGGAATTAGAACTGCAGTTAAAGCCAAATCCATCCCTGGATAACAGGGGCGTAGTTATCTAAGTGGGTGTTTTGCCAACTCGAAGTCGCCCCTAAGTCTAGTACCACGTGGTACCTTGGACCAGAGCCAAGAGTTATCAGTACAGAGATAGATCATTGACGCATGTCCTTGAAACTCATGTTTAATACGTTGTGGACCAAGTAAGGGTCACGTAGTATATTTAGACTAGATGACGCCCGCAACTCCGTTGCGCCAAAACTCGTTTATCGAGCGGGAACCGTACATTTTCCGGGATAAAAACTATCCTATGACCTTTCCCGGGACTCAGATCTCCATGCACAGAAAAATCAGTTCAGCGGTTTGAACGTGAAGAGGTAACAGACGGACAGACAGACAGACTTTCGCATTTATTTCATTACGAGTAGTATTGGAGTATTGATTGATATAATATGTGGTTAAACAGTTTATACTGCAACGTGACGAGACAATGCATTTTTAAATTAGTTAAACTAAACTAAACTTTATTTGTTACGCTAGGAGATACACATTAAAATGATATTTATTTATTTATTTCGATTCACCAACAGAATATCATCTCACACATTAAATAAAATACAAACAATAGTAACTTATAGGTTAAATGGTCGTTATTAAATTACTTCTATGCAATTTATCGATAAAATTAGAGGTATAAAAGTATTTTTTTTTTCTATTTTTTTCCAGCAGTGAGTGAGCTCTGGTCAGTATATATTAATAATGGCTAAGAACACTCTGGATCATGCCTGCGTTCTAACAAAAAAACTATATCGTAATTGGCGCACCAGTTTCGATGCTACGATGCCACGGAAACACACACAATATCAAACATAATATTATAACACCCATTTTTTCGGGGGCGCAAAATATTATTTAATTTACTGTTTTCAGCTTTTCATAATTTTCTGGTTTAATTATATTTTCAATCTGCTTATCAGAAAGCGATTTGCAATATTTCGCAATACTGAAATCTCGTTTAAATATAAATTGGCTCAGATAATAAATAATTAATTAATGCATTTGCGTTCGTGGATCTTTTCATGAAAACCCAACCGCGAGTGTTATCAGATATTAATATGTATTGTGCATTGAAATTGTTCAATAATTATGGAATCATAGTCGGATTATAATGGCATAATAAATTATTACTTTTATGTTCAAATAATTATGCTCTAATAAACACAAAATACGTAAACATGTTTAAAATTTAAAAACTGTTCAGTGAAGTGTATAGTAACTAAAGAATTTGCCCGATTTTGTCAGTACACAAACACAATCGGGCACTAAAACTATAAGAAAACTAGCTGTTACCCGCGACTTCGTCCGCGTTAACATAGTAAAATAACAAAGATGGATAGTTTTCCCCTTTTTGTGGATCCTTATACAAAGGGTAAAAACAGGACCCTATTTAAGCAAACGTCAAACGCAAACGTCAATAAACTTTCATGTTTCTAACTTAAATTTAGTAATGACGGACTTTCATTCAAACTTTCAACCATAATAGGCATGATGACTATTTTTTTTTTCTTATTGGTAATTGAAAGACCCTTAAAAAATAGAAACATCGCTGAAATAATGACTCTGATAGCTTAAAAATTCACCAAGATATGACAATTCAAACATCTCATAAAATAGACCTGCCCGAAACGCTCCATACAAAGTGCTACGAAAGAATGACGTCAATCTTTCGTAGTTTGTACGCATCGAGAGAGAACTTCGTTCGGTACGTATATTAAATATTGCGTTTATGAAAGTGGTTTAATAACAAAAGTTGCTTTTAATTGCTTATGTTATTGAATGGTATACAAATATTAAGAAATTTGAAGCCCCCCCCCCCCCCCCCACATGGTAATTAAATGGCACTTACAAAGTATAATAATATGTTTAGTTTAAGTCAGAATAAATTCGCTTTGAATTAATGACTTAGTTTTTAAAATATATTCAATGTACAGAATTAACTTTCCTACGATTTTATTATATGTATAGATTTATATCAGGCTACGTAACATTGGCAACAGGTAGGCACTTGACAATATATGACTACAAAATACTCAATTATTTGTTTGTCTTAATTTATACGTTCCAATAGGTTCAAAGTAATACAATTACGTCCTCCATCATCTGTTATTTTATCCTCATGGGGGTTGAATTTACCAATATCCTATTGAAGCGAACGTCTTCATCATAGAAGCTCAAATCTTTAATAATTTCATTTCAATCAGCCGAAAGTCTAAGAAAATTTCTAAAAACTTTCATCCCTTATTTCATTCTCTTAGGGATGGAATTTATTAAATTCCTTTCTGAGGGGATGCCTACGTCATAGTAACTTTATGCATACACAGTTTCAGCCCAATCGGTTTAAAATTGATAAAGTTTCATGCAAAATTCCATCCCCTATTTCATCCCCTTAGGGGTGGAATTTATTAAATTCCTTTCTGAGGGGATGCCTACGTCATAGTATCTTTGTGCATAATACACAGTTTCAGCCCGATCGGTTTAAAATTGACAACGTTTCATACAAACTGTCAACCCCAATTTCACCCTCTTGGGGGTAGAATTTCCAAAAACGCCTAAATTATATCCATTCAATTTTAATTAGTAACCCAATAATAAAGTTTCATGTTACTAACTTTAGAAATAACGGACTTTCGTTCAAACTTTCAACCCCAATTTCACCCCCTTGGGGGTAGAATTTCCAAAAACGCTTAAATACGTGTCTATTCATTTTTAATCAGTTGCCCAAAAATAAAGTTTGATGTTTCTAACTCAAGAAATGACGGACTTTCATTCAAACTTTCAACCCCAATTTCACCCCCTTGGGGGTAGAATTTCCAAAAACGCTTAAATACATGTTCATTCATTTTTATTCAGTAACCCAAAAATAAAGTTTCATGTTTCTAACTTAAGAAATGACGGACTTTCATACAAACTTTCAACCCCTATTTCACCCCCTTCGGGTTAAAATTTCCAAAATTCCTTCCTTAGTGGGTGTCTACTTAATAAAACAATCCTGCTCACCAAATTTTGTGGCTGTAACTTTAACAGTTTTTGCTCTGCGATGATGAATCAGTCAGTCAGTCAGTCAGTCAGTCAGTCAGTCAGTCAGGACTTGTAATTTTATATGTATAGATATAGAGTATTCATTAAAGAGCCTACTCTTTAAAAAAAAAGACGGGTTGCACTCCCGGAGGGCCGGCAGAAGTGAAAACTTGATTATTAACGTTGTGCATTTTTTAACCCATTTTTTATGAAAATCGATTATTAAGAAATCGATTTTTTTAATAAATCGAAACCCTTACGATCGATTAAATTTTTAACCCATTTTTTATGAAAATCGATTTTTAAAAAATCGATTTTTAATTAATCGAAACCCTTACAATCAATTCGAGTTCGAGTTCGACACAAAACACTACTCTGCAACCGTCTTACGGTTTTTCCAAGGTTTTTCGATCAGCACGAGAATCTGACGCGAGTTTCACAGTTTTTACCCATCCCACAAAAGTGCTCAGCGCCGCTAAAGAAGTTTTCACTTCAATAAAATTAGGGGCAAATGAGCAAACTGTTCACCTGACGGAAAGTACCGTCGTCCGTCGCCCATTGAAACACGCAACATCAGAAAAGTTGCAGCCCGGGATATAGGGAATACGCTATTTTTGAAAGAATTTTAGATACAGATAAGAATAAGAACGTTTAAATATGGTTTGCAAAGAAGGCAAATTAACTAAATTAATGTAACTAAATTAAATTTGTATAACTTAAGTCCCGTTTCCGAAATTTTTTGTCAGAGTTTATTTATTTACTAAAACTTTTGAATGGCGAGCATTAAAACCTATTGAAAAGTGCACAACAATATGATGATGAATTCTAGTTCATTTGAAGTTCACGAACTCGGGCGAAGAGAGATTACACTCAACTACTGCAAGCTCAGCAGATTTCATCGCAACTTCCCACTAATGCTCTGTTTTATAACGCCCGACGTACACTGGGCTACCATCATTATCACCAGTATAGTATCTGAAGTAAGAAGGTCAGAATGTGGTATATGGGACCTGTAACTATTTCTTTAGATTGCCGTGATAAAAGTAACATTTTTTTCTATTCTTAATTTCCTTAAAATTGGTGCGTACATACATTAATTTTCCAGTGACTACTATGTTTATAAATTTTTTTAATGATATTAGCTATGGCTAATGAGTAAATATGTACTACATTACTCATTAGCTATGTCCACACTATGCGCTTTCGCCTTCAATTTTCGTCATCTTCTTTGTATTCAACTTTCGACAAAATTGAATGCGTTAACGAACGCAACGCCAACATTGTCATTTTTGTTCGGTTGCAGTGTCTATCAGCTTTGTAACATGTGCGACGAGAACGTTTTACTGGGTGGAATATGTGCGGCTTATTTGGTCATAAGAAATTCCAGAAAAAATAGAACTAAGCAAAAGTTTTGGATTCGGTCAGAGCGCATGCGTCGCGGGCATGCCTCACGTACGCTGTTGACTGCGCCATGACAAATGCACCCCTTGATGAACAAAAAAGGCACAGTGTGGAAAGCTAATACTCATTAGTATTCAATTTAATATGAAGATTCAAAATAGTATACTTATATTTAAATGAGAGTAGTCGGAACGGATAGAACGATTTCCTTGTATGGAAACCTCCTTCTAATGTAGCTTACTAAATGTTTTTACACGTTTATCTTAATAAATTTAACCCAAACAATGTTTAAATTGGTATAGTTTAGTTAAAGTGTAAGGTTTAGAATGCCGCGCGAAACTTGCCATCCTATTACTGAACTTTAAGTGCCATTCCCGAAAACTAACTAATTGTAGTTAATTTGTTCAGTTAATTTACTTATTAGGTCCAAGCTAAGCTTTGGTGAAATATGACATTATTGCTATTCTACAATAATTTTAAAGAAAAAAAAACGACTTCAAACAGTATAATATTTTCTTAATCATAGAACCAGCTGTGCTTCTTTCCAACCAAAAACGATTATCAAAATCTTTTTTTATTGAAAACTAGCATAACTAATATTAGAAGGAAATCTACTAGTTCGGCTGATAAGTTCATCAATAGTTTAATAAGTCTGTCCCTACGAGGAAGTCAAATTTTCCTCAGATAAAAAACGACAAGTATATCAAACCGTTTATGCATAACGTGACCATACGTCCCGCTGTCTGTCCCGGTGTCCCCCACGATACCGAAATTGTCCCGCTTTTGCAAACAGACCAAACGACAATTTTAAAGTACTTTTATTTTTGAAATGCCTGTGCAATGCCAGGAATCTGGGTGTAACGCACTCCCATCTGGGGGCACGGTTGTGCCCTCGCCATGACGAGCTATACAACAAACGTGATTATTCTGCTCGATATCAATAATGGTAGGTATATATCAGATAAGTACTTTAATTATTCACTTAATACTTAATTATATTTACCTGTATTACTTTTATAATAAAATAAAATAAATTAGGGGGGGGGGGGGCAGGATTCCGTAGACGTCCCGCTTTGACAAAAATATGGTCACGTGCACTAACTTTTGGTGTCGGTTAAAAAACAAAATAGAAAAGGAGGAATTGAACCAGTATCCTAAGGGTTGGACCTCATCTGGCAGCACGGAATCGCCTTTTTCCGTCGCCCTTTCTCTTTCTGTCGCTTAGAACTGCCATTTGCTAGACCGAGACAGAAAGCATAATGCGATAGCCTCGAGGATTCCGCCGCGTGCTATCGTATTATGCTTTCTGTCTCGGTCTAGCAAATGGCAGTTCTAAGCGACAGAAAGAGAAAGGGCGACGGAAAAAGGCGATTCCGTGCTGCCAGATGAGGTCCAACCCTAATTCAACTATTTAATACAGTTTTGTTTCTGGTTCAATATAATCCATTTCCTGTAAAACTACTCTACTCTCATTAAAATATGTTCATACCCTATAATTTTTTGCCAGCATCACATGCCGGTAATTCATCAAGCCATCCAAATGAATATTTTCCGATGAAGTGTGTGTGTCATCGGGGATTATGTCGTACGTGTGAGTCCAACGAGTTAATCTGGAATTTATTACAACTCGAAGTCAATATCTGTCCGCAGCGGCTACCAGTTTTATCAACCCTGACCAGAAATAGAGCAAACAAATATTCATAATAGAAGACGCCCGCAACACCGTTGCGCCAAAATTCGTTCATCACCTGGGAACTGTACATTATCCGGGATAAAAAGTATCCTATTGTCATGCAGAACATAATATTTCATTGATTTTAGAATACTAAATTATCATAATTTAACTTTACTAAATTAGAATATGGTAGTTTTAAATAATTAAATCTGGCCACACTGACAATGTGCAATCCCTTCTACCGTCGCCTCACTTGAAGTGGGGGTTGACGGTTAAAAATTGAGTATAAATACCCCAGGAGCTCAGTATCGTGTGGACTTTGACGGAAGAACAATTGTAACGGAGGAATCTATGCCGGAAAGTGTACAATATTGTAGAATAAATCTATTACAATACAGATCAAGTTTTTTATCATGTTTATAAGAATCTTCACACAAAATTTCAGCTTATTTGGTTTAGCAGTTTGAGCATGAAGAGGTAAAAACAGACAGGCACACTTTCACATTTATAATACTACAAGCACTAGTATGCAATTATGGATATTAATTCCTTTTAACAAAAGGGAAGAGAGAAAGAGAGAGCTAATGAGATCGCGCGGAAATCAATTCCCCGAGCTCTGACACCTGCGGGCGGCTCCCGGACTATTGACAGCTGGGAAATTGTATGCAGCTCTTTGGCTTAGGTTTATTGGCACAAACATAATATGCATACGATGTTTGTAGTGACAAGTTAAAAGCCGAGCTTTATGAGGGCTCGCGTCGTCACACCTTGACTGACTGATGATAACACAATATAAATTATATTCTACATATATACATATAAAAAATACTATATTAAAGCACAATTAATCAATAGGCGTGATATTTTTTTCGTAAAGTGTACCGCAAAATGTTCAGGTTGTGGGATACGAGTATACTGGTAGTATTAAAGCACTTTCACTGAAGAATATTATGTTTACAGGGTGTAACAAAACTAAATGAATATAACACTTTAAGGTGTGTATGGGGTATTTAGGGTATGCATAGAGTTTACTGTGAAAATAGCAGCACTCTTCAATTTATATTATGTAATTTCAGATATTACCGCGCTTGTCAAATTCTATTTTTAGGGATGAACTGTGAACAGTTCACAATAATGTGTATTCAGAATTTTGCCTGTACTATGCCTATTTTGTATTCTGTCTATACACCTCCCTCTAAGGGCATTCTCGCGGATGAAGTCACCTACACTCAATCATATAGATGAGGAGGCTATGACGGTACAGAACTCGCGCTGACTCAGCGCTAAACCTTGATTGATGAAACAGAAACAGTTAAGTACAATAGGTGATGTTACTCACAGCCTATACTGACTCTTAATGTATCTACTAAAAATACTTCCACACATAATTATTATAGTCTAAATAATTTAAGGTGGCACCAGCGGTCATTGGCTTTTCTAGTTAAGGAGCTATGTGAAAAATGCTCACACTGCATGTATTCTGTTAACTTCAGAAAAAAATTACTCTCATGAAGGCAGACTATTATAGAGTCATCGGAAAACCTCTTGGTATCTCTTAGTATTTTATAGAGATTATTCTCCAACTCTTTTATGCGTTTGAAGTGATATACTTCATGCTCAGTAAATAGATAAAATAAAAATTGTTTTATTTCTGAGTAAAGAATCGATTTTTTTCAGAATGTCTACCTGATGACCTACCACCGGTTCGAGAACCTTGCAGAACAGTTCACATCGAGTATGCAAAATACGGTATCGCCCTTAGACTAGAAACATCTATCACATCATTATCAATCGCGCTTTGAATAGAAAACGATGAATAAGTTTTTTTACAGAGGTTCAATGACCGGTACAGACAGAATTCGGCAATTTGAGAATATAATATATATTTATTGGTGTGCATTGAGCCATTGACAAAACGGCCATTGAGAATATTTTCAAACTCAATAAAATACGAAGATGGTCGGATGGCGGTTTCCATTCGATCGATTATACGGAAGTACATTTTCACATTAGTTTTTTAGTGTGTTGACCGTCCATTTGCCTGAATGCACCATCAAAGCATCAAGCGTCCTTCGAAAATAAACACATAAAGCTTTCAAAAGCAAAATACTTGTATTTTATAAAAATTTTACTTTTGTGTTTCTTTGGTAGCTAGTTAGAAAATTAAGGCGGTGCATGCGAGAGTAAAATTAGTTCAATTAGGCAAAGCGCACAGTTCGAGTGAGTTCTCATGTCGACTTAAAAAGCGTTAACAATCGTTTCAAACGAAGTTAGCGCTCTACTTTCAAACGAATATATTTTATTTGCGCTGCGATTCCATAAATTATGTTATTTAATAAAAATTATAATGATTGTACTTTTTTAATCTTGCTTTTCACAATTTTTTGTCTATTGAAAAAGTATATTATGAAAAAAATCTTAAATTGTTTAAAATCAACCTAAATATATTTATTTTATTTATTTATTTATCAATGCAAACAATTAAAAATTATATCTATTAAACACTAATAAAAAAAAAAACACGTAGGTTTAATGACGTAGTACTGGTTATTAGTTTACGTCTAGTCTGTGTACAATAATTATTATTATTAGAAGCCTTACGGTCTTTTGAACAGTTGTTTTAAGATCATTTTGTACTGAGTTATTCTCTCAACTGTTCAACAGGTGTTTAAATCTTTTGTAGTAAGACCGTTAGATTTTAAAGAAAGTCCAAGATTTAACAATTTACAAAATATTATTACACATACAAAAAATAGTAACTGTTACGTTTGGTCAGCTGTCCATTACATCTTCACATTGAAAACGTAATTATTAATAAACGTATTGGATAAAATTGGTAAAGATAATATAAATTTTATCCAAAGAGGTACAGAGACTTAAAGCTCCGAGAAAGGGTCCGGTCGCCTTCAAAATGTACAGTTACTGCGCGACAAAGTTGCGGGTAATATCCAGCGGCTATCAACATGAAAACACTTTAAGAATAAAGTCCGCAAATCGGCAATGTAAGCGAGTTGAATGACCTATTTGATAGATCAGTTACCAGCCGAAAATCGACAGTCAAAGAGCCATTTAGCCCAGAATCCATACTTCTATACATATAATAAAACTGTAGAAATGAAGATTCTGTACATTAAAGATATTCAAAAATTAATAAGCGGAGGGTGTCACTACATCGCTATAGAAGCCAAAAATGTGGTCAGTTTTTTTGTCTGTCTGTCTGTATGTTTGTTCCACTATCACACGAAAACTACTGATCCGATTTGAATGCGGTTTTCGCAGATATATTCGTCTTCTTCCAACTTAACATCTGGTGTATAAAAAAAATTCCCTCCACCCCTCTAAAGGGACGAAAGAACGGGTCAGATTTTGTATAAGACTTTTGCCTTAACACGAAAAGTACTGATCCGATTTGAATGCGGTTTTCGCAGATATATTTGTCTTCTTCCAACTTAACATGTGGTGTATAAAAATTTTCCTGCCACCCCTCTAAAGGGACGAAAGAGGGGGTCCGAGTCCGGGGGAGGGGGGTAGCGGCAAAACAACGTTTGCCGGGACAGCTAGTATATTATAAATGCGAAAGTGTATATTCTGTCTGTCTGTTACCTCTTCACGTTTAAACCTCTGATCTCGGAAAAATGTACGGTTCCTTCGCGATAAACGTATTTCAGCGCAACGGAGGTCATCTAGTAAAAATACACTTTTAAAATAAAGTCCGAAAATCGCTTAGCGAGTTCAATGACCATTTGATAGATCAGTTACCAGCCCAAAACCGACAGTCACGAGCCATTCAGAGCCCAGAATATAAAATAACATCGACATTGAAAACTGTATTGAGGGTTATTTATGTAAAGGCTCGGCTTTTCATTCATCGTGTATTTATTATTTACTAGATGACGCCCGCAACTCCGTCGCGCCAAAATTAGTTTATCGTGCGCGAACCGTACCATTTTTCAGGGATAAAAAGTATCCTGTGTCATTTCCCGGGACTCAAAGTATCTCCATGCCAAATTTCATCAAAATTGGTTCAGCAGTTTGGGCGTGAAGAGGTAACAGACAGACCGACAGACACACTTTCACATACGATATTATATATTACGATATTAATTATTATTACGATATTAATTATTAGTACGCTAAGAGTTAGCAAACTGATAATTATATATTTCCTCAGTTAAGTGAATTGTGTAAGTTTTTAATGTGCTCCCAGACAGAAGTTATAATATAACGTTAGATAACATTTTTGTGTAACATTTTTTAACAAATTATAACAAAAGACACGTGTTTGACATGTTGTAGCGTATGTTACACGATATTATAAAATGTTAACGTGTTACACAATGTTTTATAACGTTATATAACTGTCTGGGAGCACCTTTATGAGAAATAAAATAATTATGTCTTAAACCTTAACCTGTGTTACATACAATAGGATCCGAATATTCTTTTGAGGTCAGTCCCGGGTCTACAGCTACCGAGCCTTGAAACTTCATACGCATCTGAGAATAATGAAAAAACTTCCTCCGTATGTTACAATAGCGGGAAAACGGGAAAATTTCATATGGAAAACATATTTTCATCGTTTGAAAAAGAAGTCCCAGGAACTGTAGATTTTCGATGTTAAATTATAGCCTTTTCGCAAAAATAATATTTTATGTGAAGTGAAGAAGATTTATTAGCAATAGCTTGAATCCTTAAATTCCTTACTAATAATATAAACGCAAAAGTGTATATTGTAAATGCAAAAGTGTATATTGTAAATGCAAAAGTGTATATTGTAAATGCAAAAGTGTATATTGTAAATTCAAAAGTGTATATTGTAAATGCAAAAGTGTATATTGTAAATGCAAAAGTGTATATTGTAAATGCAAAAGTGTATATTGTAAATGCAAAAGTGTATATTGTAAATGCAAAAGTGTATATTGTAAATGCAAAAGTGTATATTGTAAATGCAAAAGTGTATATTGTAAATGCAAAAGTGTCTTTGTCTTTCTGTTACCTCTACACGCTAAGCTTAAGTGTGAATTGGTGACTGACATACCGCATATTTTGAGTCCCGTGCCGACATTACATAGTTTTTATGTACGGTGTGTGTCTGAATGCCATAACACAAATTTAACTTACAGGGGATTAGACGACGTGATGTACACTGCCTGCTATAAGCTATTGTATAATAATAATAATTATTATAATATTATGTGTTTGACAAATAATTTGAATTTGAATCCCGTGCTTTTGTGCAACAAACGTAGCTGGTAACATCTAGCTAAGAAATGTATCATCATTGTAATCGCATTCGCAAATCCATTTTTCATACTTTCCCAAGTCAATATAAAGTGAAAAGCGCTTTTAGTTTGCTTAAAAATATAGCTAACTCAAAAGGCAAACTGTAAAAGAACTCCAGAGACATTCTCTATTAAACCTCAGCTTTTAATTTCGCTGAAAAGATTGTGTTTTCACTTTGTGGGAATATTTCGGGAAATAGTTTAAACTTGGAAGTTATTTTAATTGAATTTTCATGTTTCGGTGTTGTGTGGTCAAATTCTCTGACGTGATTTAGTTGCAAATTAGTATTGTTTTTCCAAGCAATTTCATACCCGACCGTCCACAAAACCATGGACACATAAGCATGATTTCAGAAAACTTAAAATAGCAATAAAAGCGGAACAGCCAATAAAGTTGTGTATCTAATAAGAACAAAAAATACCGAATGCTATTTCTCACAAACAAAACCCAAACAGAAGTGTTGCAACAAAAACACCGAAGTGCTATAACTCAAACTTAAATTGAATCGTGGAACACAAAAGGAAATCGCCGATCAGGTGGCCGGTTTTTAATCGATCTACATGACAATACCTCGACCCACTTCCTTTGTACCCCTGGACTAGACCCCCAGACCTTGGGGGTTCTATAGACCCCCAGACCTTGGGGGCTTGCCAGACCCCCGCTTGGGGTTCGCGACAATAGTGTGCAAATACATTATGATTAATGTGTTCGCTTACATCGATGAAGCATCGACTGAAGCCTCTTTTCTATTGAATGCAGATTTTTTTCACTTGTTTTGAAGCAATTTTACCAAATCCATATCTTTTACTATATACGTGACATGTAAATTGATAACATTATCTTCTTATATATAAAATTCTCGTGTCACAATGTTAGTCAGCGAACTCCTCCGAAACGGCTTTACTGATTTTTACCAAATTTTATATGCATAATATTCAATAGGTCTGAGAATCGGCTACTGGGTACTTTATATATTGATAAGTGCATATTTTGTTGAATAAATAATAGTAAATTATTACAACCTGAGATGTAATCCCTTCGCACAAACAATAATAAAATAGCGTAAAA
The DNA here is from genome assembly GCA_963422495.1 of Polyommatus iphigenia. Taxonomy (NCBI): domain Eukaryota; kingdom Metazoa; phylum Arthropoda; class Insecta; order Lepidoptera; family Lycaenidae; genus Polyommatus; species Polyommatus iphigenia. The sequence goes on along the minus strand of OY730184.1, from coordinate 3,698,698 downwards.
TTTATTTTGTTATTATTTTTAGCAATATTTCGCGGAATATTGCTAAAAATAATAACAAACTAAATTTTAAGCTATGGATTTCCGCAAAGTAACGCCTGATTCCATTAACTAAATAAAATAGCGATCGACGTTGCCATGGCGTCATACTTATTTAGTCACTTCAATAAAATAATATGGGCGCAATACTTTATATTATGGCAAAGCAACGTTTGCCGGGACAGCTAGTTATAGTATAAATTAGTATTTATAAGGTCAGAGTAGACAGAATGATAGAGTATGCCGACTTAGAACTGATGTAAAAAAATTTAAGTTTGACGTATTATGACAAAAGTCGTCGCTAGGGTCGTTACCCACAAATTTAGTTGTTGTTTATATTTTGGCACATGCAAAGAAAACTGTCAGAATTCAATTTCAAAATCTTATTTTTAAAAATAAATTATACCAGCCAGCGCGCCAGCCTTTAACTTATCCTAGTGAAACCCGACGAATTTGACAGATATTGAAACCTGTCCATTTCTTTGCAGTCGAACTACTGGTAGTTATGTCTATTGTGATAAGGTCTTTGGTATTTATAGATGGAAACGTTATTTTATCATAGCCAAGATCAACTGTCAAAAGTGTGGGATCCGTCAAAAACACGATTTTGAATGCCAAAAGTATGGAAACTGTCAATATTTTCAAAATATCAAGTTGAATTTTCTGATAAGTGACATTTCTAGACAATATTTTAAAGGTAATAAACAGCTAAAGAACCTAGCATAAAAGTAATTAATTATGCTGGCAATTTAAAATCTCGTCAGAAACTTCTATCAAAGCCTGACCACGCTCATTTTTACCTCCTAAGGGATGATTCAAAATTGAATCATTAAAATATTATAATAAGTCTTTCAGCCGCACTCGGAGACAATATTTTAACGATGGTTATTGGTTAAGCAGAAGAGTTTGACAGATAATGTATGGGACTTTCGTCAAAATCTTTATTTACAGTAATTATGTTATAGCCTAGGATCCCGTCATAGAAGGACCTTCACCGAGCTGTTTACTGGATGAAAAGTATTTAATATTCAATTTCGTATGTCAACAAATTAATTGCAGGTGGGTTGCCTAAAAAATTTCAGTCCAGAATAAAAAAAAAATAGAAAAAAAATAAAAACTTTTTTTTAACCTTTCGCTGGTTTGGTTAATAGACAAATTCTATACCAATCGAAAGTATGGAGCCCGTAGAGTATGAAAACGTTAGGTTGTCTATTTTTTTCCTGTCACAACTCTTGGCTAGGCAGGTAAATCGATACTACTACTAATCGGTACCGGTCTGGTTAATGCTTAATGCATATTCTATGGGCTTCATACTTTCGATTGGTATGGAATTTTTCTATTAACCAAACCAGAAAAATGTAAAAAAAAAACTTTTTTTTTGTTTTTTTTTTACGTTTTTATTCTGGACTGAAATTTTTTAGGCAACCCACTTGCAATTAATTTCTTGACATACGTAATTGAATATAAAATACTTTTCATCCAGTAAACAGCTCGGTGAAGGTCCTTCTATGAAGGGATCCTAGGCTATTATTAATATATTTTGTCTCTGAGCGCGGCACTTTAAAAATGTAGTTAGTCTCATTTGTTTATACAGGATTATAATTTTTAGACTTTAGTATAACTTTTACCCTCGATTTTTCGCACTTAATTTTGCAATATTTACAAGTAGGTCAGAAATGTGCTACAACACATTAAATTGCAATTATTATTTAAATTATAACCAGCAGGGAATTGGGCAGTTCCAAAAAAATTGTTTCATGTCTGATGCTTATCCGTGTTCCAACTATAAATTTATTTTTGTAGATTACTAACAATATAGCATTATTTATTAATGATTGCCTTCTAGTGTCCATATATGTCATATTGTTGTACTATGTAACATAAATCATGAAGCTCATAAAATATATGGGGTGTAAAAAATCAATAGTGGAAAATTATAAAAGTCGCAAATACTAATGATAAAAGGATGAAAGGGGATATTCAGAACACTTGAGCATTTAAATAATATTAGAAAGAATTCTCACATTAAGAATGGCCAGTTCATCCACGGACAGGAAACAAAAAGCGAACCCTCTGACCCAATTTAGTTCGCGGCCATATTTGACCCGGTCGAAAAACGGTCCCCAATCTAAACGTCCAATTTATAACTGTCGAGGCCCGATTTATGGACATGGTGGCCTACAATTTGTCTAACAATTACAAAACAACTTCATAAACTTATAATCCACGTACAACTGAGACTGGATAAATAATTTTGGGAATTAAAATTTCTTCAGGAGTTGTTCACTCTTTTGTGATGGGTAAATAATGTTCGTAAGATGGAGAGAGTAGGATGTAATCCTTCTCTTTCTAAACTGAACGGCGACTTATGTATGCTGTTACCCATTGTTTTTAAGGTTCTATATATATAAGGTTCGATATATATATATATATATATATAATTTGGAATCTCGGAATCCTTTTTTTCATGAAATTTAGTATATAGATTATAGGGGGTTTCGGGGGCGATAAATCGATCTAGCTAGGAATCATTTTCATAAAATGACATTTTATGTGTGTTTTTTTAATTTTTTGAATACCAAGCGAAGCTCGGTCATATAGCTAGTTATATTTTAAACATAAAACAAAGTACTATGAGACATTGTTTTTGGCTAAGGGTCGATTTGTATGCGTCCGTGCGACAAAGCGGTTTGGCCACTACACAACGAAATCACAAGCAATTGTTTGAAAGTTGCACGACCGCGACGCAATTTTAATACATTCTTAATTATGCTTGCAATCTAGCTGTATAGCCGCCAAACCGCTCAATTATGTCGTCCACGTGACAGAACGGTTTGATACACAACCAAATCACAAGCAATTGAAAGAAGAAGAAAGAAAGAAAAAAATATTTTCAATGCACACAAGACACTATAAATATAATACAAAGTCAACAAGGGTAGACAAATTAGGTTATTTGACAAATTGTGCCTACGTGTGAACGAAAAAAGGTCCAGTTCAGCTTAGGCCATGTACGTACATGACACCAGTTTTCAAGTGAACCGCTTAGTGGAACACGGATGTAATTTACCTAGCTAAACATAAATCAAGGGTACTTAAAATATGTGACGGTGATTTACGAAATAACGATTTATTTAAATAGCGGAAAAGTCGCGCTGTCGTTTACATTGTTTGATTTCTGAGTAAATTTGAATCAAATCTTTTCAGAAGGTCTACGTGATGACCTACCACTGGTTCGAGAACTAACCCGGTGAGAAGAACCGGCGGAAAAAACTCGCAAATCGAGCTTAATGTTACAAAGTTTACAGTTTTGGGTGGCAATATTTTAATTTTTAACTTTTTTTTTAATTTGTAGCTTTACGCAGAAGTCGGGTCAATACTGACCCCCGTGTGAAACGTCGCGTGCCCGCCGGCTATCAGCGTTGTGTTTTATCGTAATTAAGCCAACCGCACGATACGCGTGTGTCGATATCACGTTAAACTCCTTTCAAAACTTACGTTTAATTAATTATTTACTATAAATATAATAATAATAATATATTTATTGTTTTTGTTAAATAAACCGCGCCTTCGAAAGTAATTTAGTAAAAAATGTAATTTTTTAAGTTTATGATTTTCGGCCTTCGTCTTAGGGTCAATTCAGACCGCAAAGCGAGGCGTCGATGCATTTCTAAATTTATATAGATTTGACAGATTTGCAAGTCTCACGCTCACGAAATCTGTCAATTCAGTAAATTTAGATATGCATCTACGCGTCGCGTTGTGGTCTGAATTGACCCTTAGGCGGCCTCTCCAATCTCCATGTTGAACGTATAATAATACAAACATGTCTGTAATTGCATTGAATCGATTGTGTATGCTACGGACAGTTATGTTACCACGATTGCTACAATCATGGCTGTCAAAAAAGCAAAAGAACGGGTTAGCATTAACTTTTTTATTGTAATGTATGTTACTAATTACTAACTAATGGACCATAGTAGTATGCAATAAAGAAATTCGTATTTGTTGTATTAACATAGTTGGGACAATTAGTAGACTTCGTTCTGGTCAAAAAAGGACACCGATGCTTTACGTTTCCAGGGGAAAGTTTATAATATTCAGCTTATTTTAAATATCGAATCACATTAATCCGTTTAGAATTATACTTTGGGGCTTATAAGAGTGACCCTTACGCCGGCCTTGCGAGTTTCTTACGCTGGTTCTTCTCGCCAGGTTAGTTCCCGAACCGGTGGTAGCACCATAGTTCCGACCATCAGAAAGATTTAAAAAAAATTAACTTTAAATATTAATTATTTGATTTCGATTGATCTTATCCTGCCGGCATAGAGGTAAATTAAAGTGTTGGTCAAGAAATCAGAAGTGTCAATTCACAAGTGAACTTAGAGAACAGGAGCGATCGATCGACCACAATTACAGAATATTTGAGGCGGTCTATTTCCGTGGTCGCAGTACAAGTGCATACGGAATTATTGAAAAATGCCTCGGCAACAATGTCGTACAATTTTTTTGTTTATACATTATACAATTCTTTCGATTTTAATAGTACTATCAGAGAATTCAATATACAGTTGTATAGGCAGACGTCGGGCCTATGTAATTTGGTAGCGTTGTGCCAAACTCAGCCGATAATTCATGACTATAATATGAGCTAATATTGAATGAACATAATCCGACCAATTGACGTAGGTCCGTCAACTGCCTATGAATCGATTTCCTCGATGGTACATCTGGAAAACGAATAACGCATTGGTTCTGCCAGGAGAAAAGATGCTAATGCATGTTTGTTGTATTTCAAAAACTTTTTTTACCTTCGATAAACATAAAATTTACTACACATAAAATATTATTTAAAACTTTGAGAGTGACGCGAGGTATCCTCAAAAAAGTTAAAGTATAGCAAGTGAAAGTAAAGGTGAACGCAGATTTGACCGCACCGCACGCACCGCAGTCGCCACATTTCGAATTCTTCATATAAAGAATGTAGAAGTTGCGTAGACTGCGGCGCGGGTAGGTATGCGAGCTTGCCTATAACTTCATATAAAGAATTCGAAATGCGGCGACTGCGGTGCGTGCGGTGCGGCCAAATCTGCGTTCACATTAAAAATAGTGATTTGATGTTACTCTTTTTGTATCCATACTAATATTATAAATGCGAAAGTGTCTGTCTGTCCGTCTGTCTGTCTGTATGTCTGTCTGTCTGATTTTTTTTTTCTTGATTTCGATTTTACTGATATTTGGCGTGGAGATACCTTGAATCCCGGGAAAGGACAAAGGGTAGTTTTTATCCTAGAAATATGTACGGTTCAAGCGCGATAAACAAATTTTGGCGCGAAGAGTTTGCGGGCGTTCTCTAGTTTTCAATAAATTCTAAGTTTATTAAAGTCCAATGGGGATTGTCCATTTTTTTTTAAATTTTGCTCATTACAAAAACATTTCGAGGAATAAGGTCAGTGATTGTTTTTCTGTATATAAACGAAAAAAATACCCATTAGTTACTTATATTTTTGAACAAATATGTTTAACCTTAGTTTGACCTTCAATGGCCATAAATTAGCAATAAATTCGACCAACATTACGTTTCGAACTTTTGGTAAGCTTCTCGTATCAGCTTTCACATAATGAAAACTTGCATTTGACGAACCAGCCATTATAAATAAGATTGAAAGGAAAAAAACATACTGCAGAGGTCAATTGGCCGCCGATGATGACGTCAGAGCGAAACTTTAAAATTTTTTTGAGAAAAAACTAGCTAATGAATTTAAATATTATTTAATTTATATTCTTAAAATACCCTATTTTAACGAAAAAAAATATAAAAAGTACATGTGATTTTTTTTTGGACAATGCCCATTGTTGAAAAACGCAGCACTTTACTGATTGTAGTCAAAGTACCTAAGATTCTAAGTCCGAGGGCCCCAAACTCTTTGCATACGTAATGAGGCGAGAGCTTGGGTCAGCTTATTCGGACTGAGAATACTTTAGTTTAAATAAATCCAGGTTATCCTTTAATTTTACCTGAAAAGAAACCTTTTTTTTTTCGTTTATGTAACATATTATAATCATGTCATTTTGTGGAAAAATCTTAAAAATAATATTAAATGCTAGTTGTTTCAGAACTTTTTTTAATTTAGAATTTTTGAGGTATCAGGCATGACACTGATGTTTTTTCTTTAGCAAAGATTTTAACCGTTAAATTTTGAGTTACATTTTAATTTTCATGATATAGCCTTGTACTAATAATTATGTACTTATTCTGTGATATAGCGCAAAAATAAAATATTTTTTCGAAAAGAAAGTAGTTAAAAAGCCTATGTATTTGTATCAAAAATGATCTAAAACAGTTCTGTAGCTTGTCAGAGTTATTTTCGCATTATTAAACCTAGAGGACACATTAAGCCGAAAAACATATAAGAAACAAAAGAAAGGTTTGTGTTCAGTGTTCACACACAATAATTACAGAATGTCCAGAAACACAAAAGACCGTAAAGGTCTAAGATTTATGTACGTTACGTAATATAATATTTGCTATTTTTATGAGTTTAATCACTTTATTTGTCTATGCAATAATTTAATATCACGAAATTTTAACCGGCTTAAAAAAAAAGGCGAGGTTTCTGAATTCAATCGTATATTATAAGGTTTTTAATGTTTGTTGGCTGATAACTTCGTCGTTAATGAACTGATTTTGATAATAAATTATTTTGTGTTGGGAAAGAAGGTAATTTATAAATGGTCCGATGCCAATGAAATACTGTTTTAAGTCAGTTTTGTTAATAAAAAAACAACTGTCGTATTTATACTGTCCTAGTCTACCTTATAAGACAGTTTATCCTGAATTTTATTATTTAATTATTTAAAAAATATATAATTTTATTAAAAAAAATATTTAAAATATATTTGAGCCCGGTCAGTTACACAATTTGAGGATTTCATCAGCTACTTTTACCATAACGCCATATTTTTAACGATTGTAGAGGTGAGGGGACATCAATAATTTTAATTTTTAAATTTTAGATACTTTTTTCTCGCCATCGACTTCTTCCAAGTTCTTGTTATGTGCAGACATTTCAACTGATTCGATATAGGCTTCGTGAATGTAAGCAGATGTAAACTGTTCACATCCATGAAGCTTACATCTTGTCAGCCGATTCAGAGACCACTGATTTCTTTCTTCTCTTTTTTTTCTTTTCCATATTTCTTTTTTTTTTTCATCCCAAAAAGTTCCAAATTCATCAATTGCGAATTATACCAAGCAGCAAATATGCTACTACATTATTCTTCTCATTCTTCCTCAGGCTTCGATTCTTCTTCTTTCTCTAAAGAAACTTTATATACTTCAAAACGATTATAAATCATTTAGGGATAAGGAAATCATTGGTTTTATTACCCGATTGTACCAATGACGTCTCGCTGGTTTATTCTCTTTATGTTTTCTTTTGCCTTGTTCTTTCATGTTTCATATTAATAAATCAGTATTCTTTCTCTACGAGTACTTTCACAATATTTAAGTACTTTTTAGGTTAAAAAATTCCACGACCAAATCCATACTTCCATACTAATATTATAAATGCGAAAGTGTGTTTGTCGTCTGTCTGTCTGTCTGTTACCTCTTCACGCTCAAACTGCTGAACCGATTTTGCTGAAATTTGGCATGGAGATACTTCGAGTGCCTGGAAAGGACATAGGATACTTCTTATCCCGGAAAAAAGTACGGTTCCCACGTGATAAACGAATATTGGCGCAACGAAGTTGCGGGCGTCATCTAGTTTAATACAATTTTGATAATTTATCTACTTAATTATTTTATGGTATAATAAATTACAAGCTCGTAAAGTCTTCGATTTCGTTAAAATACCTTATGCGATTAATAAGCGGATTCAGTTACATTTAATTGGATCTGAATTGAAGTTGAGTCGATGGGAATAATTTATCGGATGTAATTACTCTGTACAGTTCCAGCACGCCCGGGGAAAATGAGTGTTGAGCATTTCCTGGTAAAAATATAATATGTGTAATCTGTAACCGCTTTTCAAAAAGAGAAGATATAATATAATAAAACACACATTGTCAAAAAAGAGACACCAAACATAATTTTTAAGTCACACAAAAAGTATAACTAAGTATATTAGGTATATAAATATGATGTGATAAATATAACTATATTTATTACATAATATTTTAACTAATATTGCTTTAGAATACGCCTATTCTACATTCTCATCATCACCCTAAGGTTGGCAGGTAGAGAATGCCACAAGGCATTAAGCCCGCCTATGTAAATATTTGCATGAAATATTTACATAAATAAATAAAGATAAAAAGCTTATTATCTAAATTAGTTTATTATAGTTATTTTCATAGTAGAATGTCTTACGGCATTCTATTATGGGGAAGTGCTGCTGATATTAACACAATATTTGTGCTGCAGAAGCGAGCTATTCGATCTATTTATAAAATGTCATTCTTTGAATCTCTCAGGGAAAAGTTTAAAGAAATAAGAATTCTAACCGTAATATCTCAATACATTTTGGACAATGTGTTATGCGTGAGAAAAAATGTAAATAATTTTAAAACGAAAAGTGACATTCACTGCAGGAACACTAGGAATAAGCACAAGCTAGATATACAATCTATAACCAGGCTGAGCAAAGTAAGCAAATCTTTCAGAGGTTTGGGATTTTATTGAATAGGCGTATACATTGATACGCCTATTCAATAAAATCCCAGAAAACGTTCAAAATCTTTCAATTAATTCATGAAGCCCCAAGCGGCCACATCCGGCCGCGATAACAATGAAAAAGCTATTGTGTCTCGTTTTGCCACGACTGATGGGTTAATACATTTAAAAAAGTTGTGAACGTTTGTGTGCTAAGGCTAATTAAAAGGTAACTGATTTTCTCAATGATAGCACACCTTGGGAAAAATAAGCTGACAGACCATAGGTCATCTATATATATAAAACTCAAAGGTGACTGACTGACATGGTGATCTATCAACGCATAGCCCAAACCACTGGACGGATCGGGCTGAAATTTGGCATGAAGGTAGATGTTATGACGTCGGCATCCGCTAAGAAAGGATTTTGATCAATTCTACCTCCAAGGGGTTAAAATATGGGATCAAAGTTTGTAGGTATACAATAATATTACTAATACTTTTTAACGTGAGCGAAGCCGCGGGCAAAAGCTCGTTCTATATAAATGTACCACATTTTCACTTACTTTATTTACTTAGTGTAAATTAGCTTATGCTATCACTGTTATTTTCCACCTTTTTGGTAAAAGGTGGACCCGCGCGAGTTTCTTACGCCGGTTCTTCTCGCCGGGTTAGTTCCCGAACCGGTGGTAGGCCTCGTGTAGACACGACGTTCTAAAAGTGTTAACTTTGTTAACCTATTTGGAAATAATTTTTTTTTTATCAAATTGAATTAAAAATATGTATGTGTGATAATGTTAAAAAAAGTACTAAACGTTGTCTGTGGAAATACGCTAGAGTAAATAATCATTCGATTGTGAAAGCATTTAGAAAACTTTGTAAATATGTAGCATAGAGAAATAATAGCATTATTTTTAATTTGCTAAACATTTTATTGCTTGTGTAGTACAGTCGTGAAATAAATACAACAAAGGTTTTGTGGCAAACGGCTTCCTTTATTTGGCGGTATTATACTTGGCTGATAAAGAATAAAAGAAAATCACGTTGTAAAAAGTATTTTTCATGCAAAATTCACGGATTTTTAGGACAAATAGATTTTAATGCAGACGTAATAACAATATTATAATATGTGGCTATCAACATAATAAATTTTATTAATTATTACAAAAAGTTACCTTATTACAAGTGACATAAATCATTTTGCAGTTTTTGCAATATTTGCAACCAATTCACAGGCAAAATTAATTCAGAAAAGCGTAAGAAAAATTAAATTATCGCCATTAAAACTTGTCGCTATTTAATGAAACGGGGGAAAAGAGTGTATTTAATTTGAGTGGCCAAAGGAAATCAGTAGGAAGTAGAGCGGACGACCATTTTGTTTCACCTCCCAATTATAATTGAACCCTCGTTTTTAAAAAATAACCCCTATGCGTATGACATCAAGGGTGAAGTTGCTGAAATGGGGGGTCTGTATGTTTAGTTTTCTTGAATGTCTGGATGGAATCCAAATGCATCGAAATTCAAGCTTGAGTTACCGAGCGTCCTTGTTATAATAATGCCCGTGATACACATGAGATTACATGTAAAATAATATCTATGGACGCTTCACACCACGTCAGTCTGGCCCCGTGCTAAGTACCTAAAGGACTAGTGTTACAGGTACCAGACAATGGAAAATGGAAATATATTTAATGCTTTTATACTATACATATATTTAAGATTTTTATTATATTATTTTCCCGGGTCTGGATGTGTATATTTAATACACATCCAGACCCGGGAACATTGAAAAACTTTTTGTTCCGTCGGTGGGATTTGAACCCGCGATCCCCGGATTGAGCTGACACACACTCAACCAATTGAGCCACAGAGGCCGTCATATTATAAGATGTAAAATGGATGGAAAAAACGATTATTATTTTGAAAAAGACTAGTGGAAATGGTCCATCTAATGCTGTATCCACACATGCCGCCGGCTTACACCGGCGGCACGGTCGGCGGCCCGGCCGCCGGCTAACCACACATGCCGCCGGATTCGGAGGCAAGGCAGGCTGAAAGCCGGCGGCAAACCCGGCGGTATAAGCCGGCGGCATGTGTGGATGCGCCACTATACCTTCCTGTTATAATATATTTTATTTTTAAACCAAAACATAGTAAAATTATAATAATTAATTTCTCATCAAACTTTTATTTGACGGCGAGATGAGATCAAATTATATAAATTGATAAATGGTATAGCTATAATTGCATAGATAATATAGACTTTTTGGGCATTAAAATCTATTGAGTTGTTTGGAAACTATGGCTTCATGCAGAGATGGTTTTTTTACACGCGTTTATAAGCTTGGGCTGCTGCTATTTACCTATTTACAGTAGTCTAAAAGAGTCACTTTGCATACGTATTAAGAGCCAATGACAATGCAATAATTTGTTAAAAATTTTTGAAAAAAAAAACGAATTCGAATAATTTTATTAAGAGACGAAAATAAATAAAGTGTGTTTTTTTATTATTATTTATGTCCTTTTACTCTATTATGTTGGGTATCATTGAATAGGTCGTGTTAAATAAAAGAATAAACCATACGCCTTTTTGTAACATTATTGTTTTCGCGTAGTCCACCTCCAAAGTAATTTACATGTTGTTCCTAAGGGGGACTCAAAATATCCCAGCCTTAACTATTTAAAGTGATTTTTTTATAAAATGTTAGTAGATTTATCTGTGGCTTGTCACACGGCGTACGTGTAATGGGGCCGTTAGTACATTTTATGGTTATGTGCTTCCGTATTGAACGTGCATCTTAAGTAGCGGTGATATTTATAGCCAAAGTAGAAGCTGGATGTTGGCGAGGAAATTTGTTTTTCGCCGAGAAAAGTGCAGGGGATTAGCCAACACGTATTCTTTATCTTTTCTTTACAGAATCGCCGATCAAAAATTTACATGAATCGAATGTTGACTTCATATATTATAGTCAGGGAGCCCTAGAACATTTTTTTTATTACTAAGAAGCTAATTTTTTTGAGTAGCTTCATTTTGATAAGACAAACAACTTTTTTATCTGCGAAAATTCTTGAAAGTGGTAGCTAACAGAGATAGGAAGGATTTCATATTTTGATTTGATGGTCCTAAAAAATGGATTGTTCAATTTGTAGGACAATGTTACTCTTAAATTATACAACTATTAACCTACAAAAACAGCTGGTTAGGGTTCCGTTTTAGGGTTGTATAGTTGATTACAGAACCCTAAAACGGAACTCTATGAACAGCCCTATCAAAATGAAGCTACTCACAAAAAATTTGCTTGATAGTAAACAAAAAAAAATTGTTCTAGGTCTCCCTGACTATTGAGTTTATACTATCGTACGATAAATATTAGGTTTGTCAATTATTATACTTCTAAATATTCATATTATATTGTTGGTTGGCGATTCTTTATTAAAGAAAAAAGAAAACGTATATTCGCCCACAGTTACTGAAACAAACCTTTGCAAACATAAATAAATTCCTGGCATTTAAATAAATAAATAAAATTAATGTGTAGCTATCCAATGATACTGGTTAATTCAGATCCCTTAGTCAAGATATATTCGATAATTACGTCTGACTCCAAAAATCTATCAAATGCAATTTGACTCATCATCTCGTACCTTTTACTCGATACTATTTGAAATGGTGATGAAACGAGTAATGGTCACTGAACAATCGATATTCGATACACTTCAATTAACGAACCTACTTGCTCAACTTTTTATAGAGCTTGTAAGCTCGTAGATAGGACATCTCAATTAAATCTGAATTAAAAACTTTATTGATATTGAAAGAAAATATAGCACATTTTTGGGATTCTCCCTCCGTCTTACGAATTTCCTAAGACGGGGGGAGAGGATCGTCCCTCAGTTTCTACTGTAATTGTATACGCATTGCTATTTTGTTCACACTTTTGCTGGCACTCCGGGTGTGCAATCCATTTTTGCACTTTTAATAAATAGTTAAGTCTACGAATAATAAAAACTAAGGAAGTGTAACTGTGTCAAAAAATTTGTTCCGATTCTACAAAATGTGACACAAATACATGCATACTTTATGCAAAAAGAGACCCGAATACATGCAAGAATTTTGTGTATTTATAGAAGTGACAATCATTGTCGGCGGCTCATTCAAACGGTTTTATTTTGTCAATTTGAATTTTGAATGCAGTGTTTCGTAGCTATTGCCATATTATTTTTGTGTGCGAAAAGAACCTTGAAAACCAAATTCAAAGCGATTGAAGTATGGGAGTTACGTTTCCTTAGTTTTTATTATTCGTACTACTCTGTCTATTTCCGGGACTAAAGGTATTTACATGCCCATCAAAGTAGGTCCAGAGTCTTAAGCGTAGAGTCAACAGACACTTTGGTATTTATAAAATTAACTTTGGATTTGCGAATCTACCTACAAAAGAGACAACAATTCCAGTATGTTAATTTACTATGTTAATGTCACTCTTTATGTCTTTTTGTCCATCTGTTACCTATTCGCACATAAAACACTGACCGCGTTTTGATGAAATTTAGCTTATGATGATGATAGTTTATAATATTATGCTACTGCACTTAAATTTTTAATTTGTAAACCGCCTGCAACGAAGTTTCAAGTTGTCTGTAATAAAGTTAGTCGCATCTGTCGCCACTTAGAAAGTAGTTTCAAGTGGCTCTTCATTGTGTTAAAACTTTTTTATGCTTAATTATTGCATTTTGGGTAACAATATTTTGCTAAATTTAAAATATTATCGCCTGTATAAATCTAAATAAATTATAATATTATAAAACGCTAAGCCGATTTTGATAAAATTTTGTAATGAACTACTTGTGATTACTAAGCTACACTCGCTAAAGGAGTTAGGATATCTTTTATCAGGAAAAATTCACGGTTCCCGAGTGACAAACGAGTTTCGATAAAAAAGATCATTTAACATTTGTAACTTATCAAATAATCATCGTTCACACGTTTACCTCCGTTAATACGTAAGGAGGCTTATGTTCCAGCGTTTATTTATTTGACACTCTCTACGGCCTAAAGGGCTGGTCGGATTTGAGCTTGACAGGTATAAGGGCCAACCCACACGTACCACAACCACACCACGTCGCAACGACAAAATGCCGCCACGCAGTGGTTACGTGTGAATGGTGTCGCTGAAGCTTTTTGTAGCTGCGTTGTGGTATCGACAAAATGTCGACGTGGTTGCGTTGTCGCTAGTAATTGCGATGGGGTTACATACGAAAGTCAATGAAAGGGGGGGGCACTAGTTCGTTTGTGGTTGCGATGTGGTCGGTATCACACAAGTGGTCGACAACGACTGCAAAATGTAGTACGTGTGAATAGTCCAGTTCATTAACCGACTTCCAAAAAACGAGGAGGTTATACGTTCGGCTGTGGATATTTTTTTTTATGTATGTTCAACGATTACTCCGCCGTTTGTGAACCGATTTTCAAAATTTTTGTTTTTTTGTATTAGGTTTTACTCCAATTTGGTCCCATGTTCACAAAAGTGGTGACCTGATGATGGGATCCATGAGTAATCGAGGGAACTCCTCAAAATTCAAATGGAAACATATGGTTTTTTTGGTTTCATATGAAGTATTCTAAGCATATATTACCAAAAAGTAAGATTTTGCACCAGGATATACCATGGTTCGAAGGTGGTGAACAGAACTCCTTACTTCTTATAGATACATGTTTGGGGGTTTCGACGTTGTTTTAAGAACTGAAAGCATATACTACTAAGCTGTTTACAATAATAATCATCATCATCATCACCACCATTCCACCATACACCTTCACAATATGACCCTATTATAATTGGTAGGTATTTTTCATAGTATTTTTAGATCAAAACGGATCACGGATGTCTTTAAACATTGTTCTGTAAAAAGTTAAGCTATTTTGAAAATTATTTTATTATTTCGACCTGATGATAAGATCCATGAGTGATCGAGGGAACTTCTCAAAATTTATATGGAAACATATTATGGTGATTTCGATTTTATGAGAAGTATCCTAAGCATATGCTACCAAAAAGCAAAATTTTGCACTAAGATATACCTTGGTTCCGAAGGTGCTAAGAGAACTCCGGATTCCTTATAGATGCAAGTTTGAGGGTTTCGGCTTTGGTTTAAGAACTCAAAGCATATGCTACTATGCAAGTTACATTCATCATCATCATCACCAATACCACCAGTCACCACACCATGAATCATTAAATCATAATTCTTATATTTGTCGAACGATTTCAAAAATTATATTGATATATCAAAGTAAATGATTCAAACTTGGTGATCAGGTTACCAAGTTAGCAATTTGATCATGAGATCTATGAACTATGAGGTATGTCCGTATGTAGGAAACTCCTTATTATTGGTACAAAATAAATAGTTATATTAACGTTGTTCTAAGTAGTTTAACCTGTTTAAGCATAATATTATATGAACATTATAGTGAGCTAATGACTTTCCAGGAGTGTTGTGATAGAAAGAAAGTCACTGAACAGAACTTTAGAGCCTTTAGAGATAGGCGCATGAACTTTAATTTTATAATTGCTTGATTAACGCCAAGCTTATATTATTAATTATACAGTGATACGAGATATACTCGTATCACTGTAGAAGATGTTGCATATTAGCAACTCCAAGAATATTCTTGGAGTTGCTAATATGCAATTCTCTATTCCGAGAGGGCGCTAGGTATATAAACTTTATGGTTCTCATATCATAAATGTGTATCCTGGCTCCAAAGTCACTTAGTAGAACACATTAGTATTTACAGAAAACCTTATAAATTACTTAAATTACTAAAAAGAGTGAAATTATTATTTTTAACAAAAAATTAAAACCGACTGCCAGAGTAAAAAAAACAATAATAATTATTATATAATGAACAAAAAGTATGAAATAATTCTTACTCTTAACAGTGCCTTATGCAGAATACTCCTAAACCTCTACTATTTCTGTACACAATCTTCATAATTTTGAAGTCGGTACCAGTCTTTAAAATTAAAAATATTTTGTCTAAGAACTCACCATTCTTAGCTGGTATCGACTTCGAAATAATGAAGATTGTGTACAGGAATAGTAGAGGTTTAGGAGTATTCTGCATAAGGCACTGTTAAGAGTAAGAATTATTTCATACTTTTTTGTTCATTATATAATAATTATTATTGTTTTTTTTACTCTGGAAGTCGGTTTTAATTTTTTGTTAAAAATAATAATTTTCAATACGAATTATACGCCCGACCACGTGGTGTGGTTGTGGTTGTCGTGTAGTTGTGGTACGTGTGGGTATTGTACTTTTCAAGAAACTCTCACGTAATTTTCTATGTAGCTGCATTTTATTCTAAGCGAATTTCTAGTCATCACAATAAATATTTCTGTCTAACTGTAGGGTAGTCTATGTCGTTAACAAATGCGGGCACTCGCGGAAGTTACAGAATACGTCGTTAAGCGTTCTGTCGACGACTGTACTCTGTTAACGCTGTTAGGTTATCAGTTATCACCTCTGTTTACGACTGTACCTGACCTATTTAACACTTGGTCATCAGTTATGCTGACGACTGTACTTTACTACCAACAGTTCCTTTATTGTGTCTGTCGACGACTGTACTCTATTAATGCTGTTAGGTTATCAGATATCACTTCTGCTCACGACTGTACCTAGCCTATTTAGTACAACGTATTGCGCTATCAGTTACGCTGTCACCTGTACTTTACCACTATCAGTTCCTCTATTGCATCTGTCGACGACTGTACTTTGTTACCGCTGCCAGGTTATCAGTTATCAACTGTTCACGGCTGTACCTGACCTATTTAACACTTGATCATCAGTTATGCTAACGACTGTACTTAAGCACTGTTAATATTGCACAATATAAATAAATACAGTACAGTAACTACTACTTGAAATCAATTTTGCTCAACACAAAGATAAATATTACACGCACTGTTACTTAAGTTAAAACTAAGTGATAATACTTTAGGGTGTGTATGACTATGTGTCCCTTGTACAGTGTTTACTATGAAATTAGCGGCGCGGCGCTAAAAGAGCAAATTTTATTGAAATTTTGTATTGGCAAATTCATAATATAATAAGAATAAGAACGTTTATTTAACAATAAGACATCACATTACACTACAATAACAATAACGTTGGTTTTCATAGAAACATAAAATTCTAAAATCGCTCTTTCAGCGCTGCTATTTTCACAGTGAACTCCATAAGGGACAAATACAAACCCTAATGTTTTATCACTTCGTTTTGTTACACCTGGTATAAAAAAGTACAAATCTATGAACACGAGTTCGGGATTTAAAGAATGTGTAAATTAGATTACTGCTCATTATTGTAATCGTGTTACTTGGTAACTAGTTACACTCAATATTTTCCGTTCATCATCATCAGTCACATACTATGTGCGGAAGAAGGATAAGAATATGAAAGTAGTTCAAGACAACGAGGTGCACTCCGGGAGTGGTCCGGCAAAAGAAAACGAAATAGCAGGGCCAGACATTTTTGCCGTGTGGTAGCAAAGAGGCAAGCAAGCAAGGGTCTAAAGGTGGCGTTCGGATCTTTGCCGCGAGCAACCGCGACCAATATAAATTCAAATAAAAAGCTACTTTATGACATAGACTTTAGGTATCATTTTCTACTGACATATTTTGTGTGGCGACCCATGCTGCCGCCGGCGTCGGCTTAAAAGCTAGTGGGGTAGAATAAAATGAAACCAATAGCCAAACGATTATTGTTTACACATAAAGTGGCATTTTGTTTGAGTTTTTGTCGGTCGCGGTCGCTCGCGGCAAAGATCCGAAAGCCACCTTAACATTACTCTCTCTCTCCTACGGCGCGGTGAAGTCTACTCTGTCTCAATCTTAAGATTTTTCGATTAGGTTAAAAGATTTCAGTTTAATAAGATTATCTAGTTGTGTAGCAACAAAATATTATGAAGTTTAAATTAACCCATCAAGCCCCGTACGAGCACCGGTGATTGCGACCACATTAGTATACAATAGCATTTCCGAGAATCCCCGATCGAAGGATTAAAAAGTTTACGGCACAGTAAACCGGGTGTGGTCGACTGTTAAAGTCCTATTACTCGTAGCATGTGTCAGTGGTTTTATGCTCAATATTACAAATTAAACTGTTACAGAGTCGTTATTTTAATTGGTTACTAGACGACGCCCGCAACTCCGTTGCGCCAAAATTCGTTTATCGCGCAGGAACTCAAAGTATCTTCGTACCAAATTTCAGCCACGTAAATTTTTCCGGAATAAAAAGTATCCTATGTCCTTTCTCGACACTCAATGTATCTCTATACCTAATTAGAGCAAAATCGATTCAGCAGTTTGGGCGTGAAGAGGAAACAGACAGACATACTTTCGGGTTTATAATATTAAGTATGAATACACGAAAGATGATAGCACCTAAAACGTGGTAGTAATCCCAAGTTGTAAGCTAAAATCTATCCCCAACGCAAAATATACCTCTATAGCCTGCAACTGACTTATCAGAACTTGCTAACTTTGGTTCGCCCCCCCCCCCCTTTAAATAAGTTACAGGTTGAGACAAATGAAGGTTCGTAACACCAATATTACCCTTCTTTTTCCAACTAAAAAATGTAATCATCGCTTCTGTCAGCACTAAGCGAAACAAAACTAATTTGTATGTTGGCCCGGCGCCAAAGGAGTTGTACCAAAATACATTTACGAGTATTAATAATGCATAAGTACAAAGTACTCTAAATGCACAGAAACTTAGCCTTACAGAATTGGCTGTACTCCATAAAAGAATGTATCCTTTTTACTTAGGCGAAACCAGAAAGGGTAATAATAATATTACAAAATTGTACCAAACATTAGTTACTACACTGTACTGTACTCGACGAAACATGGCGGTAGCGGTCATTGACTCCCTGTTAAAAACTTGTCATTTTCTATACAAAGCCGCGATTGACAACATCTACACTGTTAATCGCGGTTTATACAGAAAATGACAAGTTTTTGATAGGGAGTCAATGACCTGCTTACGTTTGTTTGTACAAATCTCAGCATTAAACCACTTCAGCGCAACATTTTAATATAAATCGCGAATATTTTGGAAAGTGGGTTATTTACAATGAATATAAATTGGAGTCTTATGTACACAGAACAGTCGCTCCTCGATACTATTGCTTCGAGCGTAACGATAGCAGATAAGTTTAAAATTTTATTTTGAAAGATTTTTTTACCTATTGAACATTTCTTTTTATTAATAATAATAATATTTATTATATTAATATCAAGCTATTCTTTTGTGAGTAGCTTCATTTTGATACGACGAACAACAATTTCCTCTGCGAAAAATCTCGAAAGTGGTAGTTAAAACAGAGATAGAAAGATTAAAATATTTTGATTTGATGGTCCTAAAATATGTATTGTTCTATTTGTAGGACATTGTTTGTCTTAAATTATATAATTATTAACCTATCAATGTAAAATCAGCTGGTTAGGGTTCCGTTTTAGGGTTATGCATTCAAGAAGTCCTCATTGACTACGAAACCAGCTGATTTTTAGTTGTTTTTTTTAGACCAAACTAAGCTACAGGGGATCGACGCAACACCTAACCTAGTAATTCGTGGTAATTTCACGTTTTGTGCCACGTAGCTCCACTGCCGCGGCAATTTGGCTTTAAAAAAAGCAACTAATATTTCCTTTTGTCTATTTTAGAATTAATATTTTTTTGCCGTCGGTACACGACTCCATATAAAACTCAGCAACGAGTCGGCACGTGCTGACGTTACAGTATGACTACTATTTTGTCCTAATATAAGAATCCTCTACCTTTTGTGCTACTACCATTTTTAAGTGGGGTGTATTGCTATATAAATGGCAATATAAATAAATACAGACTTGGCTGTGCATGGGTAACTAACATTTATAACTAACTTGATATGTAACAATTTAAATATTATGTTATTTCACCCATGCAACAATTTGTTACATTACACCCATGCAATAATTTGTTACATTGCAACCCACCCGTGAAAACTTCTTTAGCAGGGTTGTGCACTTTCGGAAGTCGGTAAAAAATGTTAAACTCGTATCAGGATACGTCACCTGATCGGAAATTCGTAAGACTAAGGGAAAGGAGATCACCGGCAAGGAGTAGTAAGTAACTTGTGTTTCTATTGTGCGGCGAATTATTTCTGCTTCTGTTGTTTCGTACGATAGTAATCATCCATTTTAAAGTTAACCATAAAACCAGGTAAGTAACAGTAAATAATGCCTTTTTTGGATAAATGGAGGCTCTAAGACCGGAAAAATTATTTGAAATAAAAAAACTATAGATTTTATCATATATATCTAGATATATTAGCCAAATAATGGAGTAGGTAAGTTACAAGATTAGTTAAAATTATAATGGAATTAAAATAATAAAAAATAGTAACCGTCCTTATGTTGTAAAATGTTAACTATCTGGTACTTCTACTTACGTCTTTAATGAATGTAACAAAATTAATACATTACGATCACAACGTGACAAATCAAAATGTAAATAATGGAAGTACTGTCAATGCACACCCTAGTCCAGTACGTGGCCAGCGACCTAGGCGACTATTGATTTGCACTTATACCGTTACTACTGTATAATCCATCGGATTATCCACACAGATACACAGTTTGCTCACGTGTTTGTTAGATGTTTTTGTGTCTCATTAACCTTGTTAGGGCGCATTTTCATTAGTCGTTAACTCGAACGGTATACTGATACAGCATGCGGGGAGTCTATGACAACTAATTGACGCAAAATCAATGGTCGTGGCATGCGTTTCAGAAATCTCCCGCACCCCGCATGTGGGCCCTATCGACCAGTGAAAATGCGTCATAAGTTGCATACGATAGTAATGAGTGATGAATAATGAATAATGATTAACTTTGTCTTAAAATTAACTTGAAGCATTCAGTTTGAAATTGATATAATTGATCGTTGCTAAGCAAGCATTAACCATCAATTTTTTATTTGTTGAGTTAAGAATGTAGTCTTTTTCTAAATCATCTGAGAAACATGACTGAATTGGTAACTCAATACTTAATTTTTTTGTAGGATAGTACATAAAACCTTAACAGTGTCCAATTATAAGAATATTTACTTATAGACTAATATTTATTGATGAATGGGTTCTTAAAGTACTGGACAGATTTTGGTAAATTTTGCGCAGAAGTAGACTGCGTAAGGACCACATAAAGTTAATTTACCTAGCAGAATAGAGAAACAAAGGCCTGAGTAAGCGAGATGTCACTATCAATAACACTGCGCTTTAAAATTTAATCTCTAAGAAAGATGCTTGTGTAAGTGTATACGTACACAATTACACATATTTTACACACAGATGCAAACCAATTTCGGTTTCGTTTGACAGCTCGAGATTGTTGCTCTATTCCACTAGGTATATTAACTTTATGGTAAGGACCTAATTTTTATAGCTACGATGTCTTTGACAACTAGTTTTACAATTTTGCAAGGAAAGCAAAACTTGTTATATCAATAGTAGTTTCAATATAACTTTATATTATGGCGGGTTTAAATTTCTTTAAAACTATGTCAGCTGTAGAAGGAAACAGCGTATCACAAACACAGAAAAATATTCAACAAAATCTTACACACTTAAATAATCTTAAAGCATCATAAGAGTCGATAAAATCACAAAAAAGCAGTACAAAACAATACCGAGTTTTCCTATATCGCAAAACAGATATTTGGAAAGGAGAGTTTTTCGCGTCCCAATGGTATATTGCGGTATGTTAGCTCCCCCTTCGGCATTGGGGGTACCCCCCACCAACTCCCATCCCGTGAAAATAATTTATGAAACACATCTGTGAAATATAACAAGCATTTTGTTATAACTGAATTTACAAAGCTTATTTTTATAAGTGACTTCATTAGCTAAAACGTTAGATTGTTATCAATTATGTTTTCTGCTTTTAGGTCAATTGTTATATAAATTGAATGTTTTATGAGTATTTGAAAATATTGTTTAATATCACGTAGTTTTATACGTTATATTTAAAGTATCAATGGTCACTTCACACCACGTCAGTTTGGCTCCAAGTTGGCTGAAGGCTGAAGTTACGAATACCAGATACCACACGTCATGTTTCGGATTTTTATTTTACTATTTATTTATTTGATACAAACCTATAGACTTAGGAATCTATCAAATAACTCAGAAAACTTTTTTCCGTTGCGGGATTCAAACCTGGTAGCCATGTTGGCATGCCCTAAAATTCTAGGAAACAGAAATAGTCAGAGTTTCAGCGTTTTTCGTACATTGTGACACTGCATTGTGTTCTTATGCAAATAACATAAATTGACATGTTCAATTAAAAAATCATAATAGTTTGATAAAAATTGATACACATATAGATTAAACTTACAATAAAACAAAGCCTGTTTAACCACACATTCAAATTATAATTCTGAAGTACTGCTATGGTCTGAAAGATACTGTAATAAACAAAACTGCGCGCCAACTTCAGTATTCAATAAGAATTGAGGACAAAAACTTTGAAGTGCATCGAATAATTTTATAAGGCCGACGAAGAAACAGTAGTTATAAAAAAGTTTAAAATGGCCGCCGAAGTTCCAAGTTTCTATTTCATCGGGGGATGAAATTGTATGAAGTTTCTGGAAATTTTACTAAGCGGTAGTTATATCATCACTTTGTATGCAGGAAAGATTATTATATGTAGTCCGTAAGAGTCCAGGACTAAATAATACTTAATAATACTGAATTTTTTATCTTAAAAATCCAAACCCTACCTACTGACTATATGCCTTACAAGTTACAAATAATATATTATTTTAATATTTTAAGCCAGTGTTTTTTCGATGTGGGTCCCGTACCTAATATTATAATGATAATATTATTCTGTAATGTTTTAGTGGTACAATACAATATAATAATATTATATTTACAGCTTAATTTACGCAGTAATTTCTTTCTATTATTTTCTACTATGTAGTCTACGGCTTAAGAATCTGCTACGAGAACGCTACGAAATACTACGGTACTGCTACGACTCCGCTGCGAGATCACTACGAAGTGCTACGTCTGGGCTACGACTCCGCTACGAGATCGCTACGAAGTGTTACGTCAGGGCTACGACTCCGCTACGAGATCGCTACGAAGTGCTACGTCAGGGCTACGACTCCGCTACGAGATCGCTACGAAGTGCTACGTCAGAGCTACGATTTCGCTACGAGATCACTACAAAGTGCTTCGTCAGGGTTACGACTCCACTACGAGATCGCTACAAAGTGCTTTGTCTGGGCTACGACTGCGCTACGAGATCACTACGAAGTGCTACGTCTCAGTTATGAGAATGCTACGAATTGCTACGGAATTGCTACGACTCTACGCTTTACGCTCATTGAGCGATGCCCTATATTTTTTAACCGATTTCCAAAAGGAGGAAGTTTCTTGACCGTATATTATATAATGCTCTTTTTTTCTTTTTTTTAAATTACTAAGTATTTCTTTTTTCTTATCTGAAAATTACTAATTCTAAGAATTAAATTTAACGCAGTTATTAATTTATTTTATTAAGTGATATATACCTCGTCAAAATGTTAAAATGTCCAGCAAAAGATGAAACAGTGGCATCTTTAACACAAGACGTAGTGGCGCGTGTGCGGACTGCGGATGGGCTACGTGAGGGGTCATTAGCGCCCTTCATCAGGTAGAGCCGTGCCTGACTCAAAATATATTTTGAGCTTAATAGTATCTTTTAAGCGTTTTCATACATAGCAGAGTGACTTTTTATCTTACGACAGCAATGGAACAGGCTAAATTGTCTCTCTATCTTCAATTGAGAATTTCATAGACAGCAAAATATATTATTAAGTTACAATTTAGTCTGTTGCATTATGTGATTTCAGATTTTAAAATACTATTGTACCATCGAAGAAATTGATTCATAGGTAGTTGACGAACCTACCTGTGAAATATTTCAATAAAACATATAGCAGGTATATTATTTTTTTTTGGAATTGTAGATACGTTTAATAAATGAGAGTTATTCAAATATTTCTGAATTTCTGAGACATGAAAGGAAAAGTTGTCTTTGAAAGAGTTTCCTTTTAGAACCCTTACCGATACCTTATCAATTCATTCGGTTTTTTATTTAATAGCTATCGTTTCGAAAAGATATTTAATTTTATTGCAATTCTACAAACCTTTTTAGTGTTGCAAAATATTGTTAATTTTACTTATTCAATAATTACATTAAATATGAAAATTCGGATAATAAAAACTAAGGAAGAGTAACTGTGTCAAAAAATTTGTTCCAATTCCACAAAATGTGTCCCGAATACATGCATACTTTATGCAAAAAGAGGCCCGAATACAAGCAAGAATTTCGTGTAATTATAGAAGTAACAATCATTGTCAAGGCTTTATTTTGTCAATTTGAATGTAGTGTTTCGTAGCTATTGCCACGTTATTATTTTAATGTGCGAAAAGAACCTTGAGAACCAAATTTAAAACGATTGAAGTATGGGAGTTACGTTTCCTTAGTTTTTATTATTCGTAGGGTAAAGGTGATAGTTCACTAGGTCTAATAATGAAAATAGCTCTATATGTCAGTGATGTTTATTATTAATATAAATATTATGAATGAAACTATACAAGTGACCAGAGCTTCCAGAAAATTCTTAGTGAAAAAAAGCATAACGATAGTATTAATTATAGTGCAGTATAAACATAAAACAATAATAAATTATTAAAAATATAATTAGTAGATTAAATTCCATAAAATATGTCCAACATAAAACCGTTAAAGCCGCGCTGAAATATTTACTTAGTTATGCTGATAGCCAGATTAGCGCTTATAGGATGTATAAATTACGAACGTGTCAAATTCCGAATCCGAAACGAGCCGATTAACCCGTAATTTCGGAATCCGAAATATGAGCCGTGATAAATGTGGTTAAGTTGTTAATTTAATTATAGATTACTAGATTTACATATACTTCCCACTCCCACTGCATCGGTTTCGGTGACGGTGGCCGGTTTCATTGAAACCAGGCCAGTTACGCAGGAGTAATTTTATAGTGCCCAAGTGTGTGCGCAATACACAAGAGCACTCTCTTTTAACTATTCCTTTACTCTCATAACCCAGTGGGAGTTGGGACGAAAGACGAGTGATGAGAGATCAGGCGCAGAACCCACTTTTTACATGCCCTTCCGACGCATTGATTATCTAACATGTCAGACAATCATGTGATCAGTCTGCATTGTCCTAGCCAGACTTGGAAATAGCCTCTATAAATAGTAATAAAGAATCAAACTCTCGAGTCCGACCTCCGAGTCAAGAACCGCGCTCTGAACCATTGGAACACGGAGGCGTTCAATAATTGAAAAGATTTGCATGCAAAGATTTTTTATTCCCGCAACTTTGTCTTAAGGTGTGAGGGAATTAGTGAGCCTTGAGGAAGAGTGGAACTCCATAGGGTTTTGGGTGGACCTCATGCCTAGAAAGTCCACTTAGTCCCGAAAGCATTTCTCCATCAAAATGTCTTTTGCAACTTTTTTTTGCTGAAATTCGTTTATCACGCGAGAACTATACACTTATCCAGGATAAAACTATGATAATATTATCTTCCATTACATAATATTATCTTCCGTGGTATGCAGACATATAGAAAGACAGATAGAATCACTTTCTCATTTAATATATTAGTATTGATATTGTTTATTATATCTATACTAATATTATAAAGAGGTAAACTTTGTTTGTTTGTTTGTTTAATTGTAATGAATAGGCTCAAAAACTACTGGACCGATTTTAGAAATTCTTTCAGCATTCGAAAGCTATTTTATTTACGAGTAACATAGGCTACTTTTTATTGTAGAAAATAAAGGGTTCCATAAGATATTTGGGTTTTTCTGACACAAGGTGAAAAAAATCAACCAGAAAAGTTACTTATTTTGCGTACGCTGCCTAAACTATAAAAGATAGAACCATACAATGTTCTAAGTAAATGTAGATCTTATAAATATCTACAAAAATGTCTGCAACACACTATACCTATCTATGTCAAATGAGGCACAGCACCCATTTTTTTATTTAAAAATCTTGATTTTTTGGACTACATTTAAACGCATTTATTTTACTCATGCTGATAATCCTTATTAAAATTAATTATTTCATCACTAAGTACAGTTTATGTAGATAATATTTGGGATTTTCAATGATTAAAATTGGACGTTTGGTTTAGAAGTTATGGTGAAATTAAAAATTGCGATTTATGCCCGTTTTGAAGTGGGCGCTACCAACTTACCAAGGCGGGGGTGCGCAGTAACGAAGATTTTTACCGGCCCTGCAGCTGGTGAAATAGTTCATATACCGAGAATACCAATGATCCCTACTGATTTTCCTATACCCTGCAAAAGGCTCCAATTTCCTGTGAGACGTAGCTTTTGCGGCGGTACCGACCAATGCGGGCCACGGGTAGTATTAAATGAATATAAAACTGCTGAATCAATCAATTTTAATCATTTCTTCAGTGGCTATATATTTTATACCCGTGCGAAGCCGGGGCGGGTCGCTAGTAAATATATAATTTTAGTGTAATAATGTCACTTGCGAATTAGTATATCATTCATTTTAGATTTTTAATTTTGCTACCAAAATTATTAAATTAACTGCTACATTCATTGAACTTGATGTATTTTATATTCTAGTTCGTAGTTCAGCTAACAATGTATTTTGAATAAAAATAAAGCAAATCTCCAAACGTAATTGCACATGTTGCAAAGTATCATTAAAATAATATGTTACATTTTCCAAGCGCTCATTATATTTTAATGAGTTTGAGAGCTGCTGTGCTCACCTAAAAATTTGTTAAATGAGCAATGTTATATTATTTGATTCTTTTGCAGACCATTAACATAAAGTATAGACTATCTTAAAAAGTATAAATAAAGGAATTTAAAAATCTTGCAATGATTTCCACCACTGACCGAGCTGATGATGATAAGCTATGGTTAAGAACACTTTCGATCAGCCTTCAAAAAACGCGATCAAAATCAGCCTACCCGCTTGGAAGCTATGCCACAGACAGATCAGGAAATAGTAGGGCCGCGACACACCGTAATGGCAGCGGCGAGGCGAGCACTTTCAGTGTCATATGATTTTAAACTGTATCTTCATTGTTGTAAAATGTAATACATAGTATCGCTTGAGAAATCGCCGCCGCCGGCAGCCGCTAGCGGCCACGAGCGGCCACGAGCGTCCATAGGCGGCCGTAGACTTCTCAAGTGATACTATGTATTAAAATAATGAAGATAAAGTTTAAAATCATATGACACCGAAAGTGCTCGCCTCGCCACTGCCATTCCGGTGTAGCGCGGCCCTTAGTTGGTTTTTTTTTTGTGTTGGATAGTCCATTTATCGAGGCAGGCTTTGTGCTACATAATACTACGTTAAGCCCAATAGGATAGAAGAATCACAGTAAAATGTGGAAAAAACGGGGAAAAATTTTATCTGAATGTGCCAATTTCAGGAATAACTGCACCGATTTTTACTATATCCAGCACAGTTATAGGATAGACACAGAGAAGGGTTATGTTTTATCCTATAACTGGACATAGATTTTTTTTAAATGCACGATTCTCGCGAAAAACCTTAAATAAGTGGGCGGATCCGCGCGGAATGTCTAGTTCTATTACATAAAATATCTTTAATTTCCTCTAGGAACCCTACAGGGAAATGGAACAGCTATCGCTCTCCTATCATAGTAATCCATGAGTGGAGATGGGGATCGTTATCTCAGAAAATAAACTGTAACTTCCATCGAAGTAATTTTTACTTGAAGCTTTAAAGTGGTTATGAAGCTATTATTAACACGCTTTTATAAGCTTGGGCTGTATGAATATAACGGGATCTTTGAGCACGAGTCTTACCTATCTCTAGTAGTCTAATTAATTCGAAACTTTGCATACGAAACAAATGTCAGATAAAAAGAGTGAAATTATTATTTTTAACAAAAAATTAAAACCGACTTCCAGGGTAAAAACAATAATAACATTATTAATATGAACTAAAAAGTATTAAATAATTTTTCCTATCTAATAGTGCCTTTTTCCGAATTCGGCTAAACCTCAACTATTTCTGTACTCAATCTTCATAATTAAAGACATGAGTGGAAGAATCGAACAAGTAACACATTTCGAATTTCGAGTGAATCGCGTTCAAAGTTTTGAAAAAACTTTTTATGATTTCTCATCACAAATCAAGTAATGGCTTTTGTTAATTGTATCAGGAGGTGTATATATCTTCCGTTTTTAATATTATGTTAAAAAATATATAAAAAGTTCTCCATTCTAGGATAAATTAAGAAAAATGTGAAGTTATTCGGTTCCACACTTTTATATGCAACAAAATATGTAAAGACTGTCATGCATGAAGTAAACAATAAACATAAATCACTTTTTTTAATTGAGATGAAACAAAACTCAATTGAAAAGACAGGCCAAAAAGAAGTTTGGATTATACTTTGGAAATTTAATTGGTATCCATTACTCAGTAAACGATTAATGTGTAATGTGTGGTCCTCCACTATACATTAAAAAAAGTAATAAGTATGTGAATATTCACATTACTCATTACAAAAAAAAATAGTAATGAAGTATCTTACATTGCCATTTTACAAAATAATGAGCCATTATCGGACCTTCATTGTCCATTAGATGCAAAGAATGAGTAATGTTAAATTTGTCCATTACATTACTATTAAAAGTATTGTAGGTATAGTGGAAGACATCTAATTATGTTGATAAAAAATTTATTAGGATGGTATAGTTAAGGAGTTTTTTTTTTAATTTTGATGAGTATACAAACTATTACCGAGTAAGAAGGGCGACAACTATTTTCATATTCAGGAGAACAGCGAGGGTACCGCACAAGTACCTTCGGGCAATTCGGGCAAGCAAACTTTCAAGACTTCACCAACATCACTCTCGTGAAACTTGCCCCCCCCCCCCCCTGGGAGAAAACCCCCACGGCTCATAACCCTGGTCCTGGACCCCCCGAGTGAGGGCTCATTTTAATCAGGACGATGAGATCTACAACTTGGCCCCAACATAATTCCCGAATTGGGATTCACGACCAGGGAAGAAGGAATTTTCCGAAAAAAAATCTAAATTTTGAGGCCAGGATCGTATAGAGGTGAAAAATCCAGGAAGAACAAGCCGAAGAACCCTATATCCAGGACAAACAGTTGCCAAGTTATAAGCACTCAAACTTTGACATTGACAGCTCGGCAACTGTCAAACGTCGAACAAAAGCGGCCATAACTCCGCTTCCAATAGGCCTAGAGGAACGGGATTTCTGCTAGCATCAAAGTCAACACCTCGGCTACCCCCTGCCTGAATTTGAACTACATCAGAGACATCATTTTTTTTCTCAATTCTAAGGCCAGAATCGAATAGGGGAGAAAACTCCAGGAAGATCAAGCCGAAGAAACCCATATCGAGGACAAATAGTTGCCGAGTTATAAGCATTCAAACTTTGACATTGACAGCTCGGCAACTGTCAAACGTCTTACTAAAGTAGCCATTAAGTAAGTATTAGATAACTCCGCTCCCAATAGGCCTAGAGGAACGGGGTTTCTTCTAACATTAAAGGCAACACCTCGGCTACCCCCTCCCCGAATTTGAACTACTCTACTACTTCTTTATCTGAATAATGTGTACATTCTATATTTATACCTAATTTTTACCCGGGAATACCCACTCTTTAAACTTTAAAGGATTATGCATTCAATCAATTTTCAAATTTTTTATCTGAATAATGTGTACATCTATCTATAAATACATATATATATATATATATATATATATATATATATATATATATATATATATATATATATATATATATATATATATATATATATATATATATATAAAACTCAAAGGTGACTGACTGACATGGTGATCTATCAACGCACAGCCCAAACCACTGGACGGATCGGGCTGAAATTTGGCATGCAGGTAGATGTTATGACGTATAGGCATCCGCTAAGAAAGAATTTTGATCAATTCTACCTCCAAGGGGTTAAAATACGGGATCAAAGTTTGTATATAATAATATTAACAATACATTTTAACGCGAGCGAAGCCGCCGGCAAAAGCTCGTTTTATATAATATGCATGACCACCTTTGACCAATAGAATAAAAAAAAGTCGACATATTGCTTAAAAAAGTAAAATATTCAAGCGATCTCCCGTAATACAACACATAATATAATGGCTGTTACCGGCTTCTTGCATAGTCATTTGGACGAACCTTGTAACTTACCTGCTTCATCATCTGGCTAACTTTGTAAGTATACGTAAAATTCAAATTTTTTTTATTGCATATCATTTTCCAAGTCCTAAAAGCTACATTTATGCAAAAAACCGTAAATTTTCAAAAATGTTACTTAACTCATTCTTCCACTCACCTCTTCATTTATTATTATTATTGTATCCATACACTATTATCTATTCTGTGCCATGAGACATTGGTGACCTTAACACGACGTGGTAATGATGATGATGACGATGATGATGATGATCAATATGAATTGCATAGTATCATATTATGCTTTCTGTTCTTATAACAACGCCGAAACTCCCAAACGTGTATCTTTAAAGAGTCAGAAGTTCTCTCAGCATCTTCAAAACAATGGTATACCTTGACACAATATTTGACTTTTTGGTAGCATATTCTTAGTACACTTCACATAAAACCAAAATCACCATATGTTTCCATATAAATTTTGAGGAGTTCCCTCGATTACTCATGGATCCCATCATCAGGTCACCACTTTTGTGAACATGGTACCGAATTGGAGTGAAACCTAATATAATAAAACAAAAATTGAGAAAATCGGTTGTATAATCGTTGGACATACAAAAATAAAAAAAAAATATCCACAGCCGAACATAATATTATAACCTTCTCGTTTTTTGGAAGTCGGTTAAAAATATATGGAGCTTTTTTCAAAATGTAAAATAAAGTTAAACTTAATTATTATATTGAAAGGTTCTTTACAACCTATCTATAAAAATTTAAATGAATTTTAATTATTGTTAGGAAGCTTGAGAACGGCTGAACCAATTTGGCTGATTTTAGTCTTGAAATATATGTATCGGTTCCCACACCATAAACGAATTTTGGTGCAATGGAGTTGTGGGAGTATCTAGTTAGTAATAAAACAACCATAACGAATCTACAATTTTGGCTAACATATCGGAAATTTTACAGGATAGACACAGATAACAGACCTTGTTTAATTGTATGAGAAAATATTTTACTAGTAAGGAGTTGATTTATTTATGCACACAGCTATAACATAGTGTATGAAAATAGTTGTTTACGTGTTTACGCACTACGAGTATAGTCTTTATAGTCAATTACATAAAAGCTTTCCTTACTTATTTGAGAATAATGATATTATGTCGATAAAATATAAATTAGATGTGTGTCTATACTCTGTGGTCGTACTCACCCATATTAATAATTGGCATTCCTATAATTTTCAAATTAATACTGTAGGCTAGATTTATATGCGTCTGCTCGAACATGTGTTTTGGCGGCTACACCGCGTTATAACAAGCAATATGCAATATGTAAAAGTATGTAACGATTTATTTAAATAGCTGCGCGGTCGCGCGATCTTTAAGATACAATAATTGTTTGTGATCTCACGGTGTAGCCGCAAAACCGCGCGTTCGAGCCTACGCATATAAATTGAGCCTAAAGGTCAATCCAGACCGCAACGTGACGCGTAGATGCCGTGAGATACATTTCTAATGCGGGCTCTACACTCGCGGCGCGAATTGCGGCCGCGATTCACGGATGCTACGCACCGTGAACACGATGCGTACAAATACAAAGCCGCGAAGCGCAAACACGAATCTGCGAAACACTCCACACTCGCGGTTCGCGGCCTTCATGGGCTTTCGCACCGCGAGTGTAGAGCTAGCATAAAGGTCAATTCAGACGGCAACGTAACGCGATGCCGTGCCGTGCTGATGATGCCGTGAGATACATTTCTAATGCGGGCTCTACACTCGCGGTGCGAATTGCGGTCGCGATTCACGGATGCTACGCGCCGTGAACACGATGCGAACAAATACGAAGCCGCGAAGCGCGAACGCGAAGCCGCGAAGCCGCGAAACCCTCCACACTCGCGGTGAGCGGCCTTCGCGGGCTTTCGCACCGCAAGTGTAGAGGCCGCATAAAGGTCAATTCAGACGGCAACGTGACGCGATGCTGTACTGTGCTGATGATGCCGTGAGATACATTTCTAATGCGGGCTCTACACTCGCGGCGCGAATTGCGGCCGCGATTCACGGATGCTACGCGCCGTGAACACGATGCGAACAAATACAAAGCTGCGAAGCGCGAACGCGAAGCCGCGAAACCCTCCACACTCGCGGTTCGCGACCTTCGCGGGCTTTCGCGCCGTGAGTGTAGAGCCCGCATTAAAAATATGTGGATTTGACAGATTTCAATGTAACTTGCAAGACGTCTCACCTAATTGAAGTCTGTCAAATCCATACAAATTTAGAAATGCATCTACGTGTCGCGTTGCGGTCTAAATTAACCTTATTCGAGTTATTATTGTTTCACAATAAAAACATGTACTTTAGCGGTCCCTCGACATACCTTGACAACAATTATGGACTAAAATATTACTTTACACTTAGGAATTATTTAAACTTAAAGTCAGTAAATATTATTTCATTACTTTTTAAAGTTTTTTTGGCGGGGGTTTTTGAAATTTCTTAATTTAATTTTATTTAATGCTTTTTAAACTTTTGCTGGTTATAGTGCAGAATAATATGCAAAGAAAACCGTCTATGAATGTCCTCTCGGATGAGCCCGTCAATATTATGAGCCCGAACATGAAACCTCCAGTTTGGGTTCATACGGAGCTCGGCTCCTATAGAATCCAGGTGATGCTGCAGCAGCAGCATGCAAATATTTACTATTTATATACGTCTTACTGATTGTCGTAATTACAATGAGTCCAAACACGAAACCTCTGCTCTTAGTTTGTGAGGAGTTGGGTATCCTATTGATTACCAGGTGATGCTGCAGCACCAGGTCAACTTTCCATTAATGTGTATGTAATTCATAAATATCACGAACCAGAATGCAAAATATAAAACTCATCAAACACAAGTTGCTAACGGCCTTTCACGAACCAGATAAACCGCGATTTTCCAGCACCTAGCAGGCTGATGATGATGAACTATAGCTAAGAACACTCTCGATCATGTCAGCTTTCAACAAAAAAAACTAGATCAAAATCGGTCCACCCGTTTGGATGCTACGATGCCACGGACAGATACACACACACACGTCAAACTTATAACACCCCTCTTTTTTGTCGGGGGTTAAAAATTACAAATGTGTATACGCGTAGTAGTGTGAGTTAATCTTTAATAGTGTGCGTTATTGTTCTTGTTCAATACATTTAGAATTCTCGTAAAATTTATGGTCGCAACAGTGATTTCATGATTATTTAACATTAATAAATTCATATTCTTACATAAACCTTAAACAGTTTTTATCAAACTTTTCATAAATTAAAGTTAAGTAGTCAATTAACGTCTCTGAATGTGGTCTTTGGTAGGTAATATAAAAAAAAATATGCTTTATAAATTCTTTTTTGCCACCTCCTGTACTATTGTAATTATTGTGGACTACATTTATTTTACAATTATTAACCCTAGAGTACTAATATAAAAATTCCACCGCTTAACACTAATGATCGCCTGGGAGGCTACATTTGTAATAAAACTTGTTTATTATTTTATTTATTATACTTTTTAAATACTAAAACCCCAAGTCTTCTTTAAAATTAGCATTAGTCTTAAAATTAGACTTAAAACTTAGACTAACCATTAGTTTTTCTTGTAGCAGTAGGTTTTTTAAAAATCTTGTAAAATAAAAAATACTCTTTAAGTTTTACTTTTTTGGTTTTAATATAACTATTTAATATATTTACTTTCTAAAATATAATATTTAGCTTTTGGTAACATGATACTTTTGTCTACACACTAATTTGAAGTTAGCCTGTAAATTCTTACTATTTGGAGACGAATCGATCGATCTGAACTGGTGAACCTGACGAATTACTTGTAGTTTGATATGGTACTGAAATATTTGAGGGTTCAAAATGATTAAGTACTTTATTTTGTAAGTCTTCTTTCAGCCAGAATGGCATAGAAGAAGGATCTGCTGCGCTATGGTCATATAGTCATACAGATCGACTCCAGGTGGTCCTTAGTTTCGATGTCCAAAGTCCCATTTAGTAAATATCTGTCATTTGGTGTTCATTAAGTATATTATGAAAACAAAATTAGCATTTAGTAGATCAAAACATGCTATAAGCTGTAAAAAATCGCAAAACAAAACATGTTATGAACGAAAAAACTTACGGTTAATACTAATTATCGCCTCCCAGGCGATCGAGTAGCTTATATTTTGAAAACGAAGAGTCTATGCCGGATCCTGTTTAGTCTCAAGTCTGCAGCAAGGTGTATACGGAGTTGGCGCGAAAGCACAATTTGACTTGTGTAAGTGTTTTGGAAATAATTGAAAAAAACTGACTGCATGCTGCCTGTCAGGCGATGATTAGTACTCTAGGGTTAAAATGTATTAAAATTATCCTCGGTGCGAAAACCTATATAATATAGATATTAAATAGCAAAAAAAGAAAAGGGCGATCAGCCCATAGACTGCCCGAAATTGCATTTAAATAAAAAACTTAACCTTTACTGAATTTCATATTTCCTGTTTATATAATATACGTTTTTTTCTAACCCCCAATTTTTGCTTAGGTGATTCGTGTTTCGTGAATATTTTAAGCCTTCAACAGTCGTGAAATTAGGTTGCATTATGACCTTATTTTTTATATCCTTGAATGCCTAAAATATTAGGTAAGTTTATAGACCGTAAAATACTAAGGGGCTGTTTCACCACTTCCTGATAACCTATAATCCAGCACTTATCAGGAAGTGGTGAAACAGGCATTAAAGTATTAAAGAATAGAAAAGTATTATGTTGTTTTTGTGATAATATATTAATTATATTGTGCTTTATATATAATTTAATAGAATATGTCATGTATTTAATTGAATAGGGCATATTTTAAGAATCTAAAACCGTAAGAAATATTTGATAGATGATTATATAATTATTTTATACAGACGGCAAATCTAATATTTCTTCTGTTTTTTATGGTATCTTATACAGTCATCATAGGTATAAAAATGTAAATATACCAAAAACAAAGCCTATAAGTACGACAATATATCATAGCTTTCATTATAAATCTACATCAATCCTTCCTAATTAATTATCAAATCTTAAAGAAGAGGTTTATCAAAACAATAAAAGAAGATCAACGCGATTTTGACAGTCGCATCTTTACGTAAGAGTATACTCACACACTCGACGTAAAATTATACCAACACTAAAACACTATCGCTTGTCTATGCTCGCGGAATTCTTTTTTCGAATTTTATTTTTTTTAATTCGCGTCTCGCGCGTTGTTTTTTTTTTTATTTTTCGTTTCCAGCCAGGTTTGTTTATGTTAAGGAGAGGCTGCGTGCGGCCTGGCTGGCGACTGCCGGCGGTGTGGGCCTGCGCGCGCATGGCCTGCGTCAACCGTAGGTGTAGGCTTAGGTGCGTTTTCGTAATTGAAGAGTATCTATTTATACTTCTCTTATCTCTAATCATCAAAAGGTATTATTTTTTAAAGATGACAGAAACGCTCTATTTGCCGTTTGTATGTTATAAATATTATCATGTTAACTTTTGAAAACTTTTTTAAGTTCTTGCACTCATATCGAAAAAATAATTATAAACGCATTAAAAAGTTACAATAAGTTTTAGGGGTAGTCTTAAAAGCTGTGGTTATTTAAAACACTCTTCTCTAAAGTGCAATGGGTTAAGTGGGTTAAGTGCTTTATCCTACTGCATTATGTAGGATAATGTAGGTAAACACATTCGGTAGGATATGCTATGTATCCCTTGGCTGAAATAATTTAAAGGATGTCAAAGTGTTTCGCTATATTGGTTGTATCTATCCTATAATAATTTATTTGATTCTTCCCTTACTAATAAATGTTTACATAGCGAATAACTAAGAAAGGACAGCTTGTCTCTGTCTGTCACATTGTACAAGTCACGCGCCATACAAAGGATCCATACAGCGGAACTAGAATAGTTATAAGCTGCGTAAACACTTTTATTACTTAGCGAATCATTCAATCAAATTATTGTTTTTAAATTACAAACTTAAAATTTCCTGGGTTTTTGAAACCAATCATAACGTATATGACAAATTAATAAAATACATTTTTTACTTTTATTAAAAGAAGACTACAATATAAAAACTGCAATCTGAATTACCTTAAATAAATCGTTTTACCGAAACCAAGCTACGAGTAACTGGTCTGATTTAAGAAACATGGCACGTCACAGGAAAAGAAGTAAGGTTAACTTTTTGCGGGAAACTATATTATGATTCCTGCAGGCTCTTCTTTTGCGCGTAAGAACTTGTGATGTATATCTAGTTTATAATAAATTATATAGTATTTTTTAATCATAATAATGATAAATACATGCACTAACATACCAAAATAATATGATTGAGGTCGTTTGGGGTAAGTAAATGTAATAGTCCGGGTTCCCTAGAACATTTTTTTTATTACTTCCTATCAAGCAAATTTTTTGTGAGTAGCTTCATTTTGATAAGACGAATAACAATTTTATCTGCGAAAAATCTCGAAAGTGGTAGCTAACAGAGATAGGAAGGATTTCATACTTTGATTTTATGGTCCTAAAATATGGATTCTTCTATTCGAAGGACAACGTTACTTTTTAACCCCCGACCAAAAAGAGGGGTGTTATAAGTTTGACGTGTCTGTCTGTCGGTCTGTCTGTCTGTCTGTCTGTCTGTGGCATCGTAGTATCCAAACGGGTGGACCGATTTTGATCTAGTTTTTTTTGTTTGAAAGCTGACATGACCGAGAGTGTTCTTAGCTGTAGTTCATCATCATCAGCCTGCTCATTGCTGAAATATCACGGTTTATCTGGTTCGTGATAGGACGATTAGCAACTTGCAGTCGTTTGATGGGTTTTATATTTTGCATTCTGGTTCGTGACACTTATGAATTATTCATAAGTGTCACGAACCAGAATGCAAAATTTAGGTATATACCATAAAGGCAATATACCGATAGGTATATTAACTTAATGGTATATACACATTATTGAAAAGTTGACCTGGTGCTGCAGCATCACCTGGTAATCAACAGGATACCCAACTCCTCATCAACTTAGAGCAGAGGTTTCGTGTTTGGGCTCATTTTAATTGCGACAAACAGTAAGACGTAGATAAACAGTAAATATTTGCATGCTGCTGCTGCAGCATCACCTGGATTCTATAGGAGCCGAGCTCCGTATGAACCCAAAGTGGAGGTTTCATGTTTGGGCTCATATTGACGGCCTCATCCAAGAGGACATATTTTATAGATGGTATTCATTGGGATATGATCCAGTTGATAGAAATTATTCTTCACAAGTTTAAAAAGCATAAAATTAAATTAAATTAAGAAATTACAAAAAAACCCCGCCAAAAACAAACTTTAAAAAGTTATGAAATAATATTTACTGACTTTAAGTTTAAATAATTCCTAAGAGTAAAGTAATATTTTAGTCCATACTCGTAATTGTTGTCAAGGTGTGTCGGGGGACCGCTAATGTAGATGTTTGATTTCACATAACATTATAGTTTAAGGGTCAGTTCACAGCGACCCGAATCGAGAGAATCAGCGACTATTATGGCGATACAAAATGCAAGTCGCTGTTGTGGTAGTTTACTTGGCGGTCCCCCGACACACCTTCACAACATTTATGGACTAAAATATTACTTTACTCTTAGCAATTATTTAAACTTAAAGTCAGTAAATATTATTTTATTACTTTTTAAAGTTTTTTTTTGGCGGGGGTTTTTTTAAATTTCTTATAAATAATGTAATTCTTTTAACCTATCAATATACAAAAAATCAGCTGGTTGGGGTTCCGTTTTAGGGTTTCGTAGTCAACTAAGTTTTGTTGATTATGTTGATCGATTGATACCATCCTTTTCTCGAAGCAATTCAGGCTCTTTTTGACCCCCTATAATTATTACCATAATCAAATGCACTTTAAATAAAAAAAACCTTACGAAAGAACACGACACTATCCAAAAACTGATAACTGTTTCTTGGAAAGAAAACCGGGTAAAGTAAAAATCACTGACCATAAAAATACAAAGAGTTTGGTATTGGTGACAAATTTCGTCGCACTTGGTAGTCCTCTCGTAAACAACACTTCGGCCCAAACTACTTATTGACCGCCGAGTTTACGAGGTGTATTTTATTGATGCAAATAGAGGAAAGTTCTTTCAGAGTATTAACACTAGCAGCGGTGTTAGAGGGGCGACGCTGGGCGACCGCCCAGGGCAACGGATAAAAGGGGTGCTGAAGGCAAACAAAAGATGCGCCAATTTTTTTCAGCACAAATCAAAAAAATCTCGCCTAGGGCGCTGGTAGTGCTAAAACCAGCACTGATTACCACAGTATTTTTACAGTAGCGAACCATTATGTGGTGATGCGATAAGTGGCATTTTTAGATGACTTGATAAACTCCGTTGCGTCGAAATTCGTTTACCGCGCGGGAACCTTAAGTTTTTCGCATTAGAAAACATTTTATGTCCTTTCCCATCCCTAAAATTATCTCCACCCAAATTTCATCTTTAACGGTTCTGCCGTTTGTATGCAGAGTTACCTCTGGTATCGCATCGACGTGTCACGTTTTTCAACTGATTTCTAGCGTTTAGTCAAATAACTTTAGTGAGCAG
The DNA here is from genome assembly GCA_963422495.1 of Polyommatus iphigenia. Taxonomy (NCBI): domain Eukaryota; kingdom Metazoa; phylum Arthropoda; class Insecta; order Lepidoptera; family Lycaenidae; genus Polyommatus; species Polyommatus iphigenia. The sequence goes on along the minus strand of OY730184.1, from coordinate 3,660,024 downwards.
AACAAAGCAATATATAATTAGTTATAATGCAGGGTGTGCGAACGCTTGTATCAGTGTTCGACGAATTTGATTTCAGAAATTCGGCTAAGTTGCTCTACTGTATATTTAGAATATTATGTATTATGGTTCATTAGAACTGACAGAACCGTACTAAACGACTTTTTTAAAGGTCAATAAAGGTGAACGCAGATTTGGCCGCACCGCACGCACCGCAGTCGCCGCATTCGCAATGGGGATTGTCCATTTTTTTTTAATTTTGCTTTAATCGTTTTTCTGTATATAAACGAAAAAAATACCCATTAGTTACTTATATTTTTGAACAAATATGTTTAACCTTAGTTTGACCTTCAATGGCGTTAAATTAGCAATAAATTCGACCAACATTACGTTTCGAACTTTTGGTAAGCTTCTCGTATCAGCTTTCACATTAAATGAGAACTTGCATTTGACGAACCAGCCATTATAAATAAGATTGAAAGGAAAAAAACATACTGCAGAGGTCAATTGGCCGCCGATGGTGACGTCAGAGCGAAACTTTAAAAATTTATTGAGAAAAGACTAGCCAATGAATTTCAAAATTATTTAATTTATATTCTTAAAATACCCTATTTTAACGAAAAAAAAAATAAAAAGTACATGTGATTTTTTTTGGACAATGCCCATTCTTTATATGAAGTTATAGGCAAGCTCGCATACCTACCTACCCGCGCCGCAGTCTTCGCAACTTCATAATAATATGAAGAATTGCGAATGCGGCGACTGCGGTGCGTGCGGTGCGGCCAAATCTGCGTTCACCTTTAACCCACTATAGAACGTATAATATGCAACAAGATTAATAAGAGAAAAGTTAAGGCCCTCCCCCTACGGAGATGTTTTTAGAATCTTATTAACTCATAATTTGAAAACCACAAAATTATAATAAATAACGGTTTATAATAAATAAAAATTAATAACGGTGAAAGGAATGTTCATATGCTGAAGCATATGAACATTCCTTTCACCGTTATTAATTTCCTATTTTTGTTTTTTATACTCATGATATCAGCTTCCACAGTAATACCAATTTATTTAAATTCAAGCATACATTCAGTATCTCCCTAGTATTTATTACAAATTACATTTAATTGAAACACACGCCAATAGATGGACAATTGGCGTGAGTTCAATTTTGAACTTTAAGATAAGTAAAAAAAATAGGATTTTGGTACGATCTAGGCAACGCGGCAAATGTATGGTCAAGCTCGTTTGCTCAGGGGATGGCCTTAAGTCACACGATTGCTTTTTCTCTTTCTAGCGAGTAGTCTTTCATATGACTATTTTTAAGATGTTGTCTAACTGCCACACTCAGAGACGAATATTAATTCAAGACTTAAGTGGATAAAGTGGGTAACTAACAATTTGAAAATGTTCGTTTATTTGCATAAATGTCAAAGTACGAGAAAAATCATTTGAAAATAAAAAATGTAGATTTTATGTATTAGCCAGATGACAAAGTGCGTAAGTTACAACTTACAACGTTTGTTAAAATTACAAGGGAATTAATACCAAGTAAATAAACTGAATAATTATTTTTAAACAAAAAATTGAAACCGACTTCCACACTAACAACTACGGTGAAGAAACCAAAAAGTCTTAAATAATTCTAATTCTATATTAGTGGCCTTTTTAGGGTTGGCCTAAGCCTCAACTATGTCTGTACTCAATCTTCATACTTTTGAAGTCGGTACCAGCCAGCTAACTTCTATGTCAAAAATCTCAGAAATTTTAGGAGCTGGTACCTACTTCAAAAGTATGAAGATTGAGTACAGACATAGTTGAGGCTTAGGCCTACCCTAAAAAAGCCACTTATATAGAATTAGAATTATTTAACACTTTTTAGTTTATTCACCGTAGTTTTTAGTGTGGAAGTCGGTTTCAATTTTTTGTTTAAAAATAATTATTTTTCTCTTTTATTTATTTATAATGTATAATATTATGTCCATTATGCATATCATACGCAGTCAGTTGTATATCATAATTTTATCTAATTTGTGTATAACTACAAAAGCTAACTATACCTAGGTGGATTTCAAAAAGTTACAAATCTAGATCTTTTGAAAAGAAAGGCTACGATTTTCCATAATATATTTTACGGTTATTTATTGTAATGATAACTTACAGTAATCATCAAATTTCTAAACTTATAATATCTTTAAAGGCTCCGGAAGTCTGTGCTGTGCCAATGGATTAAGGGTACACCTTCGTATGGGATTCTAAATAATGGCAAAATATTATTATGCTTGAGTTATTTGAAATAACGTCACAATTACGTCACAAAATTACTATATTCTATTAAATTTCATATCCCTCTATCGATTGATATCGATCATTGCTGCATTGATATGAAATGTATTATTATGATTTATGACCTTCGGAAACATGGTACCAAATTAAGATTACATCTTGAACAACAACAATAAAATTTTCAAAATCAAACAGGGAAAATACCATGAAAAGTACCAATAATAGGCTCATAATATGATGGTGCGTGCCATAATAATTATGGTGATGATGATGATGATTGATGAAATTGATGTGTTGGCATTTGCTTTTAGTTGTTTAAATAACTCCGAAATCCCCGAACATCTAACTATAAGGAGTCAAGAGTTCTGTACAGCTCCTTCGGAACCAGGGTATACATTGGTGCAAAATCTTACTTTTTGATAGCATATACTTGAAATCCTTCAGAAAAAGTTAAAATCACTATATGTTTCCATATACCGTCGGTGGCCAAATTATTATACTCACTTGAAAAACAATACGTTTTTGTGCCTCACAAGGAAACATTTTTATCTTTAAAAAAGTTAATAATTTTTTTAGCCTTATGGTAAGGTGCAGAGTCCTGCATACATATGCAGGTCCCGTCTGGCTGCTATTCAGCCATCTGGGGATGGAGATGACTTTGTAAAACTAGCAGACATTGGTCTTAACGCATGGTTCCTTCAACCACGTGTAGTCGATCATTCCCGTTTGAGCTAATCTCGCCCCATGTCGTAACCGACGAAGGAGGTTTCACTCGTTCAATAACACAGCTTTTATAAAAATTTTCATGTCGCCTTCGGTGAACAAACTGGGGATTGTCCTGGAGGATCTGAATCAATTGGGTCATATTAAGGTCACGCCTTTATCTTCATAATTAAAAAAATGAAATTAAAATAACTTGTTTTCCTCCTTTCAGTATTCCTCAGACCAGTGTTTTTACATTGTAGCAAACGCCAATCGCTTAGCATGCATCCATCTGGGGCAAACGGTTTTTCGAAGGACGGAAACAACTGAAATTCAGTTTCTTCAGTTTCGCCTTAGCATTCTGTTAGATAAAGCTACGCCAGCATCATCTAACAAAACTTTTATGACTTTCAGGGGTTTTCTTCTGTTCTCAACAATAAAACGCCTTGTTTTCTCTCCTGTTCAAGCAGTCAAAAGACGTTTTCTACCACATTTATCAACTCGCCATGGGGACAAAGGTTTTTTTAGGTTCATCACTTTTTTATATTTCAAAGTGTAGACTGGAAAACGCCTAGTAATCTCGCAATTTCTCTCCGGGTATTATTGATATGACTCGAAGGTGTCTAAATTTTAGATTTATTTCTAGCTGAAATGTCTGAATTCTTTCCCATGGCTACATCTTTCATTATTTTAACTTAAAATTACATTATCACAAAAAATAACCAAGAAACACTAGAATCATGTGTTAATACCTATTATTTATACATTATAATAAAATAGATAACACAAACTTAAGTATTGCTTTTTATAACACCTTTCACGCAAAAAAACATTATTAGCGCCTGTGTCAACTCCCTATTGTACGCACTTAACACAGGAAAATATGGCATAAGTGACTGTCGTACTACATGGTGTTATTATTACAAGATTATTATTGAATAATAAATGTTACTGACTCACAAAATGTAGGAGACAGCCTAAAGTAACAAAAAATAAAAGAAAAAACTAAAACTAACAACACAAAATGGCTAAACAATCAACCAATACGAATCTATGTAAAAATCTCACACTGAGTATATTAATTTGGCCACCCACTGTAAATTTTAAGGAGTTCCCTCGATTCCTCATGGATTTCATCATCAGATCACCACTTTTGTGAACGTGGTACCAAATTCCAACTATATCCTTTACAACAGCAAAAGAATTTTGGAAATCGGTCCACAAACGACGGAGTTATCCGCGAACAAACATAAAAAAAAGAACGTATAAACGGTCGAATTGAGAAACCTCCTTTTTGGAAGTCGTTTAAAAATGGGTCTGTTGGGAAAAAATGTTATCCACTTTATCGACTTACGTCTTCAATCACTACTGTAGTTTTATCGTAGCTTAACTGTAATTAAATGAAGATTTTGACAGATAATGTATAGGGCTGATGTCCAAATCTTAATTTAATTACAGTTAGGTAAATAATTATAATATTCATTTCTGTGTGCGGCAGTTAATCAATTATTGTTAAAATTAGTAAAATTTTTGTCATCAATGTCAAAAAAGCCAGTACACAATGGCATACGATGGACCACTGCAGGCCACGCCATTGCGCGCTACGCCCGGAAATCATCCGCCATCATACACCATTATAACCCTGTCTACACAATGGCGATGGCTTGTAGTGGGCCAGTATGGACCACTGTGAAGAGGCACCTTTTGAGATAAATGAGTTCAAAAGTTTTATTGTTAACTTTGCAGTCTTACTTTAATGTGAACCTATAAGATTGTTAAAAATCTAAAACGTCAATCAAAATACTTAACTCACTTCTAGTAGACCTGGGACCAGTGACAGATTTTCATGACCAAGTCCCTCCCAATCGAAACTTTGTAAAATGAATAAGGGACTTATACTATGAATACTAGCGACCGTCAGCTGCGTCTCCATTGGTGGGGTGGGCAGTGGCAGCCTCCCAAAGATGAAGAAAAAAAAATGTTTCAGTCATTTCCTCTCATTTGAAAATTTATCAGAGTATTGTTAAAATACTCTAGTAAACAATTTAAAAAATCAGCTAGCTGTAAGTCAGTGGAAAAGTCGTCAGCTGATAAGTTTTAGTAGGTATAGAGCTGTTGCGTTACACCTTTCAAGGTACCAGCTGACAAACTTTCCACTGAGATACAGCAAGCTGACATTAATTTACTTTCATAGTAAGTAGCATATAAACGATCACCAGGTAAATTTTTAGCTGAGAGAAAATCATTGAAAATATAATTTTTTTTCATGTTCAAGGAGCCAGCTGACGTATAATCCACCGTGTTATGGCCTGCTGACTATGTTTTTCTTTCAAAATACTACATAAACTATACTCTGATAAATTTTCAAATGAGAGGAAATGACTGAAATTTTTTTTTCTTCATGGGTGGGTGGGGTTTATGGCTGCCATTGCCCAGTGCCCACCCCACCCACGGAGTCGCAGCTGACGGTCGCTAGTATTCATAGTATAAGTCTCTTATGCATTGTACAAAGTTTCGCCCGGGAAGAAATCATTGACCAAAAATTTACCTGGCTCCCGGGCCATATGTTATTATATTTTACTATCTTATAACTATGTATATTAATTTCTTATTGTTTATGTAAGAGTGAACTTTCAATTTAGTTTGCTTACCCAATGAAGTGTCCTTTAATGTTTAACAAATAGGATGTGGACAACGTACCTGAAATAAAAAAATATAATCATTGATATTAAAATCCATGGAAATGCAGCAAAGAAAAAAAATAGTTTTTGTGAAACAATAAACAAAAGAAAACAATAAAACGCCATCTTACGACATTTTCCGCAAACTATAAGTTCGTTGCCCTGACTACCAAACAACGTCACCACGCTGGGCGTTAGTAGTGTTGCAACCCTGCAACAGATGGCGCTTTATAGTTTTTTTTTAATGTTTTTTCAAATTGTGAATCAGAAAATATTTTGCAAATATTTATATTTTATTTTGCAAATATTAACGGATTACAGCCAAATCGGTTTAACGGTTTGCGCGTGAAGAGTCACAGACCGACCTACAGACACATTATCGCATTTATAATATTTTTTTATTATTATTATAAACTATAAAGGCTACCCTATACCTACTGATTTTTGTCCTAGTCTACCAAGCAATTTTCTAAATGTAACAAAAAAACAAAACATTGCATAGCTTAAACTGCCTAAGCTGTTTGCTAAACCTGGTTGTATAAAAAGCTCACAAACTGATAACTTTAGACAGGCTAGCAGGCTACAAGCGAAAGCTTTTAGAATAATTACGAAAGTAGTTTGCGATCGCTTTTACAAATTATTTTTCTAATGCAAGTGGCGAGCTAAACTTTGCATAATATTTCATGCCAACCATTATAAACTATGACGGTAAAACACAAAGTTACAAGAGCTAATGAGGAATTTTAAGTTTCTGACATATTATTATGACAGCTGATTGTCACAATAATTAACACCGAAGACCTATTTATAATCTAATCTAATATATAAAATTCTCGTGTCACAATGTTAGTCCACGAACTCCTCCGAAACGGCTTTACTGATTTTAACCAAATTTTATATGCATATTCAGTGGGTCTGAGAATCGGCTACTGGGTAATTTTTATATTGATAAGTGCATTATTGTTTAATAAATAATAGTAAATTATTACAACTCGAGACTGACGGCGACCATTGTTTGCGCGACGCGGGTCACGGGGTAGCAATGGACATTGCCATGGTGACATACTTATTTAGTCACTTCAATAAAATAATACGGGCGATGTACTTTATAATTATGGCAAGGAAACGTTTGCCGGGACAGCTGGTCTGTATATAATATAGCTCTTCTTCACTTTAATAAACGAAAAACACTTTAACGACCAATTAAAACATCGCGACGATAATTTAACCATCCACGGTGCAGACGTCTGGGATCCATCCATACATCCATACACACACAAACGCACAGAGGGGTGCAATCGATAACATAACTCACCAACTGTTGCACGGAAGATGAATTTCAAAATGCATTGCGTACTGCGTAGTTGCGTATATCGTAGTTTATTGTTGCGTACAGTGTATTGTCTGATTAGTCAAGGAGAATGGGTAAAGGTATGGATTCCCTGTGTAAAATTCGCTGTGAAAGTAGCAGCGCTGAAAGAATAACCTTTTTTTTCACGTTTATGTGGAAAAATTCATGAAGCTGGGCGCTTGCCCATACAAATCGCAAAAAATTAATGTGATTCTGGTTTATACCAGTTTTATCCGAAAATAACCGGCTTATACTAGTTTTAACGAAGAGTTGGTTACAAGTTCTAACCGGCTAAAACTAGAGGTAGCTGAAGTTAGGGTTTCATCCATAGCAATATGATATACATTGCGTAGTTGCGTATATTATTGTTTTTCAGTATAATTAGACTAATTCTAGGAGTATTTAATGTACAAATACAAAGTGTAACAAAACTAAGTGATAATACTTTAGGGGGTATATGGGTCCCCTGTATAGAGTTCGGTGTGAAAAGTAGCAGCGCTGAAAGAGCAACTTTTCTTTCCTTTTGTGTGAAAAAAATTACTGGAATAACTTTTGTAATCTTTACTCAAGATCTATCAAGATTGATCGCGAAGTATTAATAAAATCTACCTTTTTCATAAAAGAAAATCATAAGTCTATGATTCTAGAATAAGTAATGGAATGTCAAGACAATTCCGCGATAGGTCTCGTCGTGTTCTTCGTAATTGTATTTCCCCCGAGATCCGTTGATTGCCTCCAACTCCAGGACTGCGAGCTTAAGCACAATATAAATAACTAGAGGACGCCTGCAACTCCGTTGCGCCAAAATTTGTTTATCGCGCCGGAACCGTACATTTTCCGGGATAAAAACTATCTTATATTATTTCCCGGGACTCAAGGTATCCCCATCCTAAATGTCAGCAAAATCGGTTTAGCGGTTTAAGCGTGAAGAGGTAACAGACAGACAGACAGTAATACAGACAGTAATAGTAATACTAATATTTATAATATTAGTATGGATATGGAAGTATGGATATTGGATATACAGTATTTTTAGACTACATTAATTATTGTTTGTAATCTCACGACGTAGCCGCCAAACCGCTCATATAAATCCAGCCTAAGGCACGAAGGGCGTGGGTTTGATTCCCGCGTAGGAAAATGTTGATTCCAAGTTTGGTTAGGACAATGTTCGCTGATAACTGAAATTTGATCAATGCGTCGGATGGGCATGTAAATAGTCGATCCTGCGCCTTATCTCTTACCATTCGTATCGTGTGTGACTTTGGTTTGCTTGTTGGTCAGTTATAAAAAATCGGCCAAGTGCGAGTCGGACTTGCGCACGAAGGGTTCCGTACCGTTATAGAACAAAAATAGCCCAAAAATTGTGTTTTTTGTATGAGATTAAATTTTTATTTTATTATATTATTCTTTAATATTAAAGTACCCAAGTAGCATTTTACTCCATTTAAGAGTTCACATTTAGTTTACGCGTGCGCTTTTAGCATTAATGTTTTAGCATTAGTGTTATTGTAGATTGTCCGTGACGTTTATACTGTATTATTGCGATAAATTCACCTAAACCTGTCTAAAGGCCTTATATAAGTGTAAATTTGATACATATCTAACATATATATATACAATATACACATATAACAAAGGACTTTGTGAAAAAATCAAGTGCCTATCTTTTGCCATTATTGATATAGAGCAAAAAAGGCCGAAAAAATCACGTTTGTTGTATGGGAGCCCCTCTCAAATATTAATTTTATTTTGTTTTCAGTATTTGTTGTTATAGCGGCAACAGATGCACACAATCTGTGAAAATTTCAGAAGTCTAGCTATAGCGGTTCTTGAGATACAGCCTGGAGAGTGGAGACAGACAGACGGACAGACAGACGGACAGACAGACAGACAGACAGACGGATAGACAGACGGACAGACACCGAAGTCTTAGTAATAGGGTCCCGTTTTTACCCTTTGGGTACGGAACCCTAAAAAGAACACTTCAGCATTTTAAAACAAATATTACGTTACCGACCTGGTTTCAATGAAACCGGGTCACCCCTACTGTAAATTATATTGGAGGCATTATACAGAAAATTTTAATACTAGACCTCCCTAATCGGCCCATGAATCCACGCGTTATCAGATAACTTCAAGTCGCAAAACAATTTGTCAAAACTTATTAAGGGAAAAGACCTAATGCTAGACACTGAACTAATAGATGACACTTATGACAAACATGCCATAAAAATAAGAATTACTCTAATTATTTCTCATCACTGTAAATTTTATAAGCTTCTCAAGCTATCTGTTGAATTGATAAAATATATTAGAGACGCCTTCGGGAACAAAATTTTAAAATGGGATCAGTTTTCGTAAATAATATGACCGCGTCAACACGCGCTCGGCAATTTCTTAGCAAATAGGTTAAGGAAAGCGAAATTTTGCACGTAAGTTTTAAATACATTTATTTGATTTTTTGTAATTTCTATTGATTTGATTGGATTAATGGTCATGTTGTATACACTAATTAATGTTTATTTAAGATTTTTTATCCATTTTCCCTAACAATATAAAGGGTGTCTACTATTAGTTCTTGAAAATGTAAAAAACCTAATAGATGACATGGATCTCATTTAGAGTTTTGCAATACGTACTAAAGTTATTTTGTACTTTATTCTACTGCAAAAATCATCACTATTCTCTGAAAATATAATTCTATTAACAATCTAAGAACTTAGAACTACTGCACCCAAAAATGGACATGGTGTCTAATATTAGACCTTGTACTGATCTAAAAATCGATTGCTTTAGTTTTTTAGCAGTAAAATGAAGAAAAAGGAGAGCTGAGAAAAGAAAGAAGAAAAAAGAAGAGGCAAAAGAAGCATGGAGACTAAAGACTGAAAATAAATTTGCTAGGAAAAAAATATGAAAAATAAAAGGAAATGTAGTTTCAGCATGGAAGAAGGTTGAATAGAATCTGGAGAAAACGTGGATAATATTTCTGATGCATGTAGTTACTATGATGAAGTAAATGAAATCTTTTGAAAAATGGCAAATAAAGACCTAATAATAGGAAAAATGTAAAATGTAATGTAATGTTCTATGTCAACTATTAGTTCATATTGGTGTCTACTATTAGTGATGTTCGTTTTTTGTGATGTCATCTATTAGTACTTATGACTAAGTTTACAAAAAGACCAATAATATATTTTTTAATTGATTTGTCAGAGAATAATTATAATAGTTTTATTTTGTAAGAGTTACTGAAGACATGGAAGAAGTTATCAATCCTTTATTTTCATAAATATATATTTTATAACATTCAAATGTTTCATGTTTCCTTAAAGTGTCTGCCATTAGATCTTTTCCCTTAAAATTACTCTACTAAATGAAATGAAATGATATTTATTTGGATAAAATATGGTTGCTAAAGATGTTACATTTTGGTAGATCGCATATTTTGTCGTAGTTGACGACGTCCAAATATTATAATCACAATTACTATAATAATTAGTAAAGTTATTGACACATTTTTATGGCTGGCAATTTATAAGTAATCACATCATTCATATGTACAATTAATTAATAATTCATTCTCGTTACAAGTCAAAATTAAGTTAAAAACAAATACTGTCAAAATAATCTAAATGTCAAAGTTACTAAATTAAGACTAAATTTTGCGAATTGTCAATATAACCTTAAAACTAACCAACATACTACTATGCAATAATCTAGAGAATTTTATATGTCAGTTTCATTAGTTTTCATTCATCACTCATCACTCATCACAAGATAATATTAATTCCAATGGTCAATACAATATTATGTCAAAATACAATAAGCAAACTATAATGTCAAAGAAATTCAATTAAGTATGGATTTAAATGTCATAAAATAAAATTTAATTAGTCACAGTATACTTTATTAATTAATTATTATTAAGAAATTCTTTGATGTCATAATATGCCTTCTGTATTAGTATTTTTTTTAATTCCCTCGTTGAACGTGTTTTCATTGATTTTATATGTGCGGGTATCTTATTATAAATCTTTACACACATTGCATAAGCATTATTTAAGAAAACTTTTGTCTTTGGTTTTTTATCTATAATTAACCTATTCGAGTTTCAAAAAAATTTTGTGGGTACTTGATCTATTGATTGGGTAAATATATTGTTTATTGTTACTTACAAATTTAAATATTTCTTATATATACATGCTTGGTAAAGTCATTATATTATATTTTTTGAACAAAGGCCTACACGATTCATATGGTGGAACCCTTGCTATGGCTCGGAGACATTTTTTTTGGACTATAAATGCCTTATTTATTTGGGTTGAATTTCCCCAAATTACTAGTCCATAGCGCAGGATAGATGAAACGTATCCGTGATATGCTATATTTGCAGTCTGATCACTTACTGTCCGCGCAAGTCTTCTCAAGACATATACGAATCTGTTTAGCTTAGAACAAACTTTGTTTATGTGTGCATGCCAGTTGCAATATTTGTCCATTTGTATACCTAAAAATATGTTCTCATCTACTCGTTCTATAATTTCATTTTTGTATTGCAATTTGAGTTGCAATGGTTTTTTATTATAGTTTGTGAATTGCATATATTTTGTTTTGTTAATATTAATTTTTAAATTATTTGATGTCAGCCATTGAACTATAAGATTAAGTACTACATTAAGGTCATTTTCGATTTTGTTCACGTCTGTTTTATTATTAAATGTTAATAGTAATGTTATATCGTCAGCAAATAATGTTAATTTATAATAAGTCATAATAGGAATATCATTAATATAAAACAGGAATAATAAAGGACCTAAGACTGAGCCTTGAGGGACTCCAAATTTATTTAATATACTACTAGATTTACTATTTACTGATTCATTGCTTAAGTTGACATGTTCTATGACTGTGTATTGCACCCTATCCTCTAGAAATGATTTAATCCATTCAAGAGCCGGTCCTCTAATACCCATTTTGCTAAGTTTATCTAGTAATATTTTGTGAGAAACAAAGTCAAATGCTTTAGTTGAATAAAGATCATTGTATAGTTATGTTTATAGATATGAATCTGTAAACATAACTATACAATGATCTTTATTATCCACACAGTTAATAATTTGATTTGTAATATTAAATCAAGCTTGTTGTGTCGATTTATTCTTCTGGAATCCGTATTGTTCGTTTTTAAGTAACTTGAATTTGCTTATAAAGGTAGTTAATCTCTTGTGCATAGCCTTTTCAAATATTTTAGACATAATGGGGACTAAGGTAATTGGTCTATAATTGTTCATTTGTCTACGATCACCTTTTTTATGCAGGGGCTTAACAATGGACGTTTTTAATTCATTAGGAAAAACGCCGTCAGTAAACGATTTGTTTATAAGTGCTGTCAAAACTGGAGCTATTATATCTTTGCATTCTTTGATTATTTTCGTAGAGACTTCATCATAGCCAACTGTGCTAGTATTCTTCAGAGAAGTGATAATTTGTTTGATTTCATCACTCGTACATGGACTTAAGAAAATGCTCGTAGCATTTTCAACAATATTGCTTGTTGCCTTAGAATCCGAGCTTGAAATATTAACATTGGTAGTTTTTATAAAATAATCGTTGAATGTATTTGCAAACCCTAATGGCGTGTCAACTTTATTATTATTTAAATTAATTATTTCTGTTATATATTTTTTTTCATCATTATTGTTCGAGATATTTTTACAATGTTCCAGGAAGCTTTGCACTTATTTTTGGCTGTTGCTACGTATTTAGCGTGAGACTTTATTTGGGCATATCTGAAGCATTATCTTAATGTTTTGCTATACTTTTTTTACTTATATTTTGTATTTTTGTTTTTGTCTCGATAGGCACTAAATTGTAATTTGCGTTTAGTTTTGCAACTTATTTTTAAGCCCTTTGTGATCCAGTTTAGCGTTTTGTGTTTCTTAGAAACCTTTATACGCATCACGGAAAAACAGAGTTTATATAAAAGTAGAAACATGTCATAGAAATTATTAAAAGCGTCATTAAAATCGTGAAAATTATAACATTCTTTAAAAGAAATGCTTGCTAAATAGTTTTTATTTTTTTTTTATATTATCTTTATTATAAGCTCTTTTATAGATATATTGGCATGTATGTATGTTGCTTTTATAATTTCTACTGGTATCGGGATAAGTTGTGCAGTGTTATGGTCAGATAGACCTAGGTGTAAGAGTTCACTATTAGCATTTGTCAAATTACTTATTATATTGTCTATACATGTCATATGCCTTGTAGGTTGATTAAAGTGTATTTTTAAATTGTAATTAGATGTAATGTCACGTAAGTTATCCGATTCTTTAGTTTTTTTTTTTAATAGATTTATATTAAAGTCTCCTGCAATGATAATACTTTTATTTGTTTTTTTTAATTAAATTATGCAATAACGTGTCAAGCTTTTCAAAAAATGTCGTGATAACTGACGTTGGGGTTCTGTATATGCAGATGATAATCATATTCAGATCTACTATTTCTATACCACAACATTCAAAATCATTTTCAGCAGAGTATGAAAAGGCAATAGTAGTGCAGTGTGAAAACTTATTTTTTTTGACCAGTATACAGGCACCATCTCTTTTTTGTTTTTTTTGTCCTAGTATAGAACGCTCCCAAAGTGTAGTTATGTAAGTTAATATTTGCCTCTGTCCCTTTTTCTACAAACGTTTCAGTTAAGCATATGATATCTGGATCTTTATTAGTAGATTCAAGTTCCGTAAGTGCAATTTCCAGCTGACATTTTTTGGCATAAAAACTAGCAATATTTTGATGTATTATTCTTATTTGTTGATTTTGTTCGTGCACGAAATAATGGCTGAGGTTTAAAATAGTCTGTTATTTGTTTTTGAACTTTTTTGTCATAGTTATTAATTTTAGAGTTATAAGTTATGTCCAAATTATTTTGATATTCATTGTTATTTTGTTTATGATAATTTCTTTTTTTATCGTATTGTTGTGTATGTTATTTTTTACCATAAGTAGTGTTGTATGTGTTTACTCTAGCATGGGCGTGCATACCATGAAGGCAAATATGCAGTGCCTACCTAATGCATGACTTGCCATACACATATATTTTAATTTAACTTTCGTACTTTTTAGATGACTTATGACGTTAATTATTAAATATTAATGGTAAAAAATATAATAGAAAAAATGAACGCATTTAAAAGGCCTACATTTATAAAATAGCAACAATCAATTTGCGAGAAATTAAACATTAAGTTAGGTACACGCGCGAACCACATGACTCAAGGTTAAGGCAAGCAGATCTCGTGCGGCAGGCTCTGGGGTCATGTGTGCGTAAAGATTTTTGTGTCCGTGAACAGTTCCCACACGCACACAGACATGCTATATTATAGGCGAACTCCTGCCGCAGTAGCTGAGGCGAGCACCGGCGCGTATATAATACGTAACAATAGATGGCGTTTTTATTTATTTTAGTTTAGTGCAAAATATTATGTTGTATGGTAAATTTTGGTATATTTCCATGGAAACATCGATGAAATAAACTTTCATTGTAGTTCCAACGCGTGACAACAGATGGCGTTTTTTATTTCTTCATAACAACGTAATTATACTAATAGTTTAGAAATTATATCCACACTATTATTATAATTTATGCGAAAATATCTATTTTTGTCCGTTTGTCTGTCTGTTTTGCTTTCACACCAAAACTACTGAACCGATATCGCTGCATTACCAGTGTCAAAACCTTATGCACGCCGATGTACTCTAGATTTATTTACGAATGTATTGCGTCTTACTATATTTTGTGACTTCCTAGTTTTACTATTTAAAAATTTATTTTCATAATATATTTGATCAATAATAAAGTTAATTTTTTTACAAATGTTCGAATTGTTCAATACATGAATGTTATTGATATTTACAAAATAACAGTTTGCATAGTTTGTACAAGTCATCCTAATTAAGTTATTTAATTTCCATTCATTAAGATGTATATTATTTAAAACACTTAAAACTAAAACAGGACTGGTAATTTTTGAAGCTTTAAGAAACCCACATAATTCTGATATAATTTTCATCGGATTTTTGTCATGTTGTCTTATGCTTAAAATTATTTTGTCTTCTTTCTTAATACTAAATAAATACGGTGTCTTTAAAATTTCTTCAGTGTTCGCGCCAGTCTTGATGAAAGATACTATTTCAAATTTCTCGTATGGGCTATTTTGTCTTTGCTTTCTTAACATGTTTGCTACTCCAACACATTGATTTGCTCCAAATATGTATAAAGTTTTTTTTTTCATTTTTCTCATTTTTGGAATTGCTAGAATAATAATTAGAATGTAAGTTTTCTTTCTGTATAGTCAATTTTGTACTCTCCGTTTGAACTGCTTTTTCATTATTGTTGATATTTGTTGAAAGATTTGTAGATTTATCTAGTTTTTTGTTTTGTAGCTTAGTTTTTCTTATAGATCTGTTTGGTGGCGTCTTTGGTAACGGACTAGTGCATACTAATTTTAATGTGTCCAACTGTTGTTTTAAATTTATTATTTCCTTTTTAAGTGAGTTGTTTTAAATGATAATATTTTCTAACTCATTTTGAATACTTTGTAATAATAATGATGTGTTCTCAAGTTTTTTTTTTTTTAATTTCTTTAACATTTTCTGATTCCATTATGGATAAATCAAAGCTTAAATGATAACTATACTGTAGCTTGAGGATTGTTTTTAAACGTCAGGACTTTAGCGTGGGCTAAGAATCTGAAAGATGGCAATTGTTTAACACAGACAAATTAGACATGAAAATGTTTAAGTGCTAAGTTTAGAAAGGATACCTATTTTCATGTAGATTAAAAGTTCAAAAAGAAGTTGAGTAGCTACATGGCAAGTTTTTTTAATATCATTAAATGTTTTGTTAAATGTAATAAAAATACTATACAATTTTGCCATAAAAAACTGTTAGGTTTATTTTCGTTACGCAATTTCTTGATTCGGTCGCCACGCTCCAAACCCGCGATAAAACTATGCAATACCTTAAAATCTGGAA
Source organism: Polyommatus iphigenia (assembly GCA_963422495.1). Taxonomy (NCBI): domain Eukaryota; kingdom Metazoa; phylum Arthropoda; class Insecta; order Lepidoptera; family Lycaenidae; genus Polyommatus; species Polyommatus iphigenia. Next base: position 3,643,961 of record OY730184.1, on the reverse strand, counting down.
AGTGTATCTTCATTTCTTACATCTATGGTAAGAGACGTCTAGTAGAGACAGAAATTTCGTTGCAACAGATTCTCGGAAAATAATTACCATCCAACTGACGAAAGAAACTGACGGGAAATTCTTGAACATTTAATTTTAGCGTCTACGTTTGCCAGTGGTTTTCAACTTTACGCGGTGGATCGAGACGAGAGCGCTCTTTGACCCCCTGTCAAAAAACTTAAAGTATTTCATCGTTTTCTGTACAAACCGTGATCTTTATTAATGTTAAAAATACGAAAGTCTATCTGACTATCTGTCTGCCTGTTATCTCCTCATGCTTTAACAGCTGAACTGATTTAGCTGATTAAGAAGTATTCTGATGAATGTTTTATGTCTGTCATGCCTTTGTAAGAGATCAAAATAATAGTAACACAAAATACGGTATAACATCTGCAAAATATGCAGTATTATTAAAAATCCGAAGGGGCTTCTTGAAAACAAGATTGAGAAACTCTGCCTCTTCAGTTTAGTCTCGATGTTGTACTGAATTGTTTGTTTTCTTTTCTCTTGAGATAAATTTGTTTGTGTTATTAGAAAACGAATAAATTTTCAAACCCATACTCATAAAAAATGCGAAAGTGTATCTGTATGAATTATGATTGTTTGGTGATTTTTCACGCTTAAACCACTAAGCCGATTCTGATGGAAATCTGTATCCTGCTCGGAAAAAATCATGGTAAAGTGGTGTAAATGTATGGTTCCCGGATTTCAAAGCGGATGCAAAAGCCTTGTTTTGATATGAATAACTGAACGCTCATTATAATTGACAAAAGCAGTAGCTGGAATGGTAAGTCTTTTAATTAGCCAATCCAATAGTCGCCGAAATTACCAATTTGTGTACTCAACGGCCAATTAATAATTCAAAATCTGCAAACTGACTAATTGGGATCTAATAATTGGAAACAAATAAATTATTGAAACTTACAAATATACAGGCTGTAACAAACGTGGTTATTTTAGGGTATATATTTAATGTGTCCCTTAGATAGAGTTCATTGTAAAAGTAGCTGCACTGAAAGAGTTTTCAAGATATTATACCATAGATATTATTGTTATTATTATTATACTTGTAACGGCTGCACTCAGAGTCATTTAATGGTGATTAAATTTCAATTTAGTGTTTAATGAAGGTTTAACAGATAATCTGTATATATAAAACTGAAAGGTGACTGACTGAAATGGTGATCTATCAACGCACAGCCCAAACCACTGGACGGATCGGGCTGAAATTTGGCATGCAGGTAGATGTTATGACGTAGGCATCCGCTAAGAAAGGATTTTGATCAATTCTACCTCCAAGGGGTTAAAATACGGGATCAAAGTTTGTATATAATAATATTATTAATACTTTTTAACGCGAGCGAAGCCGCGAGCAAAAGCTCGTATCGTGTAAATTGATAATATTTATAAAATTATGTATGGGCTTAAGTTAAAATCTTCAATCAATTAAAGTTAGTAATTAATATTTGTCCCTGAGTGCAGTAAGGCTACAACCACGAAAAAAATCTTATGAAATAATCGTGAATAAAACCAATACTAGTTGCTTATGATATGCTACTTCATTCTGTAAGGTCGTATGCACAGACATAGATCAAGATAGATATCGCATGTGTATGTACTTCGCGTGCCATATCGCGTTCCCGACTACTACGACGAGCAATGCTCGTCTTATATTTATAATACAAATGAATAAGAAACTAAAGTACCCTCTCCTTATTATAAATCTTTCTCATGAACGTTGAGAGCAAAAAATAAAGAAACTTTTAAAGCCATGAAAGGACATTATAAGTTGCAACTTGCTACTAGCCTTCAGTGTATTCTTTAGAAAAGATTTAGTCGCGTTTCAAAAGGTTTTCTCATAAAATATATTTTTCCCATTCTATAGGGAATATTCAAATTATTGTTTTATGATATACTTTTTTACTAGATGAAGCCCGCAACGCCGCTGCGCCAAAACTCGTATATCGCGCGGGAACCGTACATTTTTCCGAGATAAAAAGTATCCTATGTCCTTTCCCGGGATTTAAAGTATCTCCATACAATATTTCAGCTAAATCAGTTCAGTGTTTTAGGCGTGAAGAGGTAACTGACAGACAGACGGACAAACAGACAGCCTACCCACAACATTTCAGCTAAATCAGTTCAGTAGTTTAGGCGTGAAGAGGTAACTGGTGACGGACAAACAGACAGCCAATATTTTTTTCTTCATAACGTTTTTGGGTTTATTGAGCAGATAAAATCTTAAAATCCATCACCCCTTGGATTGAAGGCTATCTACAGTCTACGAGGTTAGATACAAATTAAATAGTAGAATGTAAAGCTTTGTAAAGAAATTTACTCAGACAAAGTCCTGGACTCGGGCAATATACACTACAAAGGAATCAATTTGCTCCACACCCCATTTGCTCACGATCTTGAAACCTTTCAAAGTGAATGCGAACTTAAAGGAATATCGTACAGATAAAAAAACCCTTTTCTTCGAATTAGATCCTTTACATTTTCCCGTTGGACAATGTGAAAATATCGGGTATTTTTGAAGTGAAAACTTATTTAACGGTAACAATTTCTAAATGGGTAAAACATTTTAAACTCCAAACACGTGAACTGTTCGAAAATTCGTAAGACTGGATGCGTAGACCTCTCTTTTTTTCTAATAAGCAGTGGAAATGTATGCCTGTGTTTTCGTTACTACCTCTCCCGGCACTCCAGGAGTGCAACTGTCTTTCATTTTCACCTCTTGAAACCTAAACCACTGAAATATGGGGACTTTGAGTCCCGGGAGTGGACAAGGTTTTTATCCTGGAAAAATGTTCTTGTGTGTTAAGTTATGCGAATGTCAGCGCAAGAAAAATCAGTCAACTATCATCAAAAACATCTAGTATGATAAAAAAATATATTTTTAGTCAAACGAACGTATATTTAATCATACTTACAAATACAGTTTACTTACTAAGGTGTAAAAAGTATGTCTGTCTGTTACCTCTTCACGCTCGAACCGCTCAACCGATTTTGCTGAAATTTGGTATGGAGATACCGATCCCGAGAAAGGACCCTTGATTCCAGAAAATGTACGGTTCCCGCACGATAATTCAATTTTGGAGCAACAGGGTTGCGGGCGACATCTAGTATTTAATATTATTGAATTCTTCCTTACGCAAGCTAAATAGCCACTTAAAAGGAATATTAATTCTGTTTTCCACACTTCAGCTGTGGCGAGACGTCAAAAGCAAAATTAGTTATTTCCTGAGCGAGCGATGAACAAATAAAATAAAAGGAAAGCCGACGCCGCCTTCATTCTCTTTATTTCAAGATTATTCATTTTATACTTCAAAGGATGGTTTATTAATTTGGTATGTGTTTTTGGGATTTTGTAAATCTTCTTAGCAATAAAAATCTATTGTGTATATATATAATAAAAAAAGATTTTTTCGTCCTTGTCTTATACATTATGAAAGTCGCTTGACAGCCATACTAAACGTATACAATTTTGAACGTATCTATGTATACAAAATAATTATCATTGATGAATGATAATACGTTAGGCTGTGTATAATATTATATTATGTCTCTTGTGTATTACAGGGTGTAGGCTCAAACATACTAAACAGCAAAATCGATTAATACCTTGATTGTGGGAATCGCAGACACAATATTCATTGCTATGCGGCACCCGGGTGCCGGTCGGGAGTTGATGGGTTAAGCGGTTTGGGGGTGAAGAGGTCAGAGTTCAGATAATCAGACACACTTATGCTAAGTACTCACATACGGTTTTGATCGATAGGTTTACTCCGAATTGAAGGAAATGACATATTTGACATATTTAATTCCATCGAGCCGGCTCGAAGCGAGCCTTCGAGCTGTCAGTTTTGCGGTCCACACAGTAATTATTACTCGATTTGGAGTAAAACTATCGAGCAAAACCGTATGTCAGTACTTAGCAAAACACATTTTTATATTATTAGTATGGATTTATGTAATATCCAATACGGTACCTAAACAAGGTTACTATACTGTACTCGGCGAGCGGTCATTGACTCACTGTCAAAAACTTGTCATTTTCTATATAAACCGCGATTGACAATGAAATGTCAGATGTTGTCAATTGCGGCTTTGTATAGAAAATGACAATTTTTTGACAGGGCGTCAATGACCGCTTCCGCCATGTTTCGCCGAGTACAGTATAACAATACAATATACATCTTAAGAATATAAGTTACGAAGGATTCCCAAACATTTTCTCATCAGAACGAAACAATTTAGGAGTTCGGTAAACAACGTCGATATTGTACAAAGTTGTTTAATCGCTTATCTTTATCTTTTCCTCTAATCTCACAGCTCATTTATCTTTTATGGAAAGATAGTAAAGAAAAGTTTTTATTTACTGCCCTCGTTTAAGTGATAAGATGAGTTCAGCTTTAATTATTATTATTGAGTAGCTTCTTCCCGTGACTGATTGCATATAGACTTAAAAATTTGAAATAGAACGAGTGAATTATTTAAACTTATAGCTGATCCGGCAAATGTTGTTTTGCCATGTACGGTCTGAGCAAACGCTTGAGCTCACTGCTCAGATAATTTCAGACAACGTGTTTGGAATGATTAATATTAAAAATATAAATGTTGGCCGATTCTCGAACCTACAGAATGAGCATACAAACTTTCAATACTATCTGTTCAGCCGTTTAGAAGGAGTTTGCCAACGAACACCACGACACAATAATTTTATGTTAAAAACTAGATGGCGTCACCTATCCATACTAATATTATAAATGCGAAAGTATGTCTGTCTGTCTGTCTGTCCGTCTGTCTGTCTGTCTGTTACATCTTCACGCTCAAACCGCTGAACCGATTTTGCTGAAATTTGGCATGGAGATACTTTGCGTCCCGAAAAAGGACATAGGATACTTTTTATCTCGGAAAAATGTGCGGTTCCCGCGCGATAAACGAATTTTGGCGCAACGGAGTTGTGGGCGTCATCTAGTTCTATCTAATTGTGAAACATGATGAGTCTGGCAAATATTCATTATGTTGATTTTAGTTTCTGCAACATAAAACAGAAGCAAAGATATCGTTAATGTCTGATTTGGAAGTATAATGCCCTACTCTACTATCATAATAATTTGAGATAAAGCTGACAGTCGTAATTTTACTACTAATATTCATCCATACTTCCATACTAATATTATAAATGCGAAATTAGTGTGTCTGTCTATTACCTCTTCACGAAACATAGAGTCGCGAGAAAGGACTTAAGATACTTTTTTATCCCGGAAAAACCCGGATAAACGAATTTTGGTACAACGGAGTTGCGGGCTGCACCTAGAACGAAATTATTAATTTGCGCATGACAATTCATTTTCTGCCTTTTAATTAAGATATTGTTTACATTTCTAAACACGCATGATATTATATTTTGTTATGTGTTTTTAAAGTTTGTAGTGATAAACATATTTTTAGATTAGTATTCTAGTAGTATGTTATTAAAAGTACTTTAAATTAACGATAAAAGATCTAGGTCTTAAAAAAGCTAATTTTCAGTAGGCTAGTTAAACTTGTCATGTAATTAACAACCTAATTAAATGAACTTTTACGAGGCCGTGTCTCATAAAAACCTTGGTATTAAATCAAGAGTTTAGGCGGACTTCATTTGTTATTTATTTCGTCGTAATACTGTAATGTAGTAAATTTAGTAAATGTGGATTTTATGTATAGCCAGATAGGTTAGCCAGATAATGTAGTAGATAAGTACTAAGGTTGTTCAAATTATAAAGGGATTTTTTATAAAATGTTAAATATCTACTTCTTACACTTTCGTCTTCAAAATATTTCTTCACCTATTTTTAAAAACAATAAACTCCACTGCTGTTGAATCCAGTTTAGAGTTCTTAAATCAAAGATATAATACTATTAAAATATTTCCATTATCATTTTTTTATTTTCATTATACGTAAAGAAAAAAGAACAATGAATTTTCAAGAAACAAGCGCCCAACAAACGGCACTTTTCGTTTATTTTTGTTTTCGATACGAGTATAAAGTAAACAACGTCCCGAGTAATTCTCAGTTGCGAACTCGTTAGCGAAGGCTCTTGTTAGTTTATTAGACGACAGACAGACAGCACCAACTTTTCTTATTGCACAATGCTTCACTGTTCACTTTACTTATCTTTACCCGTCTTCAAAAAAAGGAGGTTAGCAAATGGACCTGTATGTATGTAATATTTCCAGGATTGACTAGTTTTCGTGTATGTTAGTCTATATCAGCATCTGAACAAATGTGCCAAATTTCAAAAGTGTTATGTATGTATGTTTTATGATCGCATATCTCCGGAACTACAAGAATTCTTTTTTTTTATACTAGGTATTGTTGAAGTTTCATTACAATCGGTTTAGTAGTTTTTAAGATAGGGAAAAGTTCCCTCTCTTAAAAACTACTGAATACTGAATTCTCAATTACGTATTTTGAAGTCGGTTTTTATCTTTTTAAAATACAATTATTAAGGAAATTCAGTATCTTCGGTAGCAAAACTTTAGTATGCACAATGTTTGTCGATCATGAGCAATCATAATCGAATCTAAAATAAAAGGCCAATCATTTTCGGACCTTGAACACACAACGTTTCATTCATACACAATTTCATCATAATGGGTACATCTGTTTAGGAGGATTTAAATCACACACGAACCGAAGAATTCGAAAACTAGATGACCAAAATTAGTTTCTCACGCGGGAACCGTAAATTTTTTCAGAGACAAATAGTATCCTGTGTCCGTTGCGAGAACTCAAAGTTTCTCTATACCAAATTTCAGCAAAATCGGTTTAGCGGTTTGGGCGTGACACGCTTTCGCATTTTTTTAGTACTAGATGACGCCCGCAACTTCGTTGCGCCATAATTCGTTTATCGCGCTTGAACCGTACATTTTTTCGGGACATAAACTATCATATGTCCTTTCTCGGGACTCAAAATATATCCATGCCAAATTTCAGTAAAGTCGGTTCAGCGGTTTGAGCGTGAAGAGGTAACAGACAGACAGACACACTTTCGCATTTATAATATAGTAAGTGATAAGTAATTATAGTGAGTATATTGTATGGAAGTATGGATTAATTCACATTAAGGAGTTAAGCGGGTGTTAGTAGGCACTCCCTAACGACCTTTTGAGTATTTCACCATTAACCACTAATTTAAACTTTAACGTAATTAAGTGGTTCATACCTTAATGACCCTTAGGGAATACGATACGAATATTGCCATGGAAAACTACTAATCCATACTAATGTGGGAATAAGCGTGGAGGCCAAAGGAAGATCTTCCGACCGAGCGAGGTGTTATGCTCGGTCAGGCCGGAGCCCCACGTGATACATTTCAGCTGTCGTATATATACCGACGCGCTCAGAAAACTTCGATAGCGCGATGCAGGAATGTTAGGCGAATTGTGGGTACCGCCACATCACTCCCCCCCGAAGACGAATCTTGATATATACCGACGCGCTCACGCTCAGAAAACTTCGATAGCGCGATGCAGGAATGTTAGGCGAATTGTGGGTACCGCCACACTAATATTATTAATGCGAATGTGTGTTTGCCTGTCTGTCTATCTGTTAACTCTTTACACCCAAACCACTGAACCTATTTTACTGAAATTTGGTGCAGAAATACTTTGAGTCCCAAAAAAGGACATAGGATACTTTTTATCCCGGAAAAATTTACGGCTTTTGGGCGGTAAACGAATTTTAGCGCAACTTTATTTAGTTTTAGAGCTTTTTTGAATACTTCGTAGACACTTTTGAATGCTATAATATTATTTCGTGTATTGTCAGCAAAATTAGTTTCAAAGGAAGATTAGCTGATCTACTTTATCTGGTATTTAGTAATGTCAATTCAATGTAAGTCGTGACTGCCGTCTGGGATTGACCAAATCTAACAATTTATTTTCATTGCATATCCCGTAACTCTTAATAAGCACACAATGCATTCAAACTTCACACACACAGATGTCATAGGTACTCACATTGAAGGACACATAGAGACACATTTTTGCTTCACACACATTCACCCATTACACTCACACTCACACATATCCAACAAGAGATTACTTAATCCCAAGACGTAAGAATAATTTAGCTCATCTAATCGTGTTTAACCCGCATTAGTATACGAGTAATGTATACGTACTGGCGCGGCCGACTTACTGCCCAGAATAATGAATACGTAATACTTTTGACGAGTTATAATAGGTCAGCTACACTATCCAACCTGAAATGGGGGTGGGTCAATATTACTAAACCTAATAAATCCTCAATATCATTCTTTGGAAATGATTCAATCAAAAGTAATACCATTATAACTTATTAATAACGAAACCGAATTTAACTATACTTTAAAATTGTTAACAGGCTGTTTGTAATTTATTTGTCACTAATACATTATTACTTATTGTTCTTCGTACAACCCCTGATTAAATAACGATAATGTCGTTCAACAATCGGGACATCCTATTAAAATATTATGTAATTTAAGAATGATAGGTGAATCTATTAGCTACATTATGGTTTCTGATCTTAATCTTGTGAGATAAATATCGGTGGACATAACCTTTAACGCTTGGGAAGGCAACAGTGGTTTTTTGGACAAGCTGGTCATGCATGCAGGTTCGTATAGTAGGGTGTTAAGGTACACAGCACTCCGCGATTTTCCGGACAAATCCCCGCAGATTGGAATACCAACGAGCGACGTGATGTTATTAAAATGTGCCGCCGACTTTACGTTTATATTAGCTGCACTCCGGTCTACGTAGTTATAAATTATAATTCATTTATACTAGAACCTGTGGTGGAAACTTTTATATGATAGAACTTTATTCTGTTTTTTTGTTTTTTTTTTTTTTGGCGCGCGCGGTAATTGTTTTAAAGCCACCTTGTAAAGTGTCACTTTATAGACAGCGGTGGCATACTACGTTGAGACAGGAGGCGTGAGCTCCAGGACAATGGACATCCAAGTGGTAAAAATCAATGCCGGGACAGTGAACTGCAGTATAGCACACCTCATGATGCATCTACGGCTTTTTTAATATATCACATAATATTATGTAGAGCATCTACGAATCTACAAATTGTGTTGCGTCATAGAGCGTCTACGAAGCTACGAATTTTGATGCTTCGTAGATTGTCTACGAAACTACGAATTTTGTAGTTCCATAGAGTGTTTACGAATCTACGAATTTTGTTGCGCCGTAGAGCGTCTACGAAGCTACGAATTTTGATGCGTCGTAGAGCGTCTACGAAGCTACGAATTTTGATGCGTTGTAGAGCGTCTACGAAGCTACGGATTATAATGCATCGTAGAGCGTCTACGAAGCTACGAATTTTGATGCGTTGTAGAGCGTCTACGAAGCTACGAATATTAATGCTACGTAGAGCGTCTACGAAGCTACGGATTATAATGCATCGTAGAGCGTCTACGAAGCTACGAATTTTGATGCGTTGTAGAGCGTCTACGAAGCTACGAATATTAATGCTACGTAGAGCGTCTACGAAGCTACGGATTATAATGCATCGTAGAGCGTCTACGAAGCTACGAATTTTGATGCGTCGTAGAGCGTCTACGAAGCTACGAATTTTGATGCGTTGTAGAGCGTCTACGAAGCTACGAATATTAATGCTACGTAGAGCGTCTACGAAGCTACGGATTATAATGCATCGTAGAGCGTCTACGAAGCTACGAATTTTGATGCGTTGTAGAGCGTCTACGAAGCTACGAATATTAATGCTACGTAGAGCGTCTACGAAGCTACGGATTATAATGCATCGTAGAGCGTCTACGAAGCTACGAATTTTGATGCGTCGTAGAGCGTCTACGAAGCTACGAATTTTGATGCGTTGTAGAGCGTCTACGAAGCTACGAATATTAATGCTACGTAGAGCGTCTACGAAGCTACGGATTATAATGCATCGTAGAGCGTCTACGAAGCTACGAATTTTGATGCGTTGTAGAGCGTCTACGAAGCTACGAATATTAATGCTACGTAGAACGTCTACGAAGCTACGGATTATAATGCATCGTAGAGCGTCTACGAAGCTACGAATTTTGATGCGTTGTAGAGCGTCTACGAAGCTTCGAATTGTGTTTCGTCGTAGAGCGTCTATGAAGCTACGAATTTGAATACGTCGTAGATTGTCTATGAAGCTACGAATTGTGTTGCATCGTAGCGTCTACGAAGCTACGAATTTTGATGCGTTGTAGAGCGTCTACGAAGCTACAAATTTGTAGTGTTATAGAACATCTAAGCTTTTAAAATTCTCTAAATGGTCAACCAAGCTACGGATTTTATAGATCCGTTTTTTGCACATTCCTCAGGAATACTCTATGGGATAAATTTTACCCCGTATAATTCGGGATAAAATTTAGCCCATAATAAAGTTAATTCCAAGCCTTAGTTACTGTTACATACATACACACAAACATTATCATTGTTATATTTTAATAACTTAAAGTATCACACACCACCTATAATCAAACAAATTAAGTTATACGAATATATTTTTATTACGTGAACACCAGTGGGCAGGGTAATTTTCATAGAAAACATTAGCAAATGGACGTACAGTATTGCCTGTTATAAAGTGATTATACGCCTCTCCCCGGGGAGCACAGAACGGGCGAGTTTTTATAATAACAATAATAATAATAATCATTTATTTTTGACAATAGGTACATCCATAAGAATTAGTTATTAGGTTAGTAACAATTTTTCTTAGACTATGTTAGTAGTGTTAGTTGTAGTGTTAGTATTGTTAGTTACAATTTGTCTTAAAAATTATGTTAGTAAGGTTAGTTGTTTCCGTTTTCATAATAAGTTGCACCTAGCTTGAGGCGCGTGCGTTTATAATGGACCGTGGTACGAAAAATATTATATTTTAACCAGATGATACCCGCAACTTCGTTGGGCCGATATTCGTTTATCACGTGGGAACTGTACATTCTAGATAAAAAAAGTATTCTATGTCCTTTCCAGGGACTCAAAGCATCTCCATGCTAAATTTCAGCAAAATCGATTCAGCGGTTTGGACGTGAAGAGGTAGCAGACAGACAGACATTCTTTCGCATTTTCATTATTAGTATGGATTAAAGACTTGATAACGATAACATAATATTAAAATTGTTGTTGCCACGATCTTTTTACGGAGCTCAAAGTATCTCCATACCAGATTTTTTTTCTAAATCTTTTTAACGGTTTAAGCGTGAAGGTGTAAGAAATAGATAAACAAATTTTGAATAACCGTCTAGACTCTAAACAATTAAAAATGTATTTTATATCATAATCATATTTAATTGTAAAACAAGGTTACATGAGTTGATACAGAGTATTACTGTACAGCTTAGTTTGCTATGGCAAAAATTATTAAAGAAAAGGAGCCTTAACAATCGAATCCCGAAGTAATTTACTTGAAATCTATTTACAAAAAAGGCAAAGTAAATTTTCTCTTAAAATACTTATTCATGATACAAAATATGTCGAAAGGCGACACCATTTTGTATATAAAATGACAGGCACATTATCTCTCGTCTCACAGGGCCCTGTAATTTGAATTCTATTAGCCCTTTGTTTCTTTTGTTTTACTTTATAACAACGTTTTATTTTTAAGTGAAAATAGAAGTAAAATTCTTTTGCAAAAATGAGATAGGCTTATGATGATCGCTGATAGCGTTGCGGTTGTATCGTACCTGCAACTCTGCCTTAAGTAGGAAGTGGAGCACCATGGGGTCTTAGTTGGTAGGAGGAGGAGTCTCTCATACCCCAGTCGATAGCCCCAGTCTACCAGAGATGCGTAAAGCATTTCCTCATGTAAAAAATTGCCTATGAATATGCCTATTGCCTACCACCGGCTCAGCAACTAAAGCTGACCGCATATTTGTCAGCACCGTACGCGCCATACGCGTCAAACACACCGCATAGTACACGAAATGCGGCGCGTACGATGCGGACGAATGTGCGAGATTTCACATCATTTCACACAACGAATTCAAAAAAAAAATATTTTTTAATTAAATAAGGGGGCAAACAAGCAAACGGGTCACCTGATGGTAAGCAACTACCGTCGCCCATGGACACCCGCAACATCAGAAGAGCTGCAGGCGCGTTGCCGGTCTTTTAAGAAGGAATACGCTCTCTTCTTGAAGGTTTGCAGGTCGTATAGGCCCGGAAATACTGCTGGTGACAGTTCGTTCCAGAGTTTTAGGGCCAACGCTAAAACTCGCGCGGGCGCACGCGCGTGTGTGAATAATTGAAAAATTGTATGGGCAGCGTCGTCGCCCGCGTCCGCGCTCCGTCGCACGCGCCTGCGCTGCTCATACTATTTTTCGTTTGTACACACGCGAGCGTGCGCCCGCGCGAGTTTTAGCGTTGGCCCTTACAGTGCGCGGCAGAAAATGCGGCACGTTCGGCGCGTGCGTGCTGATAAATGTGCGATCACCCAGTGAGAAAAACCGGCGTAAGAAATTTTAAAATCCATTGATACTTTTTCTTTCTAGCATTTGTATGCGCAAAATCATAAATTCGCTTCATTATTTAGGAGGTAACCAAGAAGTTCTAGATTGCAATCGCAGTTTGTACAAACGCGATTCTCACACGCCGCAGAAGCCATTTTCTAAATATGGCGTGGCATTTCTTTGCACGAAGGGGAAAGTGCATGGAATCAGAAATTGATGACGTTGGCTTAACCTAGTTCTTATTTAAACATATAATGAACAGAAAGGTTTATTTTTATTGATATTATGGATTCCTAAGAAACTGAAATGATTATAAATGCGAAAGTGTGTCTGTCTGTCCGTATGTCTGTCAATCTATCTCTGTCTGTATGTCTGCTACCTCTTCACGCCCAAACCGCTGAACCGACTTTGCTGAAATTCGGTCTGGAGATACTTTGAGTAACGGAAAAGGACATAGGATAATTTTATCTGAAAAAAAAAAGTTCGCTCGCGATGAACTAATTTTAGCGCAACGTAGTTGCAAACGTAATCTAGTTAAAAATAAATTCAATGCATCACTCCGTCATGTCGCAATTTTATCTAACCCTAATCCTTTCAGAAATTCCGTAGAATTTCATACAGACGAACCCAAGAGTATTATCTATGAATGAGTTATCACTCAGTAAATTCTATTTCCACGAAGCGTACTTGTTCCCAAGCGACTTCTGTACGACGCTAAGCTTTAGATTAATTGCTTTTTAAATGATTTTTCCGATATTAAGGAAAGTTTTGCTGAGTCTCGTGGGAGGATAAATTAGCCCTAGAAAGATAACCATATTTTACCTTACACGAAAGATACCATACGCTTAAGGAGCGCACAAATTCCCAATGCGATTTTTATTACTTTACAGTTAAAATATCTACAATTTATTTAGATATTTAAAAAGCATATAATATGTGTATAAATAAAATGCATTGTTTTTATACTTATGAAAATTTTTAATATTATTAAACTGAAATTACAAAATTCTCAATGAAGATCTCACAACAATGACTGTCTTCTGTTTAAGGGAACAAATCTTATGAATTTTCACAAAAAATCATAGTTATTTTTCTACAGTTAAGTAGGCAATAGTATAATCAGTCTTAAAAATCACAATAAAAAAGAATTAGCAAAATTTAAAGATATTTGTGGCAAACGTCAACTTTGTGTTGCACTTTTGCATTTCGCGCAAGATATGTTGGACATTCTTTTCTTTTTATACGTGCAGAAGTTGCTGAAACGCCTTTTTTAGTTGGAGGTTCTTCTATGAAGCCCTCTTCATCATCACTCTGTACCTCATCTTCTGACAGGTGATCCTCCCCACGCTATCACTTTCTCAGCATACATCGTCTTAATTTTCCTCTCACCTGTCCAATATTTGTCTTATTTCGTTGTTTTTAAAGGCCGTCTACTAGTCATGATATTCCCTTTATGTTTTGCCTAAAACAAAACAATAATACGCTTTACACATAAAAAAATTAAAGAACAAAATACATTGTCAAAAGTTACGCAAAAGATAACCATACGCCTCGCGAGCGCACGTCAAACTCATAACTAAGAAACTAGGATAAATCGGCGACTTAGTTGGCCGGAACGTACACGCAGATTCGCCCGCTAATTAAAAAAATACAGCATTTTGTTTTCCGCGCGCGCTTCTGCGACGTAGGTTATCTTTCTAGGGTTAGCGTAATAAATATCGATATACAGAAGTAATAAATGTGACGTGAATAGGGTATCGGCGCCATCTTGTCTTTCAAAATGGCGCGCTGTCAGATGACATTACCGTATGTTGGTGAGGTTAAGGCTGCGTTTCCACTGAAGCGGAGCGGAGCTTAGCGGTGCCCGAATTGACCAATCGTGCTATTCCAGCGGAATGACAGCGAAGCGGTTCGAAGATTTCGAGCATGGTGATTGGTCAATTCGGCACCGCTAAGCTCCGCTCCGCTTCAGTGGAAACACAGCCTAACATAAGCAAATTAGTTATAGGATAGTTTGTTACACCGTATTGGTACATAATGTATGTTGTACAATTTTTTACATTGGTTCACAAATCTTGGTGCATTCAAAGTCTTACTGCCGCACTGAGAGACGAATGTTAATTACTTAACTACTAATAAATGAAGATTGTGACATATAATCCCTATATAATATTATACATTATTATCTGTCAAACTCTTCATTAATCCTTCGATCGGAGATTCTCGGAAATGCCATTGTATAATGTATTCTATTGTTGTCGCGATCACCGATGCTAGTACAGGGCTTGATGGGTTAAATTGAAGTTTAATGATTATTAAAATATGTCTCTGAGTGCAGACGTTATTTAAGTAGTCCTCTGTGTATTAAAACAAGACAATTTAATAAAATAATATAATGAAGCTTTAAGTTTAGCATTTATTAAATTGTCTTGTTTTAATACACAGAGGTGTATTAAAACAAGACAATTCTCCTCGAAACCAGCGGGCAGCAAGGCGGGAGTGGTAGCGGCATGGGAGCGGCGCGTTCCAATGTGTAGATTTATATAGATAAGCCGTGGCGGCCGGCGCGCGGCCTACTAGCGGGCTTATCAATATAAATCTACACATTAGAACGCGCCGCTCCCGTGCCGCTACCACTCGCGCCTCGCTGCCTGCTGGTTTCGAGACTTTAGCCTAAGGGCCTGTTTCACCACTTCCTGATAAAGTGCCAAACAGGCTATTTACAACGTTTTAGACAGATTCTCCATACTCGATCAGTCAAGTTAATAAGTGGATAGCCTATTCGGCAGTTATCAGGAAGTGGTGAAACAGGCCCTTAGGCTAAATTTAATACTCTTAGTATTAAATTATAAAATAATAAAAGAGCTAACAAACGGAGGGTCGGAGTCAGCCTCAGATATTGTCAATATTAATAAGTAATAACCTCTGTGAAGTCAATACTCTGTACACAACTATTGGATTACAGACTAATGATGATTGAGAGATATTGTACGACGCGAACCTACTCTATAATGTACAAGCCTTACACAAAGTTGTGATCAGTTCACGTTGCGATGTGAATTTATTTTTTCACAAAAATGGAACGGCAAGTCTATCAATTCAATGTTTGATTTCAAAGTACTTAAAATCTCTGGATCACGATGATACAGAAAAACTTCTAAACTTCTAAGACATTACTATGTTTTTAATACTTACCAAGACACAAAAGTTGAATTCTTCCCATTTTATATTTAATTCTAATAATTTAATTTTACTTAAATATTTTATATACTTACCTTGATACTTAAACCCATTCTATATTGTATATTATTTATTTATTTATTGTTTTTTAAGGTGGTGGTACCGAGTTTAATCTTCCTGTTCATATTATATTCAGCTCTCACGACACAGGTTATCCTAATGTGAGAGCTACTGCAGTTAATCATTTTAATCATTATTTAAACAGCAAAAAAAAACACTAATATCTTCTAGAAGTCCTGTATATTTTTGCTGCAATAAAGAATTTTTATTTTTGTTTTCATAATATGTATTAATAAACTGCTCTTAACGCTAAGATTATGCTCAAGATCATTTAAATCAACTGAACGTACAACTAATTATAAATGAAACTCGCCAGTTGTCAAACTGTTACTGGAGAGGCTGTTTCTTAAGTGTGGTTCAAAGTTTCAAACCTTGACTAAATTGCTACAGCCTACAGGCTCTTGAAATCAAACTAATAAATAATTACCATCTTAAAACGCTGAGAGCAAATCAGCCAAGATTGGTATTGTTATAATGTAGGCGTATGGCGGTTTATTTTCACTAGTTGATGCACGCAACTCCATTGCCCGTAAATTTCATCTCGCAAAAAGCATAAATCTTTTGCAACAATAACTCTCCTTCCCCGTCTTGCAAAATATCTGCATACCAAATTTCATCAAAATCGGTTTACCCGTTAAAACGTAAAGAGGCAACAGACAGACAGACGCTTCGCATTTATAACATTATTTAGGATAATAAGGATTCATGCAGCACCCTGCATAAAATTACCACGATCATACACATCCTGTATAAGGAACTTCAGTGAATCTAGTGCAAGTAAACGTGGATAAACAGTCACGTTTCAGCAAACAAGTTCGGGAGTAAGTTACTTGTAAACTACACCGTACTTTATATGATAATTCTGTTACATAACTACAGTATTTACTTTTCTTTAGTCTTGTAAACTAAAAAGGTAAAATTATGATTCATATAAAAGTGAGATATTATATAATACTTAGGCTAGTATTACATGATGGTTAAAGGATTAAAACTAATATAAATATTATTAGTTTTAACCCTTTAACAGTTTAACAGAGGACACTCGCTACTCGTTCCGAAATTCGTTTATTACACGGGAACCGAATATTTTTCCGTAACGAAAACTATCTTATGACGTTTCCCGTCTCTCCAAGTATCTCCATATCGAATTTCATCTCAATTGGTTTAGCCATCAAAAGCGTGAAGAAGTAACTAAGAAACAGACAGACACGCTTTCGAATTTTTAATATTAGTACAGAAAAACGACTAGATCTAGAGATAGTCTGCGGGGTAGCTGTTAAAGAATCAAATTTAAGACAGTTAATTAATTCAGAGAGAACCAGAAAGGAATTCTTAAATTACGCTAGAAACATATTAAAAACTGTGAATAAATATATCAAGTGAATGGAGAATAGCTTTGTAAATGATTATAATCAATGTAAAGATGCAAAGTTGTTGCAATCTCAATAGCAACAATTGTATTTTATACACAATAAAATATAAAAAAATATTAGTACAGAGAGTGCAGTGTACACTGAAACGTACATGAAATTATTTTTTACTCTCATAACTTTCATGTCGAAAAACCTTAAATTATTACTTTTTAACGTGCCAAAGAAATATATAAAAATGAAAAACATAACCCTTGTTTTTAAAGTTAAAATACCAACCTGCTACCCAAACAACATTTTTAATTTCACGTAAAATAAAATTCCACCGACATAAAACGTTGCACATACAAATTAAAATTACTTCAAACACAGTAAACACGAAATAAAAGTGTGAGCGCGCCCTATTTTTAAGAGTCGTAAAGGCCGGGTCACATTATCGCGCGTAAACAGGAGTATTTACTGTTGTTTTAACATAAACACCCTGTATCCACCCCTACTACAAATGCGAGGAATAAATTATTTTGTCTGGAAGTTTTTTGCTATGGCGCAACAAAACTTTCAAACTTTCGCATTTTTAATAAATGATGCCCGCAACTCCGTTGCGCCAAAATTCGTTTATCGCGTAAGAAGCGTACATTTTTCCGGGATAAAAAGTATCCTATGTCCTTTCCCGGGTCTCAAAGTATCTCCATGCCAAATTTCAGCAAAATCGGTTCAGCGGTTTCGGCGTGAAGAGGTAACAGACAGACAGATAGACAGACAGACACATTTTATAAATGCGAAATATGTCTGTCTCTTCACGAACGCCGGAACCGATTTTGATGATATTTGGTATGGAGATACTGTGAGTCCCGGGAAAATAGCTTTTTAGCCTGAAATATATACGACTCCCGCGCGATAAACGAATTTTGGCGGAACGGAGTTGCAGGTGTCATCTAGTAAATTCTATAGAAGAGTAAAAATAGTGCCACGAATGCCACAATATGCAAACTTATGTGTGCATTTTATGAAACTTTCGCCCTTTCAGTTGGTTGCCAAATTCGAATCATTTTAAGACAGCAGGAGATTTGTTTGAGCAGTCAAGTATGAGATAAACTGTTATATACATATACTCTATTATATTTTGACGGTAGACTGTTTTCTTTCTAAGCTGTAGGCCTACTACGAAACTGTTTTAAGACTCAAACAGTCGGACGTGAATGCCGCGTCCTGCTCTAACAACGTCATTTCACGTTTGTTTATTTGAGTTTGTTTGTTTGTTTATTCTCGTCCGATTATTTGAGTCTCAAAACAGTTTCATGGTACAAGGCCTGTTTCGGCATTCTTTTGTTGTCTGGTACCCGTAACACAAGTTGTACAAAAGCTTACCACGGTACCAGACTGAAGTCGTATAAAACGAATGCATTTTATTGCGTCCCAAGCAATTAAAACGTACTCGTATGGGCAGTAAACCGATTTCAGAGAACTTTTGACAAAGCTACCTCTGTTGGTATTGCCAATGGAGCCTTTGATGGCCTTTAGAAAGAAAATCACACAAAAACTTCATCTGCCAAAATTATGTGACGTTCCTCATATCTATTCACACTATGCCCAAGTTCCGCAGTGGAATTTCCGTATGATTCCGATGTATTTTAATTTTTAAATTACCGATGACACACTATGCAGAATTTCCGCCGCGGAACTTCGGCATAGTGTGTTTAGACACTTAGCTTGAACCTACCAATCCATACAAATTTTATGAATCCGAAAGTCTGTCAGTTTGTTACCTCTTTGCGCCCAAACCACTGAACCGATTTTGCAGAAATTTGATATGGAGTTATTTTGAGGCCCGGGAAAGGACATAGTATACTTTTTATCCCAAAAAATCTACGGTTCCCGTGCGATAAACGAATTCGTTATCGTTAAACGGCGTCATCTAGCAATAAATAGTTTTTGCGACGGGATTTATATCTCAATATTAACTAACGTATGTGTGTCTAAATCGAGCGATCTAATATTATTTTCAACTGTACACTATAATAATTATTATAAATCTGTTGCGTAACATTGAACATAAATGTTCATAAAGACTGGAAATATTTCGGTTATAACCTTTCATAACTATTTCTTTTGTGAGTATATGGAGTTACGAGGGAGAAACATATTTTTGTACTTTAGGGGCCCGTGATAGGGCCGTAAACCGGGCTTAGGGCCCGCCCTTTGTGAAGGACAGAGCCTATTACCTCGTAAAATATACTAAGTTAGCTATATTCAGTATATATCGGGACTCTATCCGTACTATTACTAAGCCGGGAACGTATCGCGCAGGAATCTTACATTTTTCTGCATTCAAAACTATCCTATGTCCTTCCGACTCTCAAAATATCTTCACACCCATCTAAATAGGTTAAACCGTAAAGCGTAGGAGGTAACAAACGGACACATACTATCGTGGTTATAATATTTAGTAAGGATGATAATCGGTGGCGCAGGAGCGAGAACAGTGGAAGAACCTGGGGGAGGCCTTTGCTCAGCGGTGGGACATTAGGTATAGGCTAATAAAAAAAAAGGGTGATAAAGTGTAAGATTATTTCATTCAAAGTGCATATTATTATTTTATGTCTAGTCCAACCTAAGCTTGTAAGATTAGTGTCTTAAGACCTACGAATAATAAAAACTAAGGAATCGTACCTCCCATACTATTACCGTTTTAAATTTGGTTCCTTTCGATCTGTCATGTAACGTCAGCCTAGTACCGCTCAAGGTCACCTAAATATTGCAAATGTATTGAAAATTGAAATGTGTACCTAAAGGTACAATTCCGTGCATCGCGATCGATCGCGGTCGTGCACGACCTACGACTGTCGTCGGACGCTCGCGACCATAGTCAACGTATGAAAATGTATGGCACCGCTTCCGAGGCCCGCGACTGACGCGCGCGGCCTACGACTGTCGTAAGCCGCGCGCGATCTTGTCTTGAAGTTATAACAGTCGCGCACGAGCGACGACAGTCGTAGGCCCCGCGCGACCGTGTCAAAGTTATATGGCACGATCGCGCGCGGCTTACGACAGTCGTAGGCCGCGCGCGTCATTCGCGGGCCTCGGAGCGGTGCCATACATTTTCATACGTTGACAATGGTCGCGAGCGTCCGACGACAGTCGTAGGTCGTGCACGACCGCGATCGATCGCGATGCACGGAATTGTACCTTAAGTTACACTTTTTTGACAAGTATGATTGTGGAGCATATTTTTTGACGGAGTTACTTTTCCTTAGTTTTTATTATTCGTAGCGGCCGTATACAACGAGGACTATTGTTGAAAGTAAAAACATGAATTATTTTCACTAGAACTTTGACCAGAAGTAATTATAAGCATTTAAACATATTTTGTAGGTTTGTTACGTTCCTTACCAAGGTCCCAGTCAGCTTAGAATTTTGATTTAAATCCATTTACCACTAAAAAAAGAGTAATAAAGAATGCTACTTTCGAAATTTTATTTCGACTAGAATTCAGCGAAAATAAACGCAGGAAAAATATTTTTATACAAAAATGTTTAAATTATGATTTCGAAGGTTAGGGTCAGCTTCGTTTTTGATATATATTAACAATAATAAAGATAAATCGTTTTGATCACAAATTCGAACGATTTACTTATTGATTTTCGAATGCAACGCCTGCTTTCGGTATTTGCCATAACAATTCCACAGGCGTTTTGATGGATAATAATTGAATGACATCAGTGAAATCTGTCTTTTACAGAACTGTGACTGATTGTCTATTACAGAAAAACTAGAGTATGTTCACAAATATATACCAGTATACTGGCCAGAGCCCCTTAGGCCTAGAATCGCCGTGGTCCCATACTGTTGATTCGTTTCGAAATATTTGCCAGTGCATTGTCGTATACTTAAACGTGTTTATTGTGGTGTGATTATAATACGTTACACTTGTCTTACTAGTGGAATACCAGTACAATACAGTGCGGCGTCGTAAGATGACGTCTTGATCACTGGTAAGTAAACTGGGTTTTATTTCAGAACATAGGCAATATGTTTGGTTTACAAATATTACAATATTGTTTTGTAACCTAATATTTGGTGAGAGACTACCTTATTAGGTATCTTATTGATATATATTTGATAATTTACATTCGCCAAACGATCATTTATAGGTTTTTGGTAGGTTTGAAAGTCATAAATGCAAAAATCACAGCTAAGTCGGATAATAATGAACAGAGTGTCTCAACACAGAGACACATTTTGAGGGATGTGTTAAAACATTGTAAAATGATAATGATATTATTATGTTAAACAACAATTTTATCGAACATGTCCAATCCATAGCAATAGAAAGATATACCTAACATCTTATAGTCAAGGAGCCCTAGAACTTTTTTTTAACTAACAAGCTAATTTTTTGTGAGTAGCTTTATTTTGATAAGACAAACAACTTTTTTATCTGCGAAAAAATCTTGAAAGTGGTAGCTAATAGAGATAGAAAGGATTTCATAATTTGATTTGATGGTCCTAAAATATGGATTGTTCAATTTGTAGAACAATGTTACTCTTAAATTTTATAACTATTAACCTACCAATATACAAAAAATCTGCTGGTTAGGGTTCCGTTTTAGGGTTCTGTAATCAACAAAACTTGGTTGACTACGGTACCCTAAAACGGAAGATTTTTGGCAGATAAAAAAGTTGTTTGTCTTATCAAAATGAAGCTACTCACAAAAATTTGCTTGTTAGTAATAAAATAAAATTTGTTCTAGGGCTCCCTGACTATTAGCACTGGAGTAAAATCGTAAAAATAATATTATCAAGCGGATAGATCCAAATTCACAGATACACCATGATCTTGATACGATATTATGTTAAACTAAAATTTTATCGAACATATTGTGAATTCCATTCTTTACACAAAAAATAATATTGATCGAAATGAAAAACCTTTAAACCTAATAAGGTTCATATCAATAATAAATCAAATATGATTTTATCAAAAACATAATATTTTGTGAATAAAAATCACGACGACACTTAAAAGTAGAGAGCCAAGAAATTACATTTTATGCAATTATTAATTTTTTACTCACGACAATCTGGTGAAATGTACTGGTTTATTGGAAAGTTGGCATAATATAAGTCTTGTTCACTACCATTTTTCATTCTCATTTTGTTGGGACCCATAGCAAAAATAAACAGGAGAAAAATAATATTGTAACTGCCGTATACAGAGATGAATATTTATAACTTCAATGTCATTTCAATGTATCATAAATGAAGATTTTGTCATAAACCCCATATATTTTATCTTTCAAATTCTTTATTAAATGTTTGACGCTATGTAGCCGCAGGGTCTTTCGTGTCAAATGTCGTGTAAAACAGCTACTAGAAAAAATTGATAGCCACTATATCGATGCAAATTCTTCAAAAAATCGTTCATGGCGTGGGAACCGTTAATTTTTTCAGGATAAAAAGTATCCTTTGTCCTTTCTTCACCAAATTTTATAAAAAATGGTTCAGTAGTTTAAGCATGAAATGACAGACAGACTATTCTAATAAGTATTAGTATTGTTAAAGTTTAAATATTATAATGAGGTATTTCGTAAATATTTCAAACACTTACCGGTTGCCTTTATTGGTGTCGAGCAGAAAAGGCCTAAAAACCGCGTTTTTGTTTTGAATATTTCAGACCTCTTAACATATTTATTTTATTTTGTTCCTATTTGTTGTTATGGTGACAACATAAATACATAATTGAAAATTTGAGCTCTCTAACTAGCGCGTTACTTGATATACAGCCTGGAAACAGACAGACGGATAGACAGCGAAGCTAAAACTTACTGGGCCAAGGGTCTCTTTTGGGAACAGATTTCTTAAAAACGACAAAGAAATTATGAATATGATCTGCATAACAATAATGAATATAATCTACTATTCATTAAAAACTTGTCAAGCGGGTCAAAAACGTTACCTGTATTGCAAGAGTTATCGTTTTTGAACTTGTGGAGGGTGTTATATAGCGACGGTCCCTACGTATAAAAGGTCATGTCCAAAATAGCAAAAAAATTTTATTGCATCATGCATTTCCGTATAATGAGACGCATATTCCTACATTATTATTATTTTTCTATCACAAGTAATTCCAAAGATAAAAAGACGTAAATAAGGACAAGCTGGGCGTTGTATTAGATTTCACTGTTGTATATACGGACATCTATACTTACCGTCTTGTACCGCGTTGGAAATTACGCGCCATTCCGCGTCATGTCGTACATGTCCGTTTCTACCTCTAAGGTAGCGAATCATTTATACACTTGTTACCATTTACGTCCAGTTATTATGAGACTTTAGTTCTTTTTCAGTGGGATTCGTGGCACAAATTCAATTAATTTCAAACCAATATGAGCATCTGAGTGTTTTAAATAATCAGCAACGTGAAATAATAGTTGCAACGGAGACTGAGGCTTCTTTTCATGATGAACAACCATCTGGACTTTACCGTTATTGATATAGAGCAAAAAAATCGCGTTTGTTATACGAGGCCCCACAATAATCATTTATTTTATTTTAATTTTACTATATTTCTTTAAATATCGCCAACAAAAAAACGTAATTTGTGAAAATTTCTACTATTGCGGTTCTTGAGGTAAAGCTCGGTGATAGACGAACGGACGACAGATAGAAAGCGAAGTCTGATATGTATTTATTTAATTATGAATATGAATGTTATTTATTTTAAATAAAACAGTATTAAAAACGCTAATAAATTATATAAAATTAATTAAAAACTATTAAGAACACTCCTTGTTCACTTGATAGGTGGACTCCCTCTACGACGCGGTATCGCTTGGTTGTAGGGTTGAGAAGGGCTTGAAAAAAATTCCGGAAAAGCTCATATTAAAAATCTAAAGTCACATCGGTGCATGATTAACCTAGAAATTAAAAAGTTTATGGGCTATTTTTTTTCTTGCTCCAATAGAGTTTGTAAGATAAGCCTTTTCAAATTATTTACCCCGTTTTTTCACATTTTCCCCTGTTTCTTTACTCCTATTAATCATAGCGCTATAATTTATAACGTATAGCCTTCCTTGATAAATGAGCTATCTAACACTGAAAGAATTTCCAAATCGGATAAGTAGTTCCTGAGATTAGGGCGTTCAAACAAACAAGTCTCAGCTGTATAATATTAGTATAGAATTGATAAGGTGTTCTGTAGTCAATTTGGCAGTCGCAAATTGGGATGAAATACTATTTTCTTCCTGCGAGGAACATGTTAGACGATTACATCAATGCAGTATTCAACGATAATACTAAAAATTACGACCTTCAGAAAAGCTCAAGAGTCAGATAAAGCTGAATATAATAATCGACTCAGAAATATATTTTACTGTCCAGACTTGTCCACCGTAGAAGTTATAACGAAGCCTCAAAGAATTTACTCATGTAAGTTGCAGTAAAAGTCTAAGGTCGTGAATGGTCACTTAGGTCTCAAAATTTAAAAAGAAATTGACCTTGCTCAAGTATCCGAAATGACCAAGAAGAAGAAAAAGGCAAAGTATCTGGGCATTCGTTATCTTCAACAATATGTAAAATATGTTACAAGTTTTTTTCTACATTATATCCACATACAAGTATCATTGACAAATTTTCAAAAATATTATATAAAAAATCTAAATCATAGCAACGATTCATTTTGTTACAAATAAAGTCAGTCTTCTTCATCTTCAACATTATTATGTTTATGCTTTACCCTTTAGTAAAACAGAATTAATTAATACATAGATACTTAGCTTTGTAGACTTCTTAAAACTAAACAGTTTAATTTATCAAATAATCACATTTTATTACAATTTTTCATTATGGACCTAAAGTAATTGATGACATGTCCTTTTATTCGTTCATTATTACATAGAAAAAACTACTTAAATTATCAGCGTATAAAAAGATATGTCTGTGTTTTTTAGTTTTTCTCATTGAAGAGCCAGAATTTGTATTCCTTATCTATACATATAATAAAACTGTAGAAATGAAAATTCTGTACATTAAAGTTATTCAAAAAATAATAAGCGGGGGGTATTACTACATCGCTATAGAAGCCAAAAATGTGGTTAGTTTTTTGTCTGTCTGTCTGTCTGTCTCTCTGTCTGTGTGATAGTGGAACAAACATACAGACGTATGTTTGTTCCACTATCACACGAAAACTACTGATCCGATTTGAATGCGGTTTTCGCAGATATATTTGCCTTCTTCCAACTTAACATCTGGTCTATAAAAAAAAATCCCCCCGCCCTTCTAAAGGGACTAAAGAGGGGGTCAGATTTTGTATAAGACTTTTGCTTTAACACGAAAACTACTGATCCGATTGGCATACGGTTTTCACAGATATATTTGTCTTCTTCCAACTCAAAATCTGGTATATAAAAATCACCCCCCCCCCCACCCCTCTTAGGGGACAAAAGAGGGGGTAAGATTTTGTATCAACTGATGAAGTAGAAATACTTTAAATGGCAAAACAACGTTTGCCGGGACAGCTAGTATGTTATAAACTTATAAATTATGACAATACGAATTATTTCATATAGTGCTGAATGAATTTAGAGGCTAATATAATATTTTAATTCTTCCAAAGTAAAAACGGACATATACGACTTAATCGTTATGGGCAGTCTTGAATGGTCACTGTAAAAACGGTCATCTTGCAATTTTGGCGAAAATACAGTAAATATTTAAAATTGTGTTATATCATGACAAACGGCCTACATTAAGCTTTACAGATCAACAAAAATAATTGTGTTTATGTTTTATGGTAATCTACAGTAACAGTTTGAATCTTAAAAACGCTCTCCTGAAAACCACTACTTTTGACATGTCGCTTTATACGTAGGGACCGTCGATAGATTGCAGAGGATGCTGCAGCGTCAGGTACAAGTAATCGTCATGGGCCTACATCCTATTTATTAAAGATATTGCAATAAACCCAAACACAAAAAATATTTGAATCATATTATAAAGTCATAAAATAACCTCAGCCGTGAGCGAGTTGACGATGATGAATTATTGTACCTAAGATAGCTATATTTTTCCATGCTTATGCATATAGCAATGTATATGAGTAATACTTTATTTTGTTATACATTGTATAATCAATTATATCATGTATTATTGAGGAAATACTTTTTTTTCATGTTCGTGAGTACAGAACAAACATATTAAAATAATACATAATTTTATTATAATACAAAATTCATTAAGGATTTCGTTTATTAAGTTGTGAACATGGCCTCTCTGTTAATCATTAGTCTGTATGTCGAGTTTACCACGTGATCACATTATTTCTGAAAATTATTGAAATCAACGACGGCTTGAAAACTAAATATGTACCTATCGAGCGCCATCTATTGAGCTTGTTTTCCGCAAATTCTAAAATGTCAGTTGCCTATAATCCCGCCTTAATTCAGACCGCAACGCGACGCGTAGATGTATTTCTAAATTTGTATGGATTTGACAGATTTACAAAACGTCTCGCGCTTACGAAATCTATCAATTTAGTACATTAGAAATATTCGTCGTGTTGCGGTCTGAATGGACCCTATGGCAAAATTACCTAAGGGCATAAATATTATAGGCGAATCAACAACCTCCAAGACTCAAGCCAAGCGTGCCGCCATCGCAAATATCATGTTATACTTTCCCCCATCAAAACTCTGGTGAAAATTTATCGAGTTAGGGAAATTAATGGAATCAAACTTTTAATGCGACAGCAAATTATAAGTACGTCAACTTGTCAACATGATGAGTTGACTTTGCGTCATGAAAATGACGCGCCTGAAGTTGACTTTAAGTCAACTTGTCACGCAAGTGCTTCAGCAATTCTCTACGAAAAGCTTGTCAATAAAGGCGGTATAAGTGTAGCAATAATTCAAAGGAAAAAGGTGGTAAGTCTGTCAATTCAATGTGTGTTTTCTGTTGTAGTAATAGTGTTCAATTTTGAATGACTCGTTTAAAATAATGCATCACATCGCTCGACGCGTTACGTTGCAATGTAAAGTGATGATTATATCTGTGAAAGAAATAAAATATATATTACTGCAATGTTTTCACGCTAGACGGCGGCACCAGCATAAACAGTTTGACGTTTAGCAGCTTTTCAGTCCATATTCTGATATGACGTGTGCAAAATGTCAGATTTTTGTCGGATTAATTACTACAATATTATATGCTAGTAGCACACTCTGCTACGCAATATTTCCTGTTAGTCTGCTTAATTGTCAGAACGGAAAAGTTAGTTCTTAGAGTCTTACCACAACGAAACGAGACTTTGCGATTCGCGATTCAAAGACTCATTATAGTGATGCAAAACGCAAATTATTATATTTAATATCTCAATTTGTGTTAATTTTTGCTTCATCACGTCTTTTTACGTTACGTTTCAATGTGACCTGACTCTTTTTTGTCTTTCTCACACGAGTTTCAATCACCAAACCAATCAACGTAAAACTGTATCCTGTACAGTATGACTGACTGACTTATGTTTCCGGTCACGATTTTCGATAACTTTTAACGAAAATAAACCACTTTCATCTGGCCGTGTCATGTGAAGTGGAAATCAAATAGCATCGGACGTATCACACATAGTGCGTTATTACTGTGTGTGTGTGTGTGTGTATGGCTTTGTAAGGCCTAAACGTTTCGTCGCATATTACGAATAGTATAGAAGAGTAACTGAGTCAAGAAATGGTTCCACGACATATTGTATATTACTGTGTATGTAAGTATGAGTATTTCTATAATACGTAAAGTCACCTTTATTCCAAAAATAGCCAGAACGTGGGCGAAGTCTTACACAAATAGGAGCACATCCAATTAGGTATTTATAGCGAACCCAAATCTTAATGGCGAATGTCTATTTGTTACCAGCGCCGTAAATAACTAAAGCCAAATTGCGTATTAAGACTAAGTTAAATCCTAGGAGTCTTGCGGAGAGCGATGTAATAATTCAAAAGGCATTACTATTCTACTCGTATATCCATACTAATTTTATAAATGCGAAAGTGTGTCTGTCTGTTACCTCTTCATGCCCAAACCGCTGAACCGATTTTGCTGAAATTTGGCATCGAGATACTTTGAGTCCCGGGAAAGGATAAAGGAAACTATTTATCCCGGAAAAATGAACAGTTCCCGCGCGATAAACGTAAGTCCCGGTTAGAACTGGGTAACATTACACTTGGCTGTATCTAGCATAAGCCGATTGTTTACGGAGAAAACTATTAACCGGCACGGTAGTGGCTAAATCTATTAGCACTAGGGTTTTTATTTGACCTAGTGCAAGATATTTTACAGCTAAAACTAGTTTTACTCGAAAACAATCGTGGAGTATAGCAACGATTGCAAATTCGATTCAAACAATCATCAATTTACGTAAACTGTCAAAGTCTAAACCATATTGATTATAATTTGTTAATTTTTATGTTAAAAAAAAAACAATATTTGTATGTAAGAATGGAAAAAGTGGGTAACTAACGTTTTACGAAATAAGAGCAATTACTCATTTTTCCCTTACAATTTGAACAGACCTTGTAACATACCTTCTTTATCATTTATTTAATATGTAGGTAAATAAAGAATCCACATTTTTTATGTCAAATCATTTAATCGGGCCTAAAGCCTCCATTTACGCAAACGTCAAACAAATTGCCAATTACTCACTTAATTTTTTTTTTGTAGCCTATACTGTCCCACTGCTGGGCAAAGGCCTCCCCCAAAGTCTTCCATTGTGCTTGCTCCTGTGCCACCGCTGGCCAGCCTGGCTGGTATGCTTCCAGCTCATCACGCCATCTTTTTCTAGGCCGGCTACAGCGGCGGCGTCCATCTCTCATTCACTCACTTCATTTATTACAGATAATTAATTTTTGTAAATACCCCCTTGCCCTGTTCCAAAAAGGAAGATATTATAATTAACTGCCGATTGAGGGTTAACCCGGGGCTCGTTTGTCCCATTAACACTAACGAGTAACGCGAGCTCGTGGGGTATTGTCGACGCGATATAAACTTCGCTAATTAATGTATACCTCGATGACTCCCGACGCCATTATGTCAAAATGACGACGAGCTTATATCGCTGAAGACCCCGTGGTCTATTGATTTAGATCGTGGCTCGAAGGTTGGGGGTTCGATTGTCTCGTTAGAGAAATATTCTTTCTAAGTTTGGATAGGACAATGCCGGCTTATCAGCTGCATATTGCCTGACAACAAAGGTGATGCGTTAGATCAAAGTGTAAGTTTTGTATGAAAATGCTGGTTCTAAAAGTTAGCATAAAGCTAGACATTGGTTCACTATTGTTAGGATTTTGAATATATTTTAAGATGACCACTTACTTTTTGAAAGGACTTGATCGAAGCTGCTGCATCATAGTTGGATTTGAATAGTAAAATCGTGAATTAGCTAATCTTTTATTTGGTTTGTTAAAACCAAATATTTTAAGTTTTGTCAAAAATCAAAAGAATGTTTAAATGAATATATAACTTCCTCCTTTTTTAAAGTCAGTTAAACATCGACTTAATCAAATTGCGATACCCAACTCACAAACTTAGTATATTCTCCATTTTCAGATTGGGTACTAATATTGCGGCAAATTGTGTAACTTTACTAATTATATTAAAAGTATGCACCGAGTTCAATTAGCGAATGGAAGGTGAAGGGGGTGAAATGGGGTGAAAGGGGGTAAAAATGGGTGAAAGTATTATACATTACACAAATAATAATATGGGTGCACTTCTTTTTTAAAGTTTCGAACAAAGCATGGTTGATGTTTGACATTTTTAGGGAACCGTACTGACCGTATGTAGTTTAATAGGTAACCTTCGATCACATAATATATTAGACTATTATATGACACATATATTAGAATACTAGCTGTCCCGGCAAACGTTGTTTTGCCATTTAAAGTATTTCTACTTCATCAGCATACAAAATCTTACCCCCTCTTTTGTCCCCTAAGAGGGGTGGGGGGAAAAATGTTATGTAACACCAGATGTTAAGTTGGAAAAACAGTTAATAATATAAAGTAAGTCCATTAAAGAAAAAGTTTACTCAATACAAAATCTGACCCTCTCTTTGGTGGGGGGGGGGTAATTTTTATACACCATATGTTAAGTTGGAATAAGGCAAATATATCTGCGAAAACCGTATGCAAATCGGATCAGTAGTTTTCGTGTTAAAGCAAAAGTCTTATACAAAATCTGACCCCCTCTTTCGTCCCTTTATAGGAGTGGGGGGAAATTTTTTTATACACCAGATGTTAAGTTGGAAGAAGACAAATATATCTACGAAAACCGCATTCAAATCGGATCAGTAGTTTTCGTGTTAAAGCAAAAGTCTTATACAAAATCTGACCCCCTCTTTTGTCCCTTTAGAGGGGTGAGGGGAAATTTTTTAAACACCAGATGTTAAGTTGGAAAAAGACAAATATATCTGCGAAAACCGCATTCAAATCGGATCAGTAGTTTTCGTGTTAAAGCAAAAGTCTTATACAAAATCTGACCCCCTCTTTTGTCCCTTTAGAGGGGTGAGGGGAAATTTTTTTATACACCAGATGCTAAGTTGGAAGAAGACAAATATATCTGCGAAAACCGCATTCAAATCGGATCAGTTTTCGTGTGATAGTGGAACAAACATACAGACAGACAGACAGACAGACAGACAGACAGACAGACAGACAGACAGACAGACAGACAGACAGACAGACAGACAGACAGACAGACAGACAGACAGACAGACAGACAGACAGACAGACAGACAGACAGACAGACAGACAGACAGACAGACAGACAGACAGACAGACAGACAGACAGACAGACAGACAGACAGACAGACAGACAGACAGACAGACAGACAGACAGACAGACAGACAGACAGACAGACAGACAGACAGACAGACAGACAGACAGACAGACAGACAGACAGACAGACAGACAGACAGACAGACAGACAGACAGACAGACAGACAGACAGACAGACAGACAGACAGACAGACAGACAGACAGACAGACAGACAGACAGACAGACAGACAGACAGACAGACAGACAGACAGACAGACAGACAGACAGACAGACAGACAGACAGACAGACAGACAGACAGACAGACAGACAGACAGACAGACAGACAGACAGACAGACAGACAGACAGACAGACAGACAGACAGACAGACAGACAGACAGACAGACAGACAGACAGACAGACAGACAGACAGACAGACAGACAGACAGACAGACAGACAGACAGACAGACAGACAGACAGACAGACAGACAGACAGACAGACAGACAGACAGACAGACAGACAGACAGACAGACAGACAGACAGACAGACAGACAGACAGACAGACAGACAGACAGACAGACAGACAGACAGACAGACAGACAGACAGACAGACAGACAGACAGACAGACAGACAGACAGACAGACAGACAGACAGACAGACAGACAGACAGACAGACAGACAGACAGACAGACAGACAGACAGACAGACAGACAGACAGACAGACAGACAGACAGACAGACAGACAGACAGACAGACAGACAGACAGACAGACAGACAGACAGACAGACAGACAGACAGACAGACAGACAGACAGACAGACAGACAGACAGACAGACAGACAGACAGACAGACAGACAGACAGACAGACAGACAGACAGACAGACAGACAGACAGATATTTTTTTAAAATTAAACTTAAAAAAAATATTTAAAAAATATATTATATGATACAAAATAGTAAATAATATATTCCATGACCTTAAGGAACGGTAAAATCTTTTTGTGCAGGCGGGGTCCGAACCCGCGACCCCCGTGACACGCTCATTGAGCCACAGAGGTCGTTAGGATATAGTGGAATTTGAGAATGTATTACTTTACGCCGATATCCTTATAATTACAGTAATTCACGTTTCTACGAAATTAGAAGCCACTCATGTGGACTTAATTAGGTATTTGTACAAAGCCAACGGTATTTTGTGTTGAAATTCTAGAATTAAATGTAACATTTTCTTTAACTTAATAAACATTTTAAGAAAATACATTTAAGCAGTTTAAATAGTCTGTGCCGTTTAGAAACATTTTAGCTTTTATTTTAAGTTAATTGGAATAATAATTTAGCAAAAAAAGAAAATAAAGATCTTTTTCTGAAATAATATTAGTAGATATAAATATAGCTAATCCTATTTTTGGAGAAAACGAATTAACTATTCCAGGCATCAAAAACAAAGCATTTAATAGAAATCAACGAAAAACTAAATTAAAAAATATGTTTTTCCTTCAAATACATAACTTTTACTATGAATATAAAAGAACAAAAAAGTTCCTTAGTTGTCCCTATATGACAGAGTACATAGCAAGTTCAAGATAAATGCTTTGCATCGCCACACTAGTCACGCTTCGCTGCTGTGTGAACTGACCTTAAGTTCACGTCCAAAGGAATAATAAACTAGTATTAAAGATGTACGCAGCGTAAACAAAAATATCTTCGACTAGATGTTGCCCGCGACTCCGTCCGCGTGGACTTCAGTTTATAGCGCGCGGTGGTTCCCGTGGGAATGCCGGAAAATTGGTGTCAAATTTCAAAGCTTTGTAAAACCTTTGACCAAACTGCTGTGCACATAATGTTTCGTTATTTTAAATAAACCATTAATCCAATACCAAAATAAACCAAAATATCTAAAAACTTTTTTGTTCCGTCGGCGGGATTCGAACCCGCGACCCCCGGCTTGAGCTACCAACGCGCTCACCACTGAGCCACAGAGGTCGTCGTCACATTACAGTCGGTTCAGTTGTTTTGGCGTGAAAGCAAGACAGGCAGGCACAATTTCGCATTTATAATATTAGTATGGATTGTGATACAACTCCTAGGTTTCCAGGAGATAGTTTTGCTCGTAAATTATATTAGACACAAACACTCGGCTTGTGGGGCAAACAGGGCGAGATGGGGCGAAGGGGCGAAAGGGGTGGGTGGGGCAAATCAAACATTCACACGTCGTCGCCCATTTTATACATTTTATTCAAGCAAAGTGCTTCGACGAATACTTTAAAGTATAAAATATAGTTTCAAGTTGAAAGTTTATTCTCTGGTTGAGGGCTAAAAAACTAGTAGCTAAAGACACTATAGCTTGGTAACCGATAATGATCAAATTCCTCCATCTTTATCCCAGCTATCTTATGAGGTGTTATGTAAAAGACAGCTGATATGATTTATTTACTTCGGTTTTAAAATAATAATAATAACTTTTAACCACCGGTCAGTGACGGTGCCTAGTTTCATTGAAACCGGGCCAGTTACGCAGGAGTAATTTTATAGTTCCCAGTGTGTGCGCAGTACACAAGAGCATTCTCTATTTCTTTTACTCTTATAACTCAGTGGGACGGAAAACCGACACGACTGGCGTGAGATCAGGCGCAGCACCGAATTTTTACATGCTCATCCGACGCATGGATCATCTTACTTCTCAGACAAGCAGGTGATCAGCCTGCATTGTCCTAATCAAACTTGGAAATAACATGTTTCCAACGCGGGAATAGAACCCATGACCTCCGGACTCGAGAGCCATGCTCTAACCACTAGACCACGGAGGCGTTATAAAATAATTTTTTGAAGGGTTTTAAAATGATGTACTATCAGAAAAGTTAATTCCTAGTTAGATGGCGAACCTAAATAATTTGGTCGCGTTATGTCAAACCCATCCGACCGATCACAACTAACATTAAATTGACATAGGTCGACCACATGGCGTAGGTCCGTCATAACGTACAAAATATAATGCTTGCAATTACTAAAAGCGTTGAGTTTGAAACCTAAATCAGGCGAGTAAGTTTGAAAAAGAGATAATGAAATATGCTTAAGCAATATTCTGATAAACCCTTCATCAGGTTACCCATAAACTCATTTTTACGAAATATAAACCAACATTTTATAAAGGAAAGATAAGCGAATATAGCTGGTCCCGAACGTGTGCGGTGTCTGATAACACGATAGCTCAGCCTTATGATACACATTTATTTTCAGTATTTTATAAAATGAATCAGGAGGATGGTATCACAGACTTGGTTTCTTTTAAAATATTTTCTTTTTTAATAGATGTATTCCATGGCCTACTTGTATATTCTACCGCGTGGCTCCGCCCGCATTAGTTATTTCGCTGGGACCGTACATTTTGTCGCAAATATAAATACTGCTCTGCGGTCTACACTGTACCCGTGCAAAATTACATAAAAGACGGTCGCAGTAGTTCGAAAGATTAGCGCGTTCAAATAATTCACCATTTTTTTTCAGTTCTCTAGTTTTATTAAAAATATTTAGACACGTCAAATAACTACTCAAACTTGCTGGACTTTGACTGACACATTGAAAAATATCTTTATAATTAGTGAGAAGAAGGAGTGAAGTTACCTTATCACACCAAAACCGCTGAACATAGGACATAGGGTATTTTTATGTCAGAAAAATGTACGGTGTCCATGCGATAAACGAATTTTGGCGCAACAGATTTGCGGGCGTCATCTACTGCTTAATAAAATGCTTAAAATTAAAATATAATTTAATCTTGTATCGTTGACTTCTTGTCTTAATATAGTTGTTAAGAATGTAACTTGTATATGACCTCTATTTGCAGTAAAAGTGGGTATAACACACAGAGGGACTTAGTCGTTAGTGGCGCTGTAACAAGCCTTTGTGGGTAACAAGTCGCGTGAATACCTGAGTGGGGCTTTGGTAAGTAGGCATCATCATCAACTACCTTTTGGCTTGGAGCTACTTTTGCATGTAAAAACCGATAAGTCCAACTCTTCTTGATCACACCGACCGAGTAGTGCGGCAAGACAGTGCCCTTGACGGAGCACATCCATACTTCCATACTAATATTATAAACGCGAAAGTGTCATCAGTCATATCAGTCTGTCTGTCTATCTGTCTATCAGTCTGTTACCTCATCACGCCTGAACCGCTGAACCGCTTTCGCTGAAATTTGGTATGGAGATACTTTAAGTCCCGGGAAAGGACATAAGATACTTTTTATCCCTGAAAAATGTACGGTTCCCGCGCGATATACTAATTTTGGCGCAACAGACTTGCAGGCGTCATCTAGTCCATAGTAAACATACCGAGTGCTCGGCCGAGAGCGCTGTCTCGCCACTTGGTAGATGTAGTCAAGTCATTAGGCTTGATGATGGCATATTTTAAGGCCGGTATAAATAGTCAGTACTCAAGATGCATCTCGGTCTCAAGACACGGTTCAGGCTCTATGATTGGTTGGCTGTCAAAATTTGGACCAATCACAGAGCCGAACCGCGTCTTGAGACCGGGTCGCATCTTAAGTACTGACTATTTATACGGGCCTAAATGTCCGTAAAAAGTCTTGGGATGTTTGTATTTCATTTAGTACTAGAGGACGTCTGCAACTCCGTTGCACCAACATTAGTTTATCGCGCCGAAACCGTTCATTTTTCCGGGATAAAAAGTATCCTATATCCTTTCCCGGGACTCAGAGTATCTCCATGCTAAATTTCAGCAAAATTGGTTCAGCGGTTTAAGCGTGAAGAGGTAACAGGCAGATAGACGTCTACATTTATAATATTAAGTATAGTATGGATATGGATGTAAAAATATATTAGGAATTATGATGAGAATGGAAGAATTTTATGATCTTTATTAAAACGAAGTCAAAAACAACAGCTTTTATGCACCTGCAAGCCACCTTTTAAACCTCTTAGAACTTTAATCTTGCACAGCTTAGAAGTTTCGAGGGATCAAGTGCAACTTAAGTGACTCTTCGCTAAGAGTCTTGAACTCTTGTGCATAAGTTATTATGAAAAATATTGAAGGCGATGGACTTTTTGGTTTTATTTTTTAAAGAATATCTAACTTTCTGAGCTTTGAGTTTTTTATATAATATATCATTGGTACTGAGTACACTAATTGATGAATATTTTTTATATTGTGGTGTTTCGTATTCATATTAAAAACGTGTTTGAAGATTTTCGTAGAATTTTTCGTATTTAAATTAAATTGAATACATTGGAAAAAAAAACAAATTAAATTAAAAAAGCAGTGATAGGTACAGCAACGCAAAACGTCTACGAAACGACAGATTTTGTAGCAACGTATAACGGAGCTACAAAATACGTAGAACGTCTACGTCTACGAGGGCGTACAATACGTAGCACAGTAGAGCATCTACGGGCTACGAAATACGTAGCACCGTAGAGCATCTACGTAGCTCTGAGGCAGATGTAAAAATCTAGGCAGTAGTCTATAATCCGACAAATTTGGTAATCGGATACAGCTATGCCAAACGTTTGTCGGATTAACGGGGGTCTTCTGTATTCCGTACGAATGTTGAATATGTATGTTTCAATAAGCATTTAAATAGTAAAAGTGGAAAGTGGAAGAAGGCTGTTGAAATGCGGCAGCTCGCAGCTGTCCCTCCCAAAGGGACCGTTATTCGAGCTTCAACTTTTATTGATTACTTCAAGTTGGAAAAAGTTTCATTTTCCAACTTTTACGTGGACACAAAAAAGGATAGATTTACTATTGGGAGTTGGGTTGTTGAGACGGTGAAGAGAGAAGGTATATATTTTACTTCAAGATATCTAGATACATTGTGTAATAACTTTAACTAAATAAAAACTAAATTTTCAAGATAACTGGATAGTGGATAGTTTATATATCCATACTAATATTACAAATGCGAAAGAGTGTCTGTCTGTATGGCTGGTTACCTCTTAACGCCCAAACCGCTAAAGCGATTTTGCTAAAATTTGGTATGAAAATGCTTTCCGGTCCCGGGAATGGATATACGATACTTTTAACCCCGAAAAAATGTACAGTTCCCGCACTACAGACGAATTTTGGTGCAACGGAGTTGCGGGCGATATCTAGTTATGTAATAACGTACTAAAAATGTACATCTTGAAATATGAAAATGAATCTCAACATCTCTTGATGAACTGCTGGACCAATTTGGAGATTAACGCGCAATTGTACGGTCCCCGCGGAATTTAATTTTAGACATCCAATAGTCTCAGAGAACAGCTGTTATAAATAAAATCGTGCCATGCCTGTTTCATGCTTAAATGCCACTTTGTGCTTAAAATGTGATGAAAGATATGAAGAATGAACAAAGTGTAGTTTTATTACCAAAAATTTACGAAATCGGTGTGATTAACGCATATAATATCTGCGCAAAATGAAGTCTCAACTTTATCCTTCGATCGCGTATTCTTGGAAATTTATTGAGTGGAGTTCCCAGAGCGTAAAAATCGTGCAAACCTCCGATTTTTGCAATAGTTAATGAAAATTGAAAAAAAAAAGGAATGTGTAGCTGAAAACATAAATAATAAAGTTTACCTATTGAAAAGTTGTGCTTTTGATTTTTAAATTATTCTCATCCACTTCAACTAAACTTAAACTCATAAACAATTTTCATATTTTGCATATTTCTTTCTTTTAATAAATAGCAAAATAATAAAATATATTTTTATTTTTTGATTTGTATCGTTGCTTATATTTCAAAGAAAGAAAATAAGTTGAAAAAATATATAATTTAGATTTAAAATTAATATTTTTGTATGTAGATGAGCATACCTCCAAATGTGCTTGTTGTGTGCCTCGCCAGGTAAATGGCGTTCCTATTTTTCTTCGGTTTTAAATAAGAAGTTTAAAATAATTTTTTAGGCCTAACAAAGCCTTCTATTTCTTAATGTGTATAATTTTTTAGCTCTTACTTTAGTAAATTTTCTGAAAATGTAGCACAAACTTTTCACGGATATTTCGAAGAAAATCTGTATTTTATTTATTTTGGTTAGGTTTTTACAGAATAAAATTGATTATTTATCTTTTTTTTCATTAATTATATTTGCTAAAACATACGTAAAGGAAAAAAATACAAATTAGGTTAAGAACTGATATTTTTTGCATTCAGGTAAGCATTTTCCGAACATAGGTCGCAGCATGCGTCTTTAGTATGTACGTGAGATTTGTAGCACCCAATTTTTTTTCTGGCTTTAAGTAGGAAGTTTAAATATATTTCAAAGACTAGAAAAAGTCTTTCATTTGTCGATGCATTTAATGTTTTAGCTCTCACTTAAATAAATTCTCAAGAAATATAGAAAAATATTTTCGGTCTATTTTACACATTTTTGGAGATATTTAAACGTTTTTAAGTACTTAAAAGATATAATTTCTCTAAAAATTAAATACGCACAACAAGTAAGTTTAATACACTTTTCGATACAAGCCTCAAATCCACCTAAACCCTTTTATCTTGGTTACGACGAGCGTTAATCTCTAAAAACTTTGCAAAAACCTTATAGTTGTATTTAGCTTAGCAAAGCAAACTTTCTTTTTAAAAAATTGTGTATTTGGTTAGTTTTCAACGTAAACAATCGGATAAGAGTCATTAAATAACAGGAACAAGAATTTTTTTTTCTGGACCGGTTTTATATGGGGAAATATTAATTTTTAATTAAGTAACTAAAAAATTAAAAGCACAAAAAAATGTTTGGTAAACTTTGCAAGTTATAGTGTAAAAAAGAAAATGACACCTCAAAAACAAAAATCCATTCACTATTACAATTTTCGGAGGTTAAAACCTCTGGCGACTGCACTAATTGTTATTCTATTGCTGTCGTGGTCACCGGTGTCCTTATGGGGCTTCATGGGTTAATTTGCAGCCTCTATAATAAACAAAAAAATAACAAAAGCTAGTAACTACAATATAAAAAGAAAATTGATAGTAAAACAAAATCACCCAACATTACAATAAGAAATTAAATACGTATCGTTAAACAAAATTACAAAATTAATTCCACCAATTAGAGGCGAGGCACGCTCCTAACTTTTAAGGAATTCTGAAATAAAGGCAACTAAGAAATAATTTTTAATTTCCAAACGAGAATTCGGAATTGTTTTAATCGAAGAACGAATTAATTTTGTTCTTTAATGATCAAGTAGTTATAACCAGACTGCGAATTCGACATACAAACATCACCCATATTCACAATATTACTAAGACTTATATATTTATATACTTATATATTTATATATTTATATTTATACTTATACAAGACTACTACTACGATTAGTATACAAGATTACTAAGACTGAAAAAAGCAAATATAAATGTGGATGTTTTCTTACTGTTTTTCACCTCCTTGATGAATTTTTATCCTATAATGTTGAAAAAAGCTATTGTAAATTACCTACAGATCTAAAAGAATGTTTAAATTATGAAAATGGATGTATTAAAACTCTGAAATTTTTGAAAATGATAATTATGTATACAAATGTATTTAAGTCTTCTATAATGTATTCTTTTTTGTGGTCGCTAATGACCCTGATGTTAAAGTGACCTTAAATAAATAAATTTTAAAAAATTGTTCTTTAAAACTAAGGTTTGAGTTTTAAATAAGGATTCAAGAGGCATTGCGATTTGATGCATTTCATATTGTGAGCCATTCAAGAGAGACTTGGAGAGAGAGTAACCTTATTTACTAAGTAAGAAGGACATTGCTATGGCCTATGACATACTTGCCACCCCTGATCTGCCTATAACAAATTTTAGTAGCTCATTTGAAAATACATCACAAGTGCTATCATGTTACAATGTTATTTGACCCTTACGGCCGTACTCAAGAGATTTTTAATTGCAGTTTAATTGTAATTAATCAAAGATTTGATATAAACTATAGGTGTACCAGAATCTGATGGCAAAAAGTGAGAAGATAAATTGACTCTAGCAATACCGGGGTTATAGGAATAAAACATTTTCATCCTTTTTTATTCCTTTAGCGGCTTATTTTGTGTGTGAAACATTCAAATATAAAAATTTATCCAATGATCAAGCTACGAATAATAAAAACTACAAGGATATTTTTTGAAAATTTGCTGTCAAATATTGCCATCAGATTCTGGTAGACCTATAAACACTTTTTGACAAACTCTTTGTTAAATTAAAGTTAAGTTATCATTAATTCTCTGAGTGTCCAGGCAGTAACATTGAATCTACGTGTCTACACTAAGTTCATGCAAATATTTTTTAATTTCTGTTATTTTCTAATCCAGGTAATATAGCAATAGTAATATAGTCCGGTCATGGAACTTAATTAATTCCCTATTAGTCTCACTATTAGCCTAGCAAACGAATGATTCTGGTTGGAAATGTCGAAAGCAGAAATTATGACTACGCCACTTTGGACTAGTTAGGAGATAAACATACTAAAAGTCCTGACCCCTCCGAGGTGCGCCGGAGGGGAGGGGGGGGGGGGAAGAAGGGCCCATTTTTTGGTTTTTAGACTAATTTACGAAAACGGTGCTTCGTACGAAATTTTATTGTACTACATAAGAAAAGCTAATAAAATTCTCTACAACTTTGTCCTTTACATTTTGTATCTATCTCTAATCGTTGCCTAGCTATGAGCTTCTAAAATTGGTCGATTTTCAAATACACACATCAATACGACCTAAGGATATTTGTATTTTCTGAAATATCAGGAATTTTTGAAGACAGTAAATAGATAAATAATAGCTTATTTTATGGTCTTTAATAAAATATAAAAAACTTTTCTGGATTTTTTGTCTTTATGAAAAATCGTTGATTTTTCAATGGCCATAGAACTTTCGTATGTAACCAACAAATCATTACTTCGTTTTATAAAACTGAACATTTCATTCTAATGAGAAAAAATCTTCAACATTTTTATTGCCAATGGTCAAGTTAATAATAATGAATCCTAATCTATGGTTAGTGCAGACTATTTTTACCTAAAAATACATTTTTTGAGTCTTTCTGCGGTATGAGGCTCAAAATTCTTTGTAATTGCAAGTAATCATTTTTCCTGCTATCTAAGTTACTAAAAAATATTTTAAATGCCTGTTCTAGTCACAATAGACCGAATTTATGCCAGAACAGCCTGTAGACCAGTTCGAAACCAGAATAATGTGGTTAAATCAGCCAAAAATTAAGCCGATGCGATCGATAAAAAGGCTCCAGGAGAGAAATGAGTCTCTAGAAACCGACCAAAACGTGCTGAAGCGTTTCCACTAAGATGGTCCATATGATATCAAAACATTTTGTTTTTCAGCATCCCGATCTGGAAAATGCGGAAGGTTGCTTTTTCG
The DNA here is from genome assembly GCA_963422495.1 of Polyommatus iphigenia. Taxonomy (NCBI): domain Eukaryota; kingdom Metazoa; phylum Arthropoda; class Insecta; order Lepidoptera; family Lycaenidae; genus Polyommatus; species Polyommatus iphigenia. Next base: position 3,602,610 of record OY730184.1, on the reverse strand, counting down.
TGAGTTTGGGAGATTGGCCATGGTAACTTATGACACGGATTATGACTTTCTAGACCCGGCTGACGATAGTAGCACACCACAGAATTATTTGAACACGTGATTGTAGTAAATCCAGATGAAATTCAAGCCAGTATTTCTACCAGCACCAGCATCAGAGACAATTTCTTGTGATACCATGGTCAATCTCCCGAACTCATGAAAAATCAACCTTCCGCATTTTCCAGATCGGGATGCTGGAAAACAAAATGTTTTGATATCATATGGACCGTTTAAGTGGGAATCCTTCAGCACGGTTTGGTCGGTTTCTAGAGACTGGTTGCTCTTCTGGAGCCTTTTTACTAATATTATATCGCTTTCGACATAATGATAGGCTTCTTTCAGAAGAACATGAAAAATACCATAAATACTATCTCTTTCATAAAAAGCTTTGTCATAGTACCAATTTTGACGTATTTCTTAACTGTAATATGTGTACTGTGCATAGTATTTTGTAACACGATTAGCATGAATGGCTTCCGAAAAAAATAGTTCTCTTTACACTTGTACAAAACACTTGACATCGATAATAGTATTAAGTATCTCTTTGCATACAATTTATTAAAAAATATGGCTATTCATTATCAGCTTTATAATTGCCATTGAATTCAGTGTTATTATATTTGTTCGATAATACAAATAATGAATCATTGATGTTCAAAGAGACATGATAGATTTTTGGTTTTAGACTATTCTCGCCCTTAATGACCTTGATTTTTAATTTTCTGATAAAGCTCTTTTTATAAATAGGCTAAAAACTGTTAAAAATGTTTAACGTTAAATATATTAAGTAGGCCTAATATTGTAATGATTTTAAATTCTCACTTTGAAACAATAATATAAAATATATTTTATCAAATTGTTATATAATTATTATTGCAACAATATAACACAGGGTGTGGTCGATAAAGCGTCAATATTTGAAAGAATTCCGTCCAACCTGTGGCGCGCGGAGGTGGCACCTGTTACACCCGGAACCGATATTGCGCCGATATCCACCCGATATTCAACCGATATTCACTTATAATTCACCTAAAATTAGCACGATAATTCATAGTAATATTACTAATATCAATATGCACTCACCCTTCTCATAACACGTAGGGAAAACGACGAAGCCTTCATGTTTGCGGCACTAAAATACAGCTCACTAAATACACTATATTATTCTATATATGGAACTATGGTATATATTATAAAATATAGTGTTCAATTAAAAAAAATATCTGACGAGCGACGCTCCGGACGGCTTAAACGAGACTGATACGTAGACTTGCGAAAAGAACATTCTGTATTAGAGGCGAAAGGCTGTATTTTTCGTACCGCTGCGAATGAAACCGAACTCTAGCTTGCGGGTTTAGAGTTCAGTTTTGCGTGTGGGAATACAGTAATTTTCAAAGGACATCTATTACCGTCTCGTTCTCGCATTTGCGTGGTTGGATCCTCTCGCCCACGTCCACAATTTGCCGAAGCGCCCCGATATCTCCCGGGAGCAGCCATCCACACTAATATTATATATCCGAGAGTGTGTCTGTCTATCTACCTGTTCACGCCCAAATTACTGAACCGATTTTACTGAAATTTGGTATGGAGATACTTTGAGTCCCGGGAAAGGACATAGGATACTTTTTATCCCCGAAAATGTGTATTTCCGTGCGATAAGCGAATTTTGGCGTAACGAAGTAGCGGGCGTCATCTAATAGGAAATATTTTAATGCCAACTTATAATAATTCTAGTTCCATTTCAGCTGAACATAAATAAATTTGTTCGCGCTAAATGTAAATAGTTTTGTTTGTTTTGGTAGTAGTATAATGTCCAAATCACGAAACAAGCCACAATACTTCATATTATATCAGTATGTTTTAAAACAAGGCTAACCTATGTTTTGAATAAATTGTGGTTTTATCACTAAAACCATGTAACCCTGTGGCTTTGTCGTGGTCGGCTAGTGAAAATATAAATAACAAAATATTTTATTTCCGAATTGGTTAGATAATTACTCTTATAGAATTGTCTACGTGATGGCTACCACCGGCGAAAAGAAGCGGCATAAGGAATTCGCACGGGGCCCACTTTTAAGCAAATAAAAGCTAAAAATAATGTTCCTTTTTTCAAAATTAAACTAGTACTAGGTAAACAAATTATCCTCATTTGCTCAAACTTTACAATATAAATGAGTTTGAAAATGCATACGAAACTACTATGTTTAACCTAGTTCTACATTGGAGCTATACAGGGTGTAACAAAAAAAGTGATAATACTTTGAAATGTGTATGTCTCCCTTATATTCATTTCACTGTGAAAGTAGCAGCGCTGAAAGAGCAACTTTTTTGTGATTTTTATAGGCAAACGCACCAGCGCGGCGTCATGAATTTGACCATTCAAAAGTTTAAAAAAAGTTGTTCATTTAGTGCTGCCACTTTCACAGTGAACTCTACAAAGGACTCCTACATAACCTAAGGTCACCTATATTTTGTTACACCCTGTATAGACACACTGTGAAAGTAGTAGCGTTGAGAGACCTACTTTTTTGTGATTTGTATGGGCAAGCCGTAGCTTATAACCCCGTAGGGTATAATGACTTAGCCCATACAAAAGTCAAAAAGTAAGTTACTCCTTAAGCGCTGCTACTTTCATGGTGAACTTTATACAGGCGACTCAGGGGACCTTATAGTATTACCACTTAGTTTTCTCACATCCCGTACACATTCAATTCACATCGATAGATGCAAGACGTAGTTTTATCCCCTGGTACCGTAACACGATTTCGTCTTCACGATAAATGGAATGAGAAAACTATTCCTGAAGATGCAATACGAGTACAAGATATTATATGCTACTATACTATAATATAAAATAAAATTTACAATAACAATAATCCAATGCAATAATCTAAGTATGAACATAATATAAACTTAAATAAAAAATAATTTAACAATGATAATAATTAGAATAAAAAAAAAAGGAAAAACTAAAGATCTTAATCAAAAAGGCCACCCCGCAGCGTACCATGCTCAAACGTATCCGTACGTATCCAACGAAGGGCCGCTCGAATTGTTGACTGCCATAGTGTTTCAAACAGCTTGGACCCCTTGGAATTACGCCGAGATATAGCTTCACTCTGCATCCTCTATCGGTTGTATCACGGGGAGTGCTCTGAGGAATTGTTCGGAATCATACCATCTGCAACTTTTCGCCATCGTCCCACGCGAAAAACATACCATCCTCATCACCTTGATGAGTGGCAGTCTTCCACAGTGCGTTTTTCGCGTAACTTTCTGCCGCGCACTGTAAACCTCACCAGCAGTATTTCCGGACCTATACGACCTGCAAACCTTCAAGAAAAGAGCGTATTCCCTCTTAAAAGGCCGGCAACGCACCTGCAGCTCTTCTGATGTTGCGAGTGTCCATGGGCGACGGTAGTTGCTTACCATCAGGTGACCCGTTTGCACGTTTACCCCCTAATTTAATTAAAAAAAACCGGATAATCCGGATTTTTTGTAATTATTTGAATATTTTTGATAAACTGCTTTAAATTTGAGTTATTTTTTTATTATTATTTCTTTATTTAATATTCATTTTAAAAGTGCAAGTTGAAACGTCTTAAAAAATTATCATTTTTCTTAAGTTCGCGATTTTCACATGGGTGTAAAAAGGAAGAGATTAAAATTATTAGTCCATGGAAATCGTACAATAAAAGGGGTCTTCACTTGCATCAAAGGGGGTAGTTTTTATATGTGGTATGTGATGACGTGGTAATGTCAAATATAATTTTTCCACCTCGGAATCCTTCCGGAACATTGTAAAATTCATGAGAAACCAAGTTTTCAGTTTTTGCCATTTTTTACCACCAAGGACCTGTTTAAACCATTAAACAGTCGATAGTTATTCGAACCCTAACTATTTTCTGCCGCACCACGGCGTGTTTCGTGAACACAGCACTACTACGAAACTCCGTGTCGTGTTTGACGCCAGTGCGGCCACCAGTAACGGAATTTCGTTTAATGACATACAACTCGTTGGACCTCCTATTCAGGGTGACTTGCTAGGTATACTGTTGCGCTTTAGACAGTTCCGATACACCGCGTTAGCCGACTGCGAAAAAATGTATCGTTCGGTCCTCGTTAATCCGAACCAACGTGATTTACAGCTAATCGTGTGGCGCGACGAACCGTCTAAACCGCTTGCAGTGTACAAGTTGAACACGGTCACATATGGCACAGCTTCGGCACCGTTCTTGAGTGTACGCTGTTTGAAGCAATTGGCTGCTGAGTGTTCCGATCTTGAAGTCAAAAGAGTCATAAACAACGATATTTATGTTGATGACCTCCTGACCTCTAATGACGACAAGGTCAAATTATTGAAAAATTGCAAGGGTACCGTAGACGCGCTAAAGTCCGGTTGTTTTACGTTACGCAAGTGGGTTTTCAATTTTGAAGTCTGCGAGGGCGCGCACCCAGCGTCCCCGAATGATAATAATATTATTAATACATTTCGCAACTTAAACTTCGGGGAACATAGCCAATGTAGAACTTTAGGTTTAGGTTGGTGCAACGTTTCTGACAATTTTAATTTTAATACGCAGTTACAACAGGCTACTTCTAATGTAACGAAACGTACCATATTATCTATAGTTTCGCAAATATTTGACCCCTTAGGTTTTTTAAGTCCGTCGATTATTATAGGCAAAGTTTTATTACAACGTCTTTGGTTGCTTAAGTTACAGTGGGACGATCCTCTTCCCGCGGATATTTTACGTACATGGAACCGGTTTGTTGACAGTCTGCCTTATCTTTCTTCAATAAAGATTCCGCGACACGCATTTCAGTGTGACGGCACACGAGTCGAGCTGCACATTTTCACTGACGCCTCGCAGACAGCTTACGGCGCTTGTGCTTATGTGAGAACCGTATGCGATGATCGTGTTGTCGTAAAATTATTAATATCGAAGGGTAAGGTAGCCCCATTGAAGCCTGTTAGTATACCTCGACTGGAACTGTGTGGTGCGTTGCTAGGCGCTAAACTCTACGATAAAATTCGCAGTTCGCTCACTCGCGAGTTCGACGATGTCATATGGACCGACTCGACTATTGTACTAGGCTGGTTACGTATGACACCCAATTTACTTAAAACGTTCGTACAGAATCGAGTCGCCGAAATACACGAACTGACTAGTGTATTTACCTGGAGACATGTAAGTGGCAAAGATAACCCAGCCGACAAAATCTCTCGTGGAGTCAGCCTCCAGGATTTAGTTTTATCTAAAAACTGGTGGGATGGCCCTCCATTTTTGCACGAATTGGATTTTAATTTTAATTTAACTACACATATAAATTCAAACACGGAATTCCTACCTACTGATTTGCCTGAACTAAAATCTAACACTATAAATACATTTTTAAATCAAAATATTAATACGGACGAAACATTCTTTCCATTCAACAAATTCTCAAACTTCAATCGTATGAGTCACGCGGCTGCCTATTTACTGCGCTTCACGCACAATAGCCGGCCGCGCCACAGAACCGAAAAGCGGACGGGTGCGATCGGTGTCGATGAGTTGAATCGCGCAGTGATTATGCTAGCTAAGTTATCACAAAGGAAGTCATTTTCTTTGGAGTACAATTTGCTAAAGAATGGAAGGAATGTTAAGTCAAGCAACAGACTTTCAAGCCTAAATTTATTTTTAGATGAAAAAGACTTAATTCGTGTAGGTGGCAGAATAAAAAATTCTATAGATTTTAATTATAATAAAAACACCCTATACTTTTATGTTCCAAGCACTATTTAACTCGCTTGCTATTTATTCACGAACACAATCAATCTTTGCATTGCGGGCCACAGGCGCTGTTGTACCGTTTGCGCGAGCAGTGGTGGCCGCTGTCCGGTAGGAATCTTGCTCGGAAAGTCACTCATCAGTGCGTCACTTGCATACGGGCTAAGGGTAAAACGCTAAGCCCACTTATGGGCAACCTGCCTAAGGAACGCTTGACGCCAGGTTTTCCTTTTATTTTCACAGGAGTTGATTACGCTGGACCAGTGTCCGTTTTAAATCGTAAGGGTAGGGGTGCAAAATTAGTTAAGTCCTACATCTGTCTGTTTATTTGTTTTATTACTCGCGCTATTCACTTGGAGCTTGTTAGCGACCTATCTACTGACGCATACCTCCTCGCTCTTAAACGATTTATGTCTCGACGTGGAAAACCATGTGAAATTTAAATTCTCGTTTATTCCTCCATATTCCCCGCATTTTGGTGGCTTGTGGGAAGCGGGGGTCAAGTCGTGCAAGTACCACCTGCGGCGAGTGCTCGGTAATGCTCATCTGATGTTCGAAGAATTCACTACCGTACTGACGCAGATAGAAGCAGTGCTAAACTCACGTCCGCTGGTACCTCTGTCTTCGGATCCCTCGGATTGCTATCCCCTCAGCCCTGGCCATTTCTTGATTGGCCGACCTCTCACGGCACCGGTGTATGAAGACGACCTGCAGCACTTACCTGTACACCGGTTGAGCCGCTACCAGAGAGTGGAACAGCTGCGGCAGCAGTTTTGGACGCGCTGGGCTAGTGAGTATATCTCGGAGCTATAAATCAGAGCTAAATGGAGGAAAAATACGGCGGAATTGAAACCTGATACGTTTGTCCTAATCAAGGACGTGGCTCTTCCGCCGTTGAAATGGCAACTTGGTCGCGTGGTGAGGACAATTCCTGGTGACGACGGCATCGCTAGAGTGGCGGACATCAGGACAGCATCAGGTGTCATAAGACGATCTTACACGAAGATCTGTCCAATTGTGAAGGAGGAATAATGTTAAAAGCTAGTGCTTTCAAGGCCGCGGGCATGTTTGGGACTTAAGTGCTAGTTTCCCGTGACATCTTGTATATCCAATCACAATGCGCGAGTGATATACGTACGCGTCGCCTATTGGCTAATTGTTCCTATCCCCTATCCTAGAATATTGTAACTTTCACCAGAATACATTTTTGATACGTTAAGAACACACGTTTTTATTATTTCAAAATTCACAAAATTTACCATGGGCCTTAGTAGTTCTAGTATTTCAAGCCTATATATGTAGCTAAACACACGCCGCTACAACCATTGATAGCTAGTTTCAGAAAACTAATGCTAATTGGAAATATATACTATATAGTGTTAAAGTTAAATTAAGGTATTAATTAATAATTATCGTTAGCTTGTATGCCGGAGACACAGATAATAACAATAATATCACTAAAGGAATAAGTGCAAAAAATCTACATATTACTAGCTGTCCCGGCAAACGTTGCTTTGCCATAATATTATATATTATTTTATTGAATTGACTAAATTAGTATGTCGCCATGACAACGTCGATCGCTATGTCGTCGCACAAACAATGGTCGCCGTCAGTCTCAGGTTGTAATAATTTTCTATTATTTATTCAACAAATGCACTTATCAATATATAAAGTACCCAGTAGCCGATTCTCAGACCTACTAATTATGCATATAAAATTTGGTAAAAATCAGTAAAGCCGTTTCGAAAGGAGTTCGTGGACTAACATTGTGACACGAGAATTTTATATATAAGATGATTAGAGTAAGAAATAAATTAAGGAGCTAAAAAACATAGTCCAAGACCAAATAAAGCCAAACAAATAGCCTATAGCACGTAAACAAACACATATATTCCCAAAAACCGTTATTTGTGACGGAGCCGCATCATCATTTGCGTAATTTGATTGAAGCTTTCGGAGCTTCGGCCTGGAGCTTTTGAGCTTCCGAGCTTTGGGAATACATGATTCATTTCGAGCGAGTTTATGATTCATTTCGAGCTTTGTTGCTTTATTAGTGTTGCTAGGACTGATAGAGTAATTCTATATTATAGCGAAAAGTAGCAGTAGCTCGATCTTTATCGTGATATTTGTATCGTAATCTAAGACGTCCATGATATTTACCGAGTGTAAAGTATGTGCAATGCAAATAGACATAATATTTGTTAAACTCACTCTTCAATATTAACTTGAGAATGGCTGTCTCGAAAATCCATACTAATATTAGAAGCATACTTATACTTTTAATAATATAAATGCGAAAGTTTGTCTGTCTGTATGTATTTCTGTTTGTTGCCACTTCACGTTCAAACCGCTGAACCAATTTCACTGAAATTTAGTATGAAGATACTTCAAGTCCCGGGAAAGGGCATAGGATGCTTTTTATGCCGGAAAAATTTACGGTTCCCGCGCGATAAACGAGTTTTGGCGCAACGGGCGTCGTCTACTTAACCATAATAAATTTTAGTCTTGAAATATTCCAAGTCCAGGTAAGGAGGCTATGTGGTAAGGTTTGTACGGTGAGTAGTTAATATAAAAAAATTGGAAGTAAAATCCTAAAAACGACAATTTTTATTTTCCGAAGTGATACAAAGTTCACCGAGTCCACTGGTATTGATTAAATTTGAGTCTGAGTCAGAGAATATACGAAGGACGTGGTTTTCACACAGCAAACAAATTTCGACGCAACTGGCAACATTTAGTAATAAACATAATTTTAAATGGCAATCTGCACTAACATGTAGTGGGCAGATACACCTAGTGACGGACGCAGCATTAGCGGGCTCTTGATCAACAATAATTGTTTTATTTAGAGGTAATTTTGCCAAATACAACAAGGATCCAATTTAAATTGCATCCTTGTTGTACTTGACGAAACCACTTTACTTACTTCAAAATTATCTTTGTTTTTGCGATTAATTATTATTTATATAGGCTGAGGCCGCTACTAATCCGACATCTTGCACACGTCATATGAGAATATTGACAGACAGAAACGTTGTCAAACGTCGAACAAAACTTTGTGTTGACTGTCTATACTGATGCTGTCCCTAGCGTGAAAACCTTGCAGTAACATATTCTATAGCTATGTCCACATTATGCAATTTTATCTTAAATTTTCATCACCTTCTTGTTATTTAACTTTCGTTGTGCATGTTCAATAATTGAATGCGTCAAAATCCACCCGCGTTGAAAGAAAAGTGTCATAGCGAGCGCTACGATTTCAACGCGCGTCACGGGCATGCCTCACGTTCGCTGTTGACTGCGCTATAACGCATGCCCTTGATGATCAAAAAAAGGCCCAGTGTGGGCAAAGCTTATTGATATAGATTATTATCTCAATAGAATATCAACTCAACAACAAGATAGAAAATTAGAAACTTAAAATTTTCGCAAATCTGGTAATGGTGTAGACATTTTAGTATTAAATTAATTTTAAATTAAGTAATAGTGGAACAAATAAGATTTTGACTGTTTGGGCCTTAAGAAAAAGCCTGTACTTTAAAAGGCGTCAAAAAATACAGCTTTTATCTCCGTGATTCTGTTAAAATCGTAAGAAATGAAGACGTCCTGAAACACGAAAGGTCCCTTAATAATAAAGTCACGGCTAAAGTCTCCAGCCTAATTCTTGAATGCGGCCACAGTTCACAAAATTAGTATGTCAGAAAATTATTTATAACGCTGCCTTAAGGATTAGTTAATTACCAAAATGGGCCCAAAAGAGGGCTAAGTTTTTCGAGTTTATTTTTTATTTAGCTTTATTTCATTACACGATAAAATCTAAAAAAATACTAATATTATAAATGGAAGTGTGTCTGTGTGTCTGTTTGTCTGTCGGTCTATTACCTCTACACGCCCAATCCGCTGAACCGATTTTGCTGAAATTTGTTATGGAGATACTTTTAGTCCAGGGCAAGGATATATATAAGCTACTTTACTCCGGGAAAATTAAACATTCGACCTCGTTATAATTCGCATAGAGCTGAAAATTGGTAGAGACGTTAAATACACCATTACAAATAAAACCTCAAAAGTTCCCGGCGATCCTCCTTGTGCAAAAAATTTTATTTATCAGCAAAGGTATGAAAATGAGGTTTTTCCTGGTTTCTTTTCCAAACTGTAAATATTATCATAAAAATAGGTAGGGCAAGAGTGCACATAATAGAATTCTCTACAAAAAATATTCAGACACTGTTTTCATACGACTTACCATTCCTTATACATGGTGGGCTTAAAGTTTGGGAAAATCATATATATGCTTATGTTATAAAGCTAAAGAATTTGTGGAACTACAGCTTTGAATTGAAGAATTCGTTTTTTGTTGGATAGTTTTATTTATCGAGGAAGACTTGAGCTATATAACATCACGTTGCCACCAATAGGAGCAAAAAACCGAGGAAAATGGGGAAGAACGGGGAAAATTATTTGAAGGAGCTCATCTCACAAACGGCTGAAGCAATTTTTATGTTATTTGGCACAGATATAGAATAGGCCACGTGGAGGGCTATTTTGTTTTTCAGGAAATTTTACGGCTTGCGTGAAATTTATAATTAACCCATTAACCGCCAAAATGAAACCAATAGTAATTTTTTAACAAAACTTGAATTTATCTGCAGTTTATATGTTAAATAAATTAAAAATAAAAGAAAAATTTAAAAAAAATTAAAATCCTCCCCTTTATCTTATGTGGTACTTAGGTGTGATAAGGTTTAGAACTAACTTTTTTGATACATACTTTTTTATTACATTTTTTGCACTGACAACGGACTCCTGCATGATGTTTTACATTTTGAAACTATTTAGCAACATTTTTGGGGTAGTGATCGATACTATTCTGAGGTGTACTAGAGACTGATGAAGAGGACAACCTCGTTTTCCTTATATTTTCTGACACAAGTAAAATGTTACGATGTTTCGTCGAAAGAGAATATAAACCATGCTATCATCAAGAGTCGTAAGTGGTCAATGCAAACGCTAATCATTAACAATCACAAAAGAAAAAACATAATTCAAATAAGTAAATAAAATCCATCATCATCTTTATCCAAAGAGGTGATTTGCGTTCCGTCTTATCTCATAATTAGTAGTAGTATCTGTACCTGAAGCTAGTAATCTTTCGTTCTTGATATCCACTAATAGGTATAAGAAGTAAAAAGAATACAGGGTGATTTCCTGAAATCACCCTGTATTCTTTTTACTTCTTCATATTTCTTCGTCATATTTCTTACTTACGAAGGAGTGTCTATATTAGCTTATGTTACCATAACACTTTGCAAATGTCAATTTTGTAGATATTATAATATCTATTCTAGTTGATACTGGCTTCATTTTTACTGACAAGATAGATTCCTCTCACAAGGTTTCGCTACTGTCAAATCTTTTAGCTGCTATTTTACCTGCGTTTTTCTGTCTACAACGTCTGTAATTTCAGGACACAGAAATGTATAAGAGAGCGGACATTTTCACTATGTTATGAGTTTTCTGAATGTATATGATAATTTTTATTTACAAAAGGAGCACAAAATAGCTTTTCCTTAGTATTCATAACGATATAAGATGTTAAAATTAATCAAACTCAATATTTAAAAATTCTGAAAAAAAGGAAAATTTTGCTAGTTGATTCGGCCATTGTACCCAACTCGGTACAGTAGTGTTTGAATAACAATTTTTCCGTCTATTTCTATAATCTACCACTAACTTGTTATTTATTTTATAGATAACAATGTATTGAATAAAAAACAAACACATAAAGTGGTTGAATATTATGCGATTAAAATAAAGAGAGAATTTATGAGCTTACTCCTGCAGGTCCCAAAACTGTAAGTTTCAAACCTACCTTATGACTAAAAATATTGGTTGCCAGTATAAATTTGCTAAAAAAAGTTAAAGCTTTATCTTTAGTCAAATATATAAAATAAAAAACTGAGATGTGATACCACAAAATTTTGAACTATTCTTAATTTTGTGTGTGTACCTAATTGGGTATAGCGGCGGTAAATGGGTTAACGCGGCCGGGCGGAGCCACGCTTAACATCTAGTACTACATACTAGGGTTGTTTGAAAAAATTGAAATGTTCTCGTCCTGACATACTCGTGAGTGACTTGCAAGCGTACTGTTGCTCTTCGCGACTCGAAAAGTTTAGATTTGGTAACGGTAATAAGTCACACAGAAGTATGTTTGGCTGTGAACAGCCCTCGTTTGCTGTAGTACAAGAAGTTCCGCTCCGCCCTGTTAATTATGTATTTCACGGAAACCGTACATTTTCCCGAGAAACAAAATAGCCTATGTCCTTCCTCGTAGTCTACTTTATATCTGTGCCAAATAAGATAAAAAATGCTTCAGCCGTTTGTGAGTTAAGCTCTTTCAAATAATTTTCCCCATTTTCCCCCATTTTCCTCTGATTCTTTTTGCTCTTATTGGTGCCAACGTGATGTTATATAGCTCAAGTCCTTCTCGATAAATAAGAATATCCAACAAAAACGAATTTTTCAATTCAAAGCAGTAGTTCCACAAATTCTTTAGCTTTATAATATAAGTATTAGATACCATTTTCCCAAACTTTAAGCCCACCATATATAAGGAATGTTAAGTCGTATGAAAAAAGTGTCTGAATATTTTTTGTAGAGAATTCTATGATCTACACTCTTGCCCTACCTATTTTTGTGATAAAATGTAAAGCTTGGAAAAAAACAGGAAAACCTCATTTTCATACCTTTGACCTTGAATAAAAATTTTTGCACAAGGAGGATCGCCGGGTACTTTTGAGGTTTTATTTGTAATGGTGTATTTAACGTCTCTACTAATTTTCAGCTCTATGCGAATTATTCCGAGGTTACGATTTTTTTGCGTCTAATTAGACCGGGCTACTTATTATTATTTTAACCCATCAATCCCCATGCGGCACTTTCTTTTGTAGTAGTTTGTCAATAGGGGGTTGTATTTTTTCCCATAGTGCCCCGTTTCCTTCAGGCCAACCAAAATTAAAATTAAAAAAAAATCTTAAATTTTCGAAATTGGATTTTTTTAGCCAGAAATAGTCATGCGCCATCATAACAATACTAGTTCTGATGTTTACAGATTATAACGCGACTTTTAAAAAAAACGGCCTCAAAATCGCTGGTGGCGCGATACGGAATATTTACCATATTTTTTGGCACGCTCCAAAATCTAACACTTTCGGTTAATATTAAAATAATGAAATAAAATAAAACATATTTTATTCAAAATGGGTATCATGATACACTTTTTGAAAGTCGTAGAAAGAACGAAGAAACTACGTTGCCTACCACCGATTCGGGAAATATTAGTAAGGATAAGAGACTTAGGTATGTCCGTTTTCACCAACAACACCTAAAATTATTTAGATGTCGCTTAAGCCAATATTCCAAGTTTTGTTCTTGATGAATTGACAACCCCGTAACTCTTAGGTGACGTATATCACTACACAGTATAAAACAAAGTCGCTTTTTCTGTCCTCATGCCCCTTTGTTCCCTTTAATTGCGGTTTTCTTTAATAGATAGAGTGATTAAAGAGGAAGGTTTGTGATAAATATGTATATTAATTATGGGAGTTCGCTATTTTACGAGTAAAGTATCAGACGGCCATTCTATAACAGATTCATTGTCAAGGCAACCGTCGTCGTCGCCACATACGGGGTTGTCAATTCATCCCGTAAATTATAAACGTCACCTTATGGTTTGACGGATGAATTGCATAATATAGGTTGTTTTATTTCAAACTAGCTGACCCGACAGACGTTGTCCTGTCTTAACGATGAGTATTTAATTCGAATTGGTTTAAGAAAACAATAGATTAAAATTAGTATCTCCATGCCAAATTTAATCAAAATAGATTAAATAGTTTAAGCGAAAATCATAAAAGTTTATTGTGCGGGAACCGAACATTTTCCGGGACAAAAAGTATCCCTTGTCCTTTCCCGAGACTCAAAGTATTTCCATATCAAATTTCATCAAAATAGATTGAATAGTTTAGGCAAAAATCATAAAAGCTTATTGTGCAGGAACCGTACATTTTCCGCGATAAAATGTATCCCTTATCCTTTCACGAGACTCAGAGTATCTCCATACCAAATTTCATAAAAATAGATTGAATAGTTTAGGCGAAAATCACAAAAGTTTATTGTGCGGTAACCGTACATTTTCCGGGACAATAAGTATCCCTTGTCCTTTCCCGAGACTCAAAGTATCCCCGTACCAAATTTCATCAAAATTGATTGAATAGTTTACGCGCAAATCATAAAAGTATATTGTGCAGTAACCGTACATTTTTCCGGGACCAAAAATATCCCTTGTCCTTTCCCGAGACTCAAAGTATCTCCATACCAAATTTCATCAAAATAGATTGAATAGTTTAGGCGAAAATCATAAAGGCTTATTGTGCGGGAACCGTACATTTTTCCGGGACCAAAAGTATCTTCTTGTTCTTTCCCGAGACTCAAAGTATCTCCATACCAATTTCATAAAAATAGACTGAATAGTTTAAAAGGCGAAAATCATAAAAGTTTATTGTGCGGGAACTGTACATTTTCCGGGACAAAAAGTATCCTTTGTCCTTTCCCGAGATTCACTGTATCTCCATACCAAAATTCATCAAAATCGATTGAATAGTTTACGCGCAAATCATAAAAGTATATTGTGCAGTAACCGTACCTTTTTCCGGGACAAAATGTATCTTATGTCCTATTCCTGATTCTAAGCTACCTCTCCACTAATTTTCAGCCAAATCGGTTCATCCGTTCTTGAGTTATAAGTGGCGTAACTAACACAACTTTCTTTTATATATATAGATAAACGTCACGGGGTTGTCAATTCATCAAGAACAAAACTTGGAAAATTGGCTTAAGGGACACTTAAATTTTAGGTGTTGTTGGTGAAAACGGGCATTAGTAATTTTACTATGATACCTACTGATCTAACTCTCCTACATTCTCTCCGTCAAGGTTACTCACGCACAGAGTACTACACAAAATTTATTACTCACTAATAAAGAAACAGGAGCACTCCCATATATCAACTCCCGATATAATAGGGAGAGGAAACCCTAATGAATAAAAACGCTTCTGGTGAATAAACGATACTATTTGACTATAATTATAACAGGTTAAAAATGGGACTGCCATGGTTATGCTATTGCATAGCATTTTTTATCAATTCATGCAATTTTGAAACGAAGTTCCTTCTCGCGCGTTGCGAAAGGGCGCAGACGGTATGTATGTCGGTAGTCGGTACTCGGTATATTACAACTAGAGCAAAAATGCTATAGTTGTAAGCCGTGCGGAAGCGCGTGTTTCTCTCTCTCTCTCTCTTTTTTTTTGAGTGTATACAGGTTTTTTGTACATAAGAAATAACTTCGTTCCATCCGGGTGTCTCTTGACACCTCTCAAGTTTTATAATTCGCCTACGTCTAGTCACACGCACACTAACACCGTGCCAGCGCATGCTGAACTGAAACGACGTTAAACGATGCACGGCTTCCACTGTGCCCGTTGGAGTGGGGTGTAGATTTTTTCGTTACGAAATTTCTTGATTAGATTGACCGACCGAATCAAGAAAGCAATAGCAAAAAACAAACACCGCGACTCGAGAATTTATTTAGATCTTCAGAGATCTCTTTATCTGTGCTATACGAAACAGTTTTTATATCCCTCTTGTTTGTTTCACTTCAGGATTCGAGTCGCCAAAATATCATTCCGTTTTACGGTTGCGTTCGTCCCGGAGTCATAAAAATATTTTATGAAAGTCATTTCGATATTCGGCGAAATACCTTTGAGGTTGAAGAGTTTTTAAGTTCATTAAAGTTGGACATTTGGTAATTATTCTATTAGCATTTCAGCCTTTTCGCACCTTTCGTTCCGTATTAGGGCACGTTCAGACGTGCGCGTTTTCTGCGCGTACGCGGGTGGAAATGTGTGAAAATAAGCTTCATGTTATTTAGCAAATTGCTGTAGCATTTTGGGAAAACACGCAACGCGCGCTGAATCCGCCCGCGCAGAAAACGCGCACGTCTGAATGCGCCCTTATGTAACAAGACTAGATGACGCTCGCAACTCCGTTAGGCCAAACTTAGTTAATCGCGCGAAAACCGTACATTTTTCCGAGATAATAGTATGCTTTGACCTTTCCCGGGACTACATTTTTTCGGGATAAAAATTATCCTATGTCCTTTCCCGGGACTCAAAGTATATTCGTAACAAATTTCTGCAAAATCAGTTCAGCGGTTTGAACGTGAAGAGGTAACAGACAGACAGACATTTACGCATTTGTAATATTAGTATGGATTTGTCAAAAAACCTTCACCGGATTAGCTATAATAATCTCAAATCAGTTGGTAATAATAATCTCTGACATGTCACATGATATAGCAAATTATAATGAACATTAAATCATGAATACATTACATTGGAATAGTTGTGTGATGTGTCCCTACCCAGGGGCAGCATTCCGCGCCTAGGGAGCCCAGGGGAGCCCAGGTCAGGGGCGTAGCTACCCCCCTTATTCATCCACATTCATTTATATCGGCAGGGCTGTCACAATCATAGTTTAAGGGTAAGTTCCGAAATTTTAACCAGTATTAACAATTCTGACGTCTAAAATCGACACCATGCTGTTGATTCTTTCTAATGTATATTGACTTATAATATGACTTTGTTGGGATTTCAACAAAACACGTCACACTAATAATTATCTCACTAGTGGGCAGTGGCACACTAGTACAGCACAGCGTCGTAACATGACGTCCTGACTCCTGAGCACTGGCCAGTATACTGGGATTTATTTCGGAACCTAGGCATAACATCCATAAAAGCTGAGACCACGACTAACATTGATTTGGCATAACCCGAGCAAGTTCGGTAGGTCTACCCGCACGATGAAAATATTTCCCGGTTGGCAAATGTCTTAATAACATTCACGAAGTCCTTATTTTTCAGTTTGTGATGTGGTGTATCTGGTTCTATATCACAAACATAGAAAGTTCATAGGCCACTTTTTTGCAGCAAACGGTTACCATGGACAACCTTTTGTATTACTTAACCAATTAGCAATTTGGTGAAGTTGACAACCCTGATCGGGGCAGAACAGTATGTCATTAGCCCAAGGCCCATGATGAATTTAATTGACTATAAACGTGATAGCAATACGCCCACGACATTATGAAACATATTTCCTTGTTAACCGCAAAACTAGTTCGCAAGTATTTCGTGAAGTTCAGGATTACAAGCACGTGCTAGTAGCTAGTCCCTACATACATGGGCGTACCCAGGTTGGGGCAAGCAAGGGGGGCAGCTGCCCCAACTCCCCTAGAAGTATAAAATAAACGTCAATTTTCCTGGCAAATGGGAAGTAAAAACGTGTTACCTACTCTACGCAAAATAAACAAAATATGTTTTGAGTCAGATTAATAAAAGTCAATTTTTATGATTTTTTGTGTTAATGTATAATCACGTAAGAAACTGTACATTTTTGGGAGCTTATGCCTTACTCCGAATTAAAAATATTTATGCCTTGAAACTTATTAAGCAAGTCTGAAAAAGTAACAGACAGACAAATAGACTGAAAGACCGACCAATAGATCTTTTCCAGATATAATTATTAAAATCATTGTATCAGTTTTGTCTTCAATAAAAACTTTTTTCATGTATTATATTTATCTTAATAGATAACCGCATTTAGTGTTCATATCCTCTTTATATTTTTAAAAGCATTTTATCGTAACAAAGTGTTGGCCTTTCTGGCTAATGAAAACTGACGGCTTTTCCGCTCACACAGCTCCAGCCAATTTGTCATAGCTAGCGCCTTAACACTTTAAAAGCCTATTTTTAAAGCTATATTCATCTATGTAATTTACGTGGCAGATTACTCATTGATCGTCCACGGTCTAAATATACTAGGGAAGTTATAAAACTCCATACAGAATGCTGCATAAAATTTTTTTGGTCGTGTTTTGAACTATACAATGCTTACAATAATTAGTGTACATGCATGTCTGTTTAATATTTCTTCTTTGTTTTTTTTTTATGCTTTTGGACTCGGAAAATATTTTTAAAAAATCTTACAGCTCAGAGACAGAGATCCAAGTAATACAGTAACTAGATTCTAGAAGTCGACTAACACTAAAAAAATAAACCTAGCATCAGTTCAGTCATCAATTCTATACAAAATTTAAGTATTTAAGTTTGACTTTAACCGGTCTTAGGCACCAGTAGTAACGACGTTCTGAAAGTATTTGATTCAAATCTTTTCAGAAATAAAATAATTTTGTTTGACTCCATGAACATTTAAAAGTAAGACGCATTGGCTGGTGTGGACATTATATTTAACGGAACCTCCCACAATGAATACAAACGAATTGTGTCAAGGTGAAGGATACAGGATAGCTACCTACGTGTTTATTATGCCAGATGTTGTCGATTTCTTAACTTTTTACCGACCCCCAATTAGATAACAGGCTTCTATAAATGAGCCCTAATTTTCATAATTTGCCCCCTTGTAGTTTTCTTAAACTCGTAAAACAGATTCGGCTGGTATATAAATTGTAAACATTACGCCAGCCGAATCTGCTTTTCGAGTTTAGTGTTTTCTTCTGTCCGTCAAAAATATTAAAAGAGTTTCACCACCAAAATAGTTTGAAAACCGCTGGTGTAAAATATCTACTAATATCAGCTACTAAGAACGTTAAAACAACCGAACTCGACCATTGACCTAGCGCTGCTTGTCTCTGTCACTAGCGTATTTTAAAAGTACAATTTCTTAATTTCTTATTGATCTAATAAAAATATGTATGTTCAAATCACATCACATAAAAAAAACAATCAAAAATACTCTTACAAAATCAAACTCACCTGTTAGGTTTTATCGATGCTTCGATTGAAGAGCCGAAGTATTCTTGGTGCTCATTCTTCTTGTGGTAAGATCCTGGCAGTGCCGTAAATAGCCTTTTTTGCGCCCCATGCAAGCTTCTATAACTGCGCCCTTGTTTTTTTAGGGTTCCGTAGTCAACAAGGAACCCTTAGGGAGATCGCAGACGACAGACTTTGTGCGATCAAAGTCTGCGGCTTCCATACAATCTGATGGCGCGCGCCATGCGGAATGTATGTAAGCCGCAGACTTTGATCGCACAAAGTCTGTCGTCTGCGATCTCCCTTATAGTTTCGGTCTCTCCGTCCGTCTGTCCGTCTGTCTGTCTGTACTGTCCGCGGTTTTACTCAGAGACTATAGGACCAGCAAAGCTGTAATTTGGCATGAATGCACTGTATATTAGTGATGCCGACAAAATGGTACATGAAATCTTAAAAAAATATTTTTATGGTACCTTCCCTACACATCAAGCGGGGAGGAATTTTTTTTGCGTCCACCTAATCGTGTGGGGTGTCGTTGGATAGGTTTTTTAAAAATATTACGAGTATTCATAGATTTCATAGATCATTTTCCGATCTAGGGATCCGTTTATGAAATAATAAGTTTTAAAGTGGAAATAATCGTTAGAGTCCAGTGTCTCCCCCCTTCTACCGGCTAAAGGGTTACGCCCAACAAACAAACCAACCTTATAAAATTAACTCAATAAGGTCTAAACTCTTATACTTGTTATAAAAGAGCATTCATTATGCCAATGTGACTTATAATGGCACACTATTAGGAGATTTGGCTAATATTACCTTTATTCTTATAATTTGGTTATGTAAACGTTAATAACTCTAATTTATACGGCAACTATAAGGCTTCGAAATATGTTCATCTTATAGTGGCTATTTACATTGCTTTTTAGCCTTATAATATTCAAAGACATATAAAAGCTTTTAATATGGTCAATTATTCTTATAAAAGTAATGCACAAGGTAACTAATAATGCTTTTAACTTATAGGGGCATTAAATAAGACATCTATCCAATTAACGAATGCTAACATTTTATATGACCTTAACAAGGATGAAAGCAATCCACATTCCCTTGAACAGTGATTAAAAAGATATTATTCTCTTTAAGGTTACATTAAAATGCTTTACTAAATAAATTCGCCATTTTAAACGTACAACAGATTGTGTGAATTTCTTGCGGAGCGGAATGATCGGCCAAGTGCGAGTCGGACCTGTGCACGAAGGGTTCCGTACTTTCATAGAACAAAAAAAGGCCAAAATTTTTTTAAGTTTTTAGGCCTTTGTGTAAATTTCAGGTGCCTACCTGTTACCATTATTGACAAGCAAAAAAAACATGTTTGCTGTATAGGAGCCCCCTTAGATATCATATGTATTAATTTTATTTTGTTTTATGTATTTGTTGTTATAGTGGCAATAAATGCATACAATCCCGACAAATTTCAAAATTGTAGCTATTGCGGTTCTTGAAATACAGCCTGGAGACAGACAGATAGACAGACAGGCGGACAGATAACGAAGTCTTAG
This sequence comes from Polyommatus iphigenia, assembly GCA_963422495.1. Classification (NCBI taxonomy): domain Eukaryota; kingdom Metazoa; phylum Arthropoda; class Insecta; order Lepidoptera; family Lycaenidae; genus Polyommatus; species Polyommatus iphigenia. The sequence goes on along the minus strand of OY730184.1, from coordinate 3,582,341 downwards.
TAATAGGGTCCCGTTTTACCCTTTGGGTACGGAACCCTAAAAAGGGATTCAAAACTGTGGAAGAAGTTGAAAAGGAGCGATGGTTACAGAAGAAAAGTAAAAAAATAAAACATTTAATTTGATAATCACGTATTTTTAATAATATTTCAAACTTAAAGTTAGTGCACAAAAGTGAGCTAAAGTATCCTTATAAAGGAGGTCTCTTTCGGCCAACCCAACTACAGTGGAAAAAAAACATTTTTATATATTATAATATATGGGAATAACACTAGCTAGGTGCGATTTTGTTAGTGTGAAGGGAACCCTAACGATATATAAAATGGCGATATCATAAGAAACAATTGATGCCGTTATAAAGTCTTTACTCTCATAGACTCCTTATAGACGATGTGTGAATCCTGTTGTTCTTTTAGAAGCACTGTATATAACTTGACTAAATAATCAATGACGTTTTTAGCACAAAAACAGCTTAAATTCAAGGGCGAGTTGATACCAAAACACACAGCGTATCACATTTTATCATGCATTTTAATTCCCATACACTTTTCACTATAAACGAGCACTAAATCAGATAAATAAACTATACATGAAAATATAATGACTTATCGTTTACTTTACAGTAAAATGGCTGACGTTACTATTTCTTCTCCAAGCTGTTGCGAAAATGTAAATCACTTAAGACGGCAAAAAGGGCAAACGGAGTTTAACTACCTTGTATCGGACAATAATATAACACGTATAAGGGTGATCGCCCGTATTAACGCTTTCTATATGTTTCTTATAAGTTGAAGTACCTTGTTCTTGGTCATTTTATAACACGTATAAGGAAAAAAGCGGACAATAAAGCAACTATAAGGAGGGTATATGGTTATTATCCTTATAAATTGTGCCCAAATGCACCCTTATTAGCGATAATACGACTCCTATAAGAATAATATTTTTGGCTATATAAGCCACTACAAGAGCAATTTTCGTTAGTTGGGTACTTCTGGAAATGTGAAAAAATTAACGAGAGTAGAAAATCTGCTGAATTTAAAAGGAAAACTATCACTGCACGGCTAAGAAGACTTCATAAGTTATCTATCTATACTTATTAATATTATAATCTATACTTTAATATTATAATTGGGAAGAGTTTGTTTGTTTGAACGCGCTAATCTCAGGAACTACTGGTCCGATTTGAAAAAAAAATTCAGTGTTAGATAGCCCATTTATCGAGGAAGGCTATAGGCCATATTGTATCACGCCAAAACTAATAGGAGCGAAGAAATAGTGGAAAGTGTGGAAAAAACGGGGGAAATTATTTGAAAGGGCTTATTTGAACGCGCTAATCTCAGGAACTACTGGTCCGATTTGAAAAATTATTTCAGTGTTAGATAGCCCATTTATCGAGAAAGGCTATAAGCTATATTTTATTACGCTAAGACTAATAGGAGCGAAGAAATAGAGAAAAGTGTGAAAAAATCGGGGGAAATTATTTGAAAGGGCTTATTTGAACGCGCTAATCTTAGGAACTGCTGGTCCGATTTGAAAATTTCTTTCAGTGTTAGATAGCTCATTTATCGAGAAAGGCTATAAGCTATATGTTATTACCCTAAAACTAATAGGAGCGAAGAAAGAGGAAAATGTGGAAAAAGCGGAGGAAATAACTTAAAATTGCTTATTATCTTAAGAAACTACTGGAGCAATTTTTATGTTATTTGGCACGTACATGAAGAATAGACTACGTGAAAGGACATAGGTTTCTTTTTATGTGGGAAAATGTGCGGTTTCCGTGACATTCCTAAATTACGCGGGCGAAGCCGCGTGGAACATCTAGTTAATTAATAATAATTATAATTGGGAAGAGTTTGTTTGTTTTTTTTTTTTGTTTGTTTGAACGCGCTAATCTCAGGAACTACTGGTCCGATTTGAAAAATTCTTTCAGTGTTGATAGTCCATTTATTGAGAAAGGCTATAGGCTATATTTTATCACGCTAAGACTATTAGAAGCGAAGAAATAGAGGAAAATGTGGAAAGAACGGGGGAAATTATTTGAAAGGGCTTATTTGAACGTGCAAATCTCAGGAACTACCTGGTCCGATTTAAAAAATCTTTCAGTTTTAGATATTCGATTTATTGAGGAAGGCTATAGGCTATATTTTATCACGCTAAGACTAATAGGAACGAAGAAATAGAGGAAAATGTGGAAAAAACGGGGAAAATTATTTAAAAGGGCTTATCTCACAAACTACTAGAGCATTTTTTCTGTTATTAGGATCGATAAGAAGAAGACCACGTGAAGGATCATAGGCTTTTTTTGTGGACTAATTTTTCTGTGAAATATCTAATTTATCGAATCACGCTTCGATTGTAGGCGCGCGTGTTGTCTAACAAGCGAGACAGGCTTTTTTTTTTAATGTTACCCATTACCGACAGCCTGGGGAAAGAACGCCGGGATATGTGGGACTCCACAGAAGCTGCAGTAAGGAGGAGCACCCAGTCTAAAACCCATCGTGACTCCTCTGCACAATATGTTGTTGAGCCTGGAGGTCCACCGAGATGATAACTACTGTAACGGCTTTGTTAGGACAAACGGCTTTGTCAGTACTTTGTTTCCCAGCAAACTCTTCGTTAGCCACGTACGAGACAGCCTGCAATCGAAACGACATTCCAGACTGGAGAATTGGACCCCTGATTTACCATAGAAATCGTTTTATTAGCCATTCAAATATGTTGCACATACAGAATCTCGTCCGCATTACCATATTTACCGAAGCTGAGGTATTTAGATAACATTTTTTTGTTTTTATTCACTCATCCTCTTTAAAAAATCCAAAATATGGATACGCTTAATTTTCGTCAGGGTAAGTTAACTTTTTCATACTAATTTGCACTTTGTATTTACAGTAACATAATTTGGTATCATCTAGGTCTGTTTGAAAATTGTTTCTATCCTGAGTTTTAAAAACTTAGGTTTTCAGTCAATGTGGTGTTTAATATGAGCGGTGTTTAGTGAACAAACATTTGGTGTCGGACTCTACAGTACAGTGTACAGAGTAGTGTGTACAATTGTGCAGATTGAACAGTCTGAAGAGTTTGTACAAACGTTTCAACATGACTTGAGAACTTTGATTTGATATAGATAAAAAATAGTAATAACGATAATATAGCTTAAAAATAAATTTTAAAGTTAATAAAAACTATAACCCAACTACTCTTAAGTCTTAATACAGCTTGGTACAGAGCTACTTGAGTCTCGAAAATGATATAATATGTACGACAGTTTTAAGTGTGATATAGGACAACAAATGACTCCTTATTATTCGTTAAAGCAAAAGTGGAAGTAAAAACATACCAAATACCCATATTATACCCATATGACATATTATGCCTACATGAAGCACGACTGCTAAAATCATTTCCGTAACTTTTCCGTAGTCAGAGAAAAATCGATCCAAGTTGCAGCGCCTAAAAATTACTATCCCTAAATTCCGGCAAATCCTTAACGGCCGAACCCAATATACGATCCTAGTCCGTTTTTACCAATCCAAGATCGATATTTGATCCATATTTGTGTTTGAGTGTGCCAATAATGTATCCACAGATTGAAATTACAATCTATGGTTGCAAGCCATCCATGTGAGGTTCACTCTATGATTTCGGATAGCCCTCTGTTTGAAAATGACAGTTCGAGTGTATTCATAACCTATCTCACAGTTTTGACGTTTCTTTCGATCGGTTTTTTGATCCAAATCTGCAATCTTAAGAATTTCTCGGTTTTGCTGTTTAAAATATAGATTTGTCTATACTCTCAAGCAGTGATAGTAGTCATTTTGAGGATCTCATACTGATTTCGAGTGATGAAGAAGATGTCCCGAGACGCTGTTCACGTAGCATGGACCGTGGAAGTAGGGTGCAGAGGGGGTCAAATGCCCCCCCCTAAAATCAAATGGGGGGGGCGCCCCCTCCAAATTTTCTGCCTGGTAAAGAAGATTTTTGTAAACTTCATTCACTTAATATTTAATCTTTATTTTTACAATTAATACACACACTTTTAAATTAAAAAAAACTGACAGCCTTATTCATAAAAAGTTAAAATAGCCAATAGGTTTATTTAGCTTCTTAAAGCATTCATTTAAAACGTTTAATAACGCTAAAAAAATTGTAAGTATTCAATAGACAATAGCGGCATAACTTAAATAAAACACGGTCGACCCAATCTTGCATACGGCCAACAAATGTGCAACATTTTTTTTTTCGCGTCCGGACCGTTATATGGTTAGTTGCATGAACGATACGTCCATGCCCCATGGTGAGTTGGAGTGATTAAAGTTGGTCGAAGCTAAGTGTTATAATATTTTGCAAGACATACAAAACATACAAAATATTCCGTTTCGTCATCGAGATTTTAAAAAATATTATATAAAACAGACACAATTTACATTAAGAACTTTACTTATAAAGTATTATAACTGTTTTATAAATATTTTGTTAACGATTGAATTTTATTTTGCTTGTCGATTTGATTTATATTTCTATTAATATACACGAGAAACATGACAATTGCGCGAAACTAAACGTGCGAGAGGGAAAAAAAAGATCGCGGGCAATCCAGCCACAAAAAAGATTGTGGATTTCAACTTTTATTATTGAAATGGAGATTGGAGATCGATCTAAGGATTGGGATCGATCCGAGATTGATTTCAATCTATGGATTAGGATCGAATATTGGGTTCGGCCATAAATCGACAAGCCGCTAAACGATTCGAATAGCCGCCATGCTCAGAATACAGAACAAACCAGAAGGAGTATTCGATGATCTTTGTACGCATCGCGCTGTGTCCAAAACAATGGCAAATCACCGCCCCGCCTGCTCTTCACCCACCCGCGTAGGGTTACCAGCTTACGTAACATTGCCTCTTTATGGGGTAAAATTAAATTTTTATGTACGACTGCAAATAGTTGAATAACAATCAATAATATAATGTATAGTTATTAATAAAATAGTTGAATAATAATATGATGATAATAATTTTATGTTATGAAATAATTTATTAATTTAAGGAATAAAAAACTACATTACGTGGTTCAATTTATAATGGGATAAAGTACATAGTACTGTTATTATTGTTATGTGCAGAATTTATTAACTTAAGTGGGAACGACAAAAAAAAGGTTACGTACACATTAGTACTAAAATAGGTGTACACGTGAAAATAATATGAATAATATGCTAAAATCGACTACAATACAGTTTTAGATTTCGAGTTTCCTTGGACCAAATCCAAATCATAAAGATACCTATCTCGCAACTTGGGCCAGTAGACGCTGGTTGTGTATCCTGAAAAAAAAAGTTAAAATGTCATAACCATGCTATACCTGTAATATTATTAACCCATCAGTCGTGGCAAAACGAGACATAATAGCTTTTTCATTGTTATCGCGGCCGGATGTGGCCGCTTGGGCTTCATGAATTAATAAACAGAAAACAATATCTGCTATCTTGGGTATTGGATGACCCGATACATCCGTGGGTGTTTCGGTCGTTCCTGGAGCTACAGCCAAATTCTGTAAAAGTACATTTATATTACATCACTTGAATCTGTATGTCAAATTCCTCTAAAGTATTAGACATACGGACGTAATTAATATGTCATTATGTTCAGACAATTATTAAATAAAAAATAAATCTAAAAAAAGTTGGGTAAAATATTCCGTTATTCTGTGGCAACACTTACAAAATGAACGCATGAATTCTATGACAATTACGTTACGGACATTTAATTCAATATTTAAATAAAATGAATTGGAAATGTACTACTTACAGATGATCCCATGCGATTTCTTCGCAGTCGCAGCAGCATTTTTGCAAGTGGGAACGACACAAATCGGCATAATTAATTAAAAACTGACAACTACAAACACGAGATACCGATGCGCGCGTCGGCCATCGACTGACTCGAGCCACTACAATTTGTACTTGCTGTGACTGCCTCACTTTCAAGTGCGTTGACGGTTTCTGGTTTGATCTGAGCCGCCATGCGAGTGTCCATTGAAAACACAAGTGAAGCCAGATTTCCGCCCGAGCTGGTTTAAAAACCTGTGGGCTTCAGCCTCATCAGTTCGCAGAGGATTTTAGCTTCGACCAAATAAAATTGTGAAGAGTTTCGCCACAATATATGACAGTAGACTAACTGTTGAATTTGTAAATGCATATTTGCGATTGCATATTTGCAGATAAGTTAAAGAAGCAATGTGCCATTACAGAAATTGACTCGGATGTCGTGATCTGTTAACTTGGTTTGACATAACTCGATCAAATAACGTAGATCCACCTATAAATTAATTTCTTAAATGGTTGAATCAAAATGATGATACGAGTCAAAGAATTTCATACGAAATATTTTGACATTTTAGTTACTTCTGTGTCTAGTTCCTCTAATATACTCCATTTTGACTTGAGTAATGAGCGAGTTTTTATTAAGCGAGTGCGTTTCTAATTTCTCAAGACTTGTTGATATAAGCAAAGACGAATGGGCGGTTTCGACTCATATGTTGTGACATTTTCCTACCTATATGACATGAAAGATCTCAATTAGTGTTACTTATGTTTTTTTGTCCATACAAAAAAACATAACACTAATTGAGATCTTTCATATGATATAGGTAGGAAAATGTTACAACACATGGGGCTTCCCTGCACAAGATACAGAGTTACGCCCATGCGTAACTCTGTATATTGTGCAATTATTATAGTCGTCGTAGTCTGTGATTATTATAGTCGTTTCATTTTTTTTATAAAATATTTAATAAAACTTAATCAAAAGTATTTTAATTTAAAATCAAGTGGAAAATGCCACACGGTTGACTGTGCGCCTACTCTAAACCTCCCTCCCCCCTCCCACCGCGCGCCACACGCTGTCATATTGGCCGTGTTCGTCGTCGTAATTTTTGTTTTTTTTTGCACTAAACCTTTTATTGCACATGAACAAAAACTGACTGTGTCATGTCATGTCATGGCAACGCCACGAACAAAGTTGTTTAAACCTGACAACTGGTTACTAAGTATATATGTAAATAACTTTGTTCGTGGCGTTGCCATGACATGACATGACACAGTCAGTTTTTGGTAGCTGTGCTTCACTTCCATGTTTAAAATTATTGTTACTTATTTATTTATTGACGACTTACGCATTATTAAAGGACTTCTGGTGTTTCTACATTTACAACTATCGACTTCGGCTAAGGGTATTTATGTATGTTTTTGTTATGTATATTTATGTGTATTTATGTATTTGAAAATATATAAATAACAAAGGAAATAATACAAGTATCAGAATTGTATTATTTCCTTTGTTATTTACATATTTTCAACTGGGCAATTCTTGATAACGATAAAAAAATAACTGCTACTGCCTGTGATTACTGTACAATTATTATAAATGTAAGAATTATATTTACATGTAACGCAAAATGTAATAAAGTATGATAAAAGCATTATTTAAAACAAAAACTTTTTTTCACTTGAAGCCCAGTAACTTTTGACCTGCACGCAATCACAACAAAAACTTGGTATATTGATAATAAAAATGCTTATTTGAACATGTTTATGCTAGTCGTAGTGTTACAAGGGTTGGGACACTCCTCATACAAAATGCCCATTCACCTTTGATTTCAAAGACACAGATGAGTTCATTACTCACTACTGTATGATATCATTACTGTGGCTTTACGATGTGAGGTGAGGCTAGGCAAAAGCTTCGCCTCACCGTTTCCATGCATGCACACACTTGTAAACAAACTACGCCATAATGCGTAATGTGGAGTCGAGTCGAGCATCGCGTTGTGTGAGTCGCAGTCATCTGGTTGAATGCGCTATTTAATTTAATGACTAGTGAACTCATCGAATGAAATCAAGTAATTTGCAGTTAAAGACTTGGCCTTAATTCAATGAATTCGCTAGTCATTCAATCTAGTAGCACATTCAACCAGATAACTGCGAAATGCGACATACATAATACACATATTGTGTCTGTAGTACCCGCACACATAGAATCAGCCACGAATTTTTGTGAACAAAGCTCTTTCTTTTTTATTTAGCCTGGCTCTAATTGGAGTCCAACTTTCGATTTTTAACAGTGTTTTTGTTAATCTCCCGTAATAGACAAGCTAATGCCTAGATAAACTAGATAGGCAACCCTGTAGCTGATTGTTTCACCTAACACCTAGCGATATCATTTACATTAAAGGAATTATTGATTCTCTTTATCCGTCTGTCCATATGTCTATCCTTCTAGCTTCAGTAACTTAGTTCAATAACTTATTTCTCCTTATTATTCTTAAGTCTAAATTTTCAACCATAATTAGGTAGGTATGTTGCTGATACCCATACTTTTTTCATTTAAATGCAACGAGCACCAAAAGAACTATTTGTTTGAATTTGAACGCTATTACGCTGTAAATTAAAAAGCGCATGAAAACACATCCTTTGTGCAATATTCATTGCGTTTTCATTTCGGTCGGAATACGTTTTACCGTTTAACTCACTATTATTGTTCCAAAAAGGAATGTTTTCGCTCATAATTTCACCTATACTAAAATTATTCTGCTAGGTTTTCACGTAATTTTAAGCATAAAATTGGCGTTAATTGGCCGTTTAATTTGTTTTAATGACGAATAACCAGAGAAGGTTCCTTAATCGACGTAAACACTAAACATTTATACTTACTAATATTATAAATGCGAAAGTGTGTCTATCTGTCTATCTATCTGTTACCTCTTCATGTCCAGCCCGCTGCATCAGCCGGAGTTGTGGGCGTCATCTAGTACAAAATATAATATTTTTATTTACTATCGTAATTTTTAAAGGGTGAGTAAGTAATTTCATTTTTTTTTTGTTTATTTCAGGACTTCTGGAGACTATCATCTCATGTGCGTTCAAGTGACAAGACATACCTAGCAACTATCTTCAGAATTCAGATGCTTGCTGCCTAGGTGAAAACCCCTCATTATTTTTCTAATCGTATAAAAAATATAGCAAAAGGTGTAAAGTTTTTTTTATGTCTGCATAAAATTGATTTTTAATAATATCAATCAGTTTCACATAGTATAATAATTATTGTAATATGCCAAATTTAAATCCGTTCCGTAGTCTTTGTGTCAAATAGTACCCAACATACATTAACATACATTTCCTTTATAACATTTGCAAAAGCAGGTTAAATATGCTCCGGCATTACTTCACTATTGTAGCTATTGAGTCCAACTTCAGTAAATTATCAGATCAACTACGTGATTTCCATTCCATTAAAGGTTTCGGCTACCGTGGCCAGTTTCGGTTCGGTTTCACTCGCACAAGAGAACTCTGATTGAAGTTGCAGTTCAATTTCAATTCAATACGTTATAATTACTGCCATTTGAAGTGTACAATTTAGGGAAATGATTGGTTTACGATCGTTTCTGTATAGAACTGATACTGATGATATCAAAGCTTTGTACAGAGTGTAACAAAACTAAGTGATAATTACTTTAGGGTGTGTATGTGCTCCGTATATTGAGTTCACTGTGAAAGTAGCAGCGCTGCAAGATAAAATTTTTGTGATATGTATCATGTATGAGCAAGCGCCCCAGCGTCACGTCAACTTTTGTTTTCCAAACATAAGTAAAGAAAAACTTGCAACTTCAGTGCTTCTACTTTTACAGTGAACTCTATACACGGGGCTCATACATACCCTAAAGTATTATCACTTAGTTTTGTTACACCCAGTAGAAATAATACTGACGTAACTAGATGGCGCCGGAAACTCTGTAGCGCCAAAAAATCGTCCATCGCACAGGAACCGTACATTTTTCCGGCATTACCTACATTTGACGACCTCTGTGGCTCAGTGGGTGGGCTGTTGGCAGCTCAAGCCGGGAGTCTCGGGTTCGAATCCCGCCGACGGAACAAAAAGTTTTTCAATGTTCCTGGGTCATGGATGTGTATTAAATATGTGTATTATATAATAAAAATCTTAAATATATGTATGTGTAGTATAAAAGTATTAAATATATTTCCGTTGTCTGGTACCTGTAACACAAGTTCTTCAGGTACTTAGCACGGGGCCAGACAGACGTGGTGTGAAGCGTCCATAGATATAAAAAAATATTAAAGGTATCCTATGTCCTATCCCGGGACTCAAAGTATCTTCATAAACAGCAAAATCGATTCAGTGGTTTGGGCGAGAAGAGGTAACAGACAGACACACTTTCGCATTTATTAGTATGCTTAGGCAATAAATCTTGTGCATAAAGTTGCTGAAATGTTTTTACAAACGTTGTATATTATGGGTACTTTTATAGTTACCCTCGGATTTGACCGCTTAGCCTTGTATAGGGGATTTGGGAGGTGTTGAAAATATCATGAAAACCACTCTCAGAGGTATCATTCGATTGTAAAAGGGACTGAATTTTACCGTTTTCATTATATTTTGTTTATAAAGGGCTGAAGAGTCACGCTTTGATAAACGGAAATCTCTAGAACATTTTATTATCTCATATCTTTAAACGAGCAATTCTTGTATATATAATTTAATTAGATTCTCGGAATTGGCTCCAACGATTTTCATGAAATTTAGTTTATAGGGGGCTTCGGGGGCGATAAATTGATCTAGCTAGGAATCATTTTTAGAAAATGTTATTTTATTCGTGTTTTATCGAATACCGAGCAAAGCTCGGTCAAATAGCTAGTCTTTTATTAAACAAGATTGTCGTGATCTGTATTATTGACGTGACAACGTCTTATAATTCGATATGGGCTGCGCGCACAAAAATCAAAAAACATGACGCAATATGCGGCGTTACCTCGCTCTGAGGCGTTCCATTTGAGTTGTTTAGCAGAAATGTACAGTCGGGGAAATGAGTTGTTTAGCAGAACTGTACAGTCGGGGAAATGAGTTCTTTAGCAGAAATGTACAGTCGGGGAAAATTGTGCTAAGCAGAAATGTACAGTCGGGGAAATGAGTTGTTTAGCAGAAATGTACAGTCGGGGAAAATTGTGCTAAGCAGAAATGTACAGTCGGGGAAATGAGTTGTTTAGCAGAAATGTACAGTCGGGGAAATGAGTTGTTTAGCAGAAATGTACAGTCGGGGAAATGAGTTGTTAAGCAGAAATTTACAGTCGGGAAAAATTGTGCTAAGCAGAAACGTACAGTCGGGGAAATGAGTTTTTCAGCAGAAAGGTACAGTCGGGGAAGTGAGTTGCTTAGCAGAAATGTACAGTCGGGGAAAATTGTGCTAAGCAGAAACGTACAATCGGGGAAATGAGTTTTTTAGCAGAAATGTACAGTCGGGGAAATGAGTTGTTTAGCAGAAATGTACAGTCGGGGAAAATTGTGCTAAGCAGAAATGTACAGTCAGGGAAATGAATTGTTTAGCAGAAATGTACAGTCGGGGAAAATGAGTTGTTTAGCAGAAATGTACAGTCGGGGAAAATTGTGCTAAACAGAAATGTACAGTCGGGGAAATGAGTTGCTTAGCAGAAATGTACAGTCGGGGAAAATTGTGCTAAGCAGAAATGTACAGTCGGGGAAATGAGTTATTTAGCAGAAATGTACAGTCGAGGAAATGAGTTGTTTAGCAGAAATGCACAGTCGGGGAAAATTTTGCTAAGCAGAAATCTACAGTCGGGGAAATGAGTTGTTTAGCAGAAATGTACAGTCGGGGAAAATTGTGCTAAGCAGAAATGTGCAGTCGGGGAAATGAGTTGTTTAGCAGAAATGTACAGTCGGGGAAAATTGTGCTAAGCAGAAATGTACAGTCGGGGAAATGAGTTGTTTAGCAGAAACTTTAAAGGATTGTGCATTCAAATCTTGTTAAAAAAATACAGTTGTACTTAGTAAGTACTTTTTTATCTGAATAATGTGTACATCTGTCTATAAATATATATAAAACTTAAAGGTGACTGACTGACATGGTGATCTATCAACGCACAGCCCAAACCACTGGACGGATCGGGCTGAAATTTGGCATGCAGGTAGATGTTATGACGTAGGCATCCGCTAAGAAAGAATTTTTATCAATTCTACCTCCAAGGGATTAAAATGCGGGATAAAAGTTTGTATATAATAATATTAATAATACATTTTAACGCGAGCATAAGCATAAAATTGGCGTTAATTGGCCGTTTAATTTGTTTTAATGACGAATAACCAGAGAAGGTTCCTTAATCGACGTAAACACTAAACATTTATACTTACTTACTAATATTATAAATGCGAAAGTGTGTCTATCTGTCTATCTATCTGTTACCTCTTCATGTCCAGCGCGCTGCATCAGCCGGAGTTGTGGGCGTCATCTAGTACAAAATGAAATTTTTTTTAGATTTTATTTTAAATTTAGTTTATAGGGGGTTTCGGGGGCGATAAATCGATCTAGCTAGGAATCATTTTTAGAAAACGTTATTTTATTCGTGTTTTATCGAATACCGAGCAAAGCTGGGTCAAATAGCTAGTCTTTTATTAAACAAGATTATCGTGATCTGTATTATTGACTTGACAACGTCTTATCATTCGATATGGGCTGCGCGCACGAAAAATCAAAAAACATGACGCAATATGCGGCGTTACTCTGAGGCGTTACTCGGCTCTGAGGCGTTCCATTTGAGTTGTTTAGCAGAAATGTACAGTCGTGGAAAATTGTGCTAAGCAGAAATGTACAGTCGGAGAAATGAGTTGTTTAGCAGAAGACATCGAAAAAGGTGTATCAAGAATGTCATTGCTAGAAAAAAAATTAGGAACATCCGGGGAGACATAGTCGGGAGTTAAATTATAAAGCAACTCTGTTGCTAACTTCTCATTACATTGATGTCTAACTTGTTTGTAGCCCTTTACCCATTTCATTCTAGACCAAACAGTATGAGCCGAAGAAGACTGATCTAACGACGAACAAAAACTTTTAAAATTATCAAATTTTGCCCTACGTATTAATTTTTGAGCTACATGGATTTTTTCTTTTAAAATATCAGAGTTTTGAGGGGTAGGATTACGACGAAATTTTGAAAGTGCTAAACGACGTTCTGCTACAGCTTTGGATAATGTACTATTCCAGTAGGGGCGCGGAGTAAACTTATTTGTGGAAACAGAATTTAACTTAACGTATGGGATATGTAGGTCGGCAGCTTTATTAACGATCTCAACAAAGCGATTATAATTACACTGCAAATCAGATGAAATTTTAAAATTATCGAATAATTTTTCTAAACATAATGTATAGGAAGGCCAATCAGCTTTTTTGAAATTCCTTTTAGAGGATGGCACATAATTAACTGCAGCAGTAATAAAAACTTGAATAATTCTATGATCACTGCCTAGTGTTTCGTTCATTACGTCATAGTTTAATTTAAGCGCTAGTTCCGAAGAGGCAAAAGTAATATCACGTGAATACTGTTGTAAGGAGCCATTCACCAACTTGACCCTCGTGGGTTTTGAACTATTTAACGATACAAAATTAGATTCCGTTAAGGCATCAAAAATATCTATTCCCCTTCTGTCCACTTTATTAGACCAGTTGGTGTGGTGGCCATTAAAATCCCCGTTATTTAAAGTTTTAGTCGAAAACATATCAAATAAGTTTTCCCATTGAGATTTTTGAATTAGTACTGATGGAGGGCAGTAGACCGCAATAATATTTTTGATTGAATCGATATTAAATAACTCAATGTGAACAACCTGAATACTAGAATTTAAAAATGTTAGATTACAGCATTTAGCCTTCACTGACGAATGAACAAACATCGCAACACCCCCTCGCGAATCTTCTCGATCAGACCTTTAAATTGTATAATCTTTTACCTTTAAAAAACTCCCCGGTGTCAGCCATGACTCGGATATAGCAGCAACGTGGATCTTTTCCTGAATTAAAATATTTTTAAAACTACACAACTTCGGTCTCAAACTGTGCGCAATCCAGTGTATAATTCTAAATTCAACATTTTTATGATTATGAACCATTAAAGTATTCTATAATAAATTTCAACAACGGCCACTCTGATACATTTTCAACTAAGACTAATATTAACCATTGAACACAAATCTTTAACATACTTTTAAATTTATCAGAAAATGCTAAATCTCTTAAAAATAAAATTTCTTTCAATCATTCAAGTAACTCAGATTTAACAGATTTTTCGTTCAATTTAGCGTCTTTATTATCTTCCGGCATGGTATCTTGCTGACACTGTTCAACATCCGGCTCACGAGTCACGATACCTATTTGCACCATCGAAACGTACTTCTTTTTTCTGTTTTTGTTGGATTCGCCGCTTCGCTCTAGACTCTAGACTGATGAACGTCGGCTTTAACTGACACAACTTGAGCAAAAGTCGGTGACTTTTGTGACTGAGATTGAGAAATATCCTCAAAAGATTGAAACAGAGGCGGGAAAAGAACGTTATTATCAGGCTGGGGGAAGTCATACAAGTTTTGCTGGTCCAGATGCACTTCAGAATTATTACTATTATCTTGAACTGGAGAATTCGAAGTATACACAGAGCACGCCTTTCTGTATGTGCAATTAAAATCCGACATTATCTCACGAATCTTTTTTTCTTTAATGTATATAGGGCAGCGTCTACTTAAAGCCATATGATTACCCTGGCAGTTGACACAAACAAATCGTTTGTTTGTGTCAACCTGTTTATCACAATTAGCATGGAACTGCCCACATTTAGGACAGACGATTCGTGTTGATGCTTGAGATGGGCATTTAGAAACCACGTGGCCAAAGCGCCAGCATCTCGAGCACTGCGATACGGGAAATATAAATTTTTCAACTTTAACCTTCAGATAGTCGTTAACTAATACATATGCAGGTAAAAAACCACCCTTAAAACGTAGCCTGACAGATTCGCTGGGGGTCCATTCTCCTTCATCGTTTTTTCTTCTTAGACGTAACGCGGAAACTAAAACGGCTCGCTCGTCCGTGGAAATACGGTTAATAATCTCATCTTCCTTCAAGTCTAGGTCTATATTCCTGATAATTCCATAGGAGTGACTGACATTAAAAGCTTCATTAAATTTCCATCCCATGTTAATCAACACATCGCAATTAACCATTTTTTCCATGTGTACTATGCTTTCAAATTCCAAACGTATTTTATAAGGTGTCAAATATTTAATTCTCTTAATTTCTCTTATATCTAAATCTTTAAACAACTTAGCTAGGGAAAATTGTTTTGGAAGCTTTTCTTTGCAAGATATGTAGACCTCCAGTTTATCTTGTTTCGACTTTTTCTTCTCTTGTACTTCCTATTCTCCCTCATCTTCTTTCTCATCAGCCCATAACTCTTGAAAAACTCTTTTACTAGCCTCTTTAGGCGCTATTTCGCTCTCAGTCATTTCTCCCCCAAATTTTTCATATACATCTTATCTTCTTCCATACTAATATCTTCTGTAATCTCAACACTTCTACTAGAATCGATAATTTCTCCTTCAATTAATTTTTTACACTCCTTTTCTGTAATAAGCTGATTCAAATATGAACTTAAATTTTTATCCTTCGTGGACGCATCCTCATCAACGCAATCTTCATTATCTTGCATTATGACATAACGCAAAAACTAAGCGATAAGACAATGTTATCTACGCGACGACACCGGCCGGCACGGCCAGGCCGCGGTGCGCGATACGAGGCGATCGGCAGTAACTAGTAAACAACCCATCGGATTGTGAAACTAATAAGGGATCGGAGCGCACACGTCTAGTCTCCCGCAAACGATCAAACATCAAACCGTCAAACACGTCAAAACACGTAGTAAATCCAAATTTTCTTCAAGCGCGTCAAACACGTAGTTTATATGGTGTTTGACGTGTTTGATGTTTGATCGTTTGCGGGGCACTTAACTCGCACGCTGACCGTCGCGAGACTCTAAAATTCATATTACTCAGTTGCCATACGTCGGCCATTTGTAAAGAAGAAGAAGAAGATATCAAAATAAAACGCCTACATAATATACAGAGTGTAATAGAACAAAATGATAATACTGGGTCTCCTATATACCTAGAGCTCGCTGTAAAAGTAGCATCGCTAAAAAGTAACTTTTTTATCGTAGCATCTAAACGGGTGAAACGATTTTTAACTACTTTTTAGGGTTCCGTACCCAAAGGGTAAAAACGGGACCCTATTACTAAGACTTCGTTGTCTGTCCGTCTGTCCGTCTGTCCGTCACCAGGCTGTAACTCAAGAACGGTAATAGCTAGAGAGTTGAAATTTTCACAGATTGTGTTTAACCGTTGCCGCTATAACAACAAATACTAAAAACAAAATAAAGTTAAATATTAACATATTAAGAGGGCCTCCCATAAAATAAACGTGATTTTTTTGGCCCTTTTTGCTCTATATTAATAATAGCAACAGGTAGGTACTTGAATTTTTCACACAATCCTTAGTTTTATGTGTACTTTAATATTTAATAATAATATTAATATAAAACAAAAAATTAAGAGGGGCTCCCATACAAAAAACACAATTTTTTCCTAATTTTTCTCTTTAATGGTACGGAACCCTTCGTGCGCGAGTCCGACTCGCACTTGGCCGATTTTTTATTTTTTAAAGCTGATACTTAATACGATCAAGAGTGTTCATAGCAATAGTAATAAATCATCATCAGCCCGCTGGGTGCCTTCGTTTTAATCCTTCGATCGCGGATTCTTGGAAATCTATTGTTGTTGTCGCGGTCGCCGGTGTCCTTATGGGGGTTGATAGGTTAATTAAAGTTTTGCATCAGTATTTTTTTTCTCGATTTAATATTATCATCACTACAAAAGCACGCGTATTTTACATTGCTACAAAGTTTATCTTCGAATAAATTGAAACTCTTGGCGCGCCTTTCACCATAAACCTGATATCGTTCTGTCACGAACGTTCAGCAAGAATTGTGCAATTTATGTAATGGACAATGTGATTGTTATTGCTTACGGCAAGGATTCTTAATGTGTGCCCCGCGAACCCTAGTGCGGAAAAAAGAAAGGAGGAAAGAAAAGAAAGTTTAAAGGGTATATAATAAGGGAAATAATTGCATAATCTATTGTTAGACGTTTTCCGAAACCATACTCAATAGTATGTAGTAACTAGTATTACTTGGTTATACTTTTTTTTTTTAGAAATTATAATCTTTATTGTATAACACAAAGTGATATTATAATGATATAAATTTTCCTATCTAAAAGTGCCTAATACATTAAACACTAAACTACAATTAAAACTAGAATAATAATAAGTAAAAAGTTTAAATATAAAAAAGGTTGTCACCCAGACTGCTGCCCTTAGGGAGCGTACCCAAAATGCTGGCGACATTGCCCCGCTGTAAAGCCAGGCTTAGTCGCTGGCCAAAATACGCTCCAGCCCTCTGGTCACCTGTGCGTTCTATGAGGCGGGATGATATAAAATAGAAAAACTTTTTCATATCATCCCCCCATGGGCCTAACGTTTCAAACGCAAGCGGCAAAAATATGTAGTCACGGCTTAAAGATACATATTTTCGCCGCTTACGCGTTTGCGCTTCGGACGCCGCCGCACCAGCCGTCACTGATGTTCCATAGGAGGCCGCCAGTGTGTCAACACATGTTGCGTCCCACACCAAACACGTCCCACTTTTCCATGGAACTAATGTTAAGCCGTCGGGTCTCTTGCCATCATCACGAGCAATACCATTCGGCTGTAAAATAGCTGGAACGTTGATGGAGACAAGAGCCCGACGCACTACATCATTCAACGCTGCATGGCTCGATAGACGACCAGCGCTCCGCTGGCAAGAAAGCCCATGGTGACCCAGGCGATCTACCATAGATCCACAAGGGCAGCAGTGTGGATGGTTTGTTGGCAAACCAAGTCGCAGACTGATGGCAAGGGAGAAGGTGGTATTGTCCAGCAGCGTGCCTAAATTTGGAGATGGAAGTGCTTGGAGCCAGAGTCCAGATTCCCAAGTTGCAGCAGCAAGAAGGCGGGCTCGCTCAGCCGCGTCGGAACTAGTATTAACTAGCTTATCAAATACAACACGGCAAAGCGGCTCATCCCAAAGACGCTGCAAACATATGTTGACTGGAACGGCCCCATTGGCACTAACTTCTCTCCAGGCCTCTAAGGCCTCATTATAATACGGAAAATCAAAAATGCCAAGAGAAGGGGTAAGAATTTGGCGAATCAATGGACTGGTGCTATTTACTGAGGAAAGGCTGGAAGAGCAACATCTGACACTTTTCTGATGCCGATAGAAAGTGATGCGTGGCACCACGCCCTATCTGTAAGTGAACAATTAAAAATATGTGTCAAAATTTTAAGGATGGCTGCGTCGAAAGTTCCAGACTGGAGAACACCTTAAAAAGTAGGTAAATTTTGGTACAAACAAACAAAATTTGATAATTTGAAAAGCCATATGAATATTAATTTTTTCTAAACGATCACTAGAATTTTGAAATTTCAACATTTGTTCCTCTAGGAAAAGTGAAATTGACTCCTCCAAAATAGGAGCTCCTAAAAGACGCAGTCTATTACTTTAATACTAGGGGCCAAACTATTAAAATTATTAACCACAGCGGCTTTAGACTGAGTCGTATATTCGTCACAAAAAAAAAGCTCACATTTGGAAAAATTAATATTCAAACCAATTTTTTCCAATTCGCTTATTAGACACTTTAGGTCATTCCAAACAGTGGTAGGATGGCCTGCAATGGTCCCATCGTCAAGATACCAAATATTTAATTTTGAAGTGAGGGTCGAAATTATTGGATGAATGGCTAAACTAAAAATAGCCGGCCCAAGGGGATCTCCCTGCTGACAGCCAACAGAAGAGTCGATCAAATGGCTCATATAAACGAGTTGAGTAGGCGTATTGTAACATTGCCATATAAAGGGATAGATGTCGGCTACCTTGTCTAAGCACTGTTTAAGCAGTGCACGGCGGTCGACCGAATTAAAAGCATTCTTGATATCAACTTTGAGAACCACCGCATCGTCACAGTTTTGTATGAACCCCATGAGGCTGTGGACAGCAGCTTCACAACCGCCTTTGCAACTGAAACCCAATTGAATCGGTTTGAATTCTGTAACCAATTTGGGATATATATTTTTACAGCAGATTTTGGCAACTATTCTACGGAAAGTGCTACCCACAGCAATTGGGCTAATTCCCCCATCTTTTTTCTTAAGAGCACAGAGATTAGCGCCGTATATAAGACATTTAAAACTTCCGAGTTCACTTGCCCTGAAAGCATTAAGTTTACGAGATCTGTCAGGTCGCTCAGAAGTGTTTTACCAGCATCGGCAGTGGTAATACAGATTAGATCTTTGAAATGTTGCGGTGAAAAACCGTCCAAGCCACCTGCCGAACCATTTCCAAATGACATTATGGCAGACAACACCATTTTGCTTTCAGCAACTATACCAGAACCAGTCGGTGTAGGGAGATTAGGAGCTGGAGAGGTATACGGATGTTTTTCTTTTAGGGCAGTCAAGGTGTCTGGGGAATTTGTAGCTAGCACATCCGATGAAAATAGGAGATTGGACGCGCCTTTTATGTCCCCGTCACAGATTTTTGCTTCTACGATTTTGTTGACACATAATGGCTCTTGTCGTTTATATGTATTACTCTGCTGAAAATCAGTGGAGGAATATTTAATGTTAAAACTTTTTTCAACGCAGTTTTGTTTTATAGTTTTCGTAAGAGAACATTTTTTAGAATAAGAATTTGCGTGGAAAATTTCGTATGAAAAGACAAAAAGGTTTTTCCATGCGTCTTTAGAATTTTCTTTAGTGACCCGTTTTAATACTTCGGAAAGTTTTAGGGCGACGCTCACACGGGCGCCTCTTGGGATTCTTTTTACAACAGGGGTGGATGATTTTAAGCGATAAAGGAGAGAACACAGATCCTCGGCTTGCAGTGAGTGACCTGTATGCGAGAGAGGGGGAGGAATCTGTACATTGGTGTTTGATGACTGCTTATGGCATTTACTTACATGTATGCTTAGTCCTCTCGAGCCCTTAAAAAATTTTGGTTGCGAACAGAGCAAACACTGCGCCTGGTTGGAGCCATTTTGACTGGGAAACACGCTACCAGAGGAAGGGCCAGCAGACTGCGACATTAAGACTAAATTATTGTGGTAATTAATAAATAGAATATATAGAAGTAAAAACAATAATTAGAAGTACAATAATAATAGTAAATATTAAATTAAAACATTAAATAACTAGCATAAAGATTATAAAATATAATAACATCGATTTAACTATACTTAAAATAAAAGCAACGTATGAAAGGGACTGGTCACAACTTCGATGGTCACTATAAACACAATATGGCAATGTCACTTCGAGTCGTGCTTCTTGCTTCAAATGCGTGAACTGGATGGAGGAGAGCTGGTGCGGGTGCCGGAGCAATCTATCCACTGCTGATACGTCTCGTGGATCGTGGACTACATCTTCTTTTTATTGATTATTTGATCGGGATATCTATCTTGAAATAGTGTGAAAACTATGCGCCGTACGTCTCGTGGATCGGAGACTACATCTTCTTTTTTTTTATAATTTGATCGGGATATCTATATTGAAAAAGTGTGAAAACTCTGCGCCGTCTTTCGAACTATCTTGTCGTAGGGTGTGACCGTGTGAAACAGCAAACTGCTTCTTCGGAATATTTTTAGATATTTAGATATTATGCACTTTTTTGCAAGGCTTGAAATCTCTGGTCACTCGTCAATACTCACGGTTATACCAGCTTGGACTGCTGTAAATTATTTCTGATCCTAGAAATAGTGCTAAAACAGTTATATTTTAATGCTTATTGCTTCACTTGTATAAATTTTTCTAATTATTTTCCAAACAAATTGCAGAGAAAATTTTAGGGTGCCATGACACATCGGTTGTCAGTTCTCTTTTTTGGTAGTAGTAACTTGGTTAGTTTTTAGTTATCATCAGAAGCAATATTCATTACTTACCTAACAAAGTGAGCACGGGTCAGCTAGTTTTATATTCCTATCGAATCTATAATATTTTAAAATAACAGAACAATATTTTATCAAAACGAAACCTTATTTACTCTCAGCTCGCAGCAAGAATAATGAAAAGCCAAACATTTTAATATCGCTTTAATCTGCAGTCCGTACAAAATTATTTTACCTTGGAGTTTGAGAAAATGACCTTTATGATATCGAATAAAGATCCTAAAAGAGGCAAAGTAATTCTGAATGCGCTGTTAGAGCGTGACCACACTGCTCTGGTGCGTTGCGTCGTCAAAGCACATTATTGTACGTTAACTGTGTTGTGCGCGACGACGTGTTAATTTTTCAAGTTGTATCGTCATGCGTTATATCGTTGAAGCATAATTAAGTATTTTGTGCCACTTCTGCGATGCAGCATTTAACATTAATGCACCAATAGCAGCGCGATTACGACATTGGCACAATATAAAAATGTATACTGTGGTCTGTGGTATCTGCCAATCAGTGCACATTGTAACATTAATTTCTACAGCAAGATAAGATTTACACTTCGTTCAAACATCGCGTCCGTTGAAGCACCGCACCAGTGGTTCTTCTCGATAGGGTTCCCGAACAGGTGGTAGGTACTAAGTCCATCAAATATAATATTCAGAAAGAGTTTAATTGCTAACTAATTCGAAAATACTTTTCACATCTCACATTAGTATTTCCTTATCATGGGACCGCCTTTGGAATGTCCCCTTTCGAACAAAAAAGGGTCATCAAAATCGGTTCATTAACGACAAAGTTATCGGCGAACAAACATAAAAAAACCGTATATTTTAACATATCCTCCTTTTTTGAAGCAAGTAAATATGTAAAATCGCAGACGCTGCGACGCAACGCACCAGAGCAATGTGGCTTCGCTGCAAGATATTTCGAACACAGAACTGTCGAAAAGTCATTTGAGAATGTCAACCGTTATCGTCGACCCCGCTTTTTCCTTCATTTTCCGTGAAAACATCCGACTTGTCGCCGGATTTGTTGATCAGTTTAGCTATTTTTAGATCGCTGTTTGAAAATTCTATAGTGATAACACCAAAAATATATAATCAGAAATTGTACAGCAAATAACTGTAGGGATATTATATTATTAGGTCTTCTTGCCTTTGCTTGGAACATTAGACAAGTCGAATTGGCAAAGACAGCGGAGCTTGAATACGCTGCGTAAATTAGTGTGAGCTATTTCTCAGTATTTTTTGTAATTTTGATTTTTATGAGGCTGGCATTGTCGTTTCGACACAAGCCTTTAAATAAAGAAAAAAAAATCGATAATTTTCAAAGCAAATATCAACGGTATTGAAGCCTGTAATATGAATATGTAATAGAAACGGGGTATACAAACGTTACAGCTAATGTTATTTCCTTGTCTCACACGTTTAAAAAATGGCTTCAGAGAACGATGTAAAAACACAGTAAATATATTTTATTAGTAAAAGGGTTATGATCCAAAATAATAAAAAATAAGATTTTATACAACATATTTTATTAACAATAAAAATAACAATTATTGATCTTAAATTAGAAAAATATACACCACAGCCGTTCATACACTTTGTAGAGGTACATTTTACATATTTGGAAACTATAACATTATATTATATTTTTAACTATAATAAAACCCATTAAAAACTTAGGGTGGGTTGCACCAGAGGCGTGGTTAAAGTTAAAGTTAAAGTAATGGTTATAGTTAAGGTTAAATTTAGCTTTAACTTTAACCTTAACTTTGACCGGAAGTTAGTTGGTGCAACCCAACCTTAAACGGTGATTCGTGCGTAAAACCTTCAATTCAAATTAAAATAATATGGAATTAAAATATTAATTATGTACAATGTTAATCTCTATTAATCACACTTTAATTTCTATGTATAAAAATATAATCATTAAAGCTATATTTTGTACCTAGAAAAGTATAAAACATTTTTTAAACCATCAGAGATTGCAAATGGCCACACCTATGTTATTTATTCAGGTTAAGTCAATGTTAGTCGTGATCTTCACTATTTGCACGTCAAAATAATATTATAACCGACAAAACACGTTACATGAGTGCTATTTCACATTTTTAGATGTACTTACCATCTAATTGTAACTATACAACGTGTAACACAACTAAGTGATATTACTTTAGGGTGTGTATGTGTCCCATAGTAAATAGTTTACAGAGAAAGTAGCAACGGTGAAAGAGCAATTTTTTGTTTGTGATTTGTATGGGATTTTACATACATCATGGATTTTTACATACAAGTATAAAAAAAGTTGCTCTTGCAGCGCTGCTATCATGGATTTTTACATACAAGTATAAAAAAAAGTTGCTCTTGCAGCGCTGCTACTTTCACAGTGAACTCTATACAGGGGACTCATACACATCCAAAAGTATTATCACTAAGTTTTTTTGCATCCCTGCAGAGAGTTCGCTGTGAAAGTAGCAACGCTGAAAGTGCAATTTTTTGTTTGTGATTTGTATGGGCCAGCGCCCCAGCGTCACGAGTTTCCCCGTACAAAAGTGAAAAAAAATTTGGTCTTTCAGCACTGCTACTTTCACAGTGAACTCTATAAGAGGAACACGTACACACCCTAAAGTATTATCACTTAGTTTTGTTACACCTTGTATATTTTTGCAAATAAACGTTCTTATACTTCTCTTGTTCTGTTTTAATATGATTATGTCTTTGTGTAGTTTTGTTTTCTTAACTTTTTCTAGTCTGTCTGCAGAAGCGACGCGGCGAAGATCTGCTGCAAGATGTGCGGTAGCTGCGACACGTCGGAGCACACGTGACCGTGACCAGCCGGCAGACGACGCAGCAGCCTAAACAGTATAGGGCATTTAGTGCATTTGACATTCGGAGTTTTCAGTGTAAGTAAAGGAAAAAGTTACTAAAGCAGGTAGTTGATTGCGTATCTTACGACAGCTATGCATCAGGCTAGATTTAGATGTCGTTATACAGAGTGTAACAACACTTGTTGCAACCACAGATATCAGAAACAAGAGATTGTTTGAATCCTGTTGTAAGCGACACATACATTGACACCTGAATAATTACACAAGTTACACCCACACATTAACAAATCCCAGCCACTCACACATTCAAGGCGGTGCTCTCATTGCTGCGCACACATTACTATCTACTGTGTAAGTACGCGCCTCAGTCCAGAAAACACATTCAACAAATTTCACACCTACGCTAGTGATTGACTGTCGATAAATTACTATCGAGTAGTTACGTTGTTGCATATTATGGCGAACAATTTTAGCTTTAGTAGCAGGCCCCAGTACAATTTTAAACAAGTTTTTTATTTAGATTCATCTTCTCTATAATTAAATCTTGCAAACTTAAAATCTACCCTACTTTTTAACGTGTAAGTTGCCTCACAGTCACAGTGTAATGCAAAGTCATTAGTTCAAAAATAAAAGATTATTTCGATTTTTCTTCAAGAGATAAAAATAATGTAAATTCGTAGCGGAGTCTAAAGGTGGCTTTCGGATCTTTGCCGCGAGCGACCGTGACCGACAAAAATTCAAACAAAATGCCACTTTATGACAAAGACTATAGGCTTTATTTAAGTCTACACTCTACGCCACTAGCTTACGCCGCCGCCGGCGGCAGCATGGGTCGCCACACAAATGTCAGTAGAAAATGATACCTATAGCTTATGTCATAAAGTAGCATTTTATTTGAATTTTTATCGGTTGCGGTCGCTCGCGGCAAAGATCCGAAAGCCACCTTTGAATAAATTCGTACGGTATGGAAACAAAAAACTATGTGATAATTGGTACTATCATTTATTAAAATACTAGCTGTCCCGGCTAACGTTTTTTGCCATATAAAGTATTTCGCCCACATTATTTTTATTTATTGTAGTGACTTAATAAGTACGGGATAGCGATGGATGTTGCCACGGTGCCATCACCATGGCAACGTCCATTGCTATCCCGTCGCACAAAATATAATGATCGCTGTCATTCTCGAGTTGTAATAATTTACTATTATTTATTCAACAAATGCACTTTTCAATATAAAAAGTAACCAGTAGCCGATTCTCAGATCTACTGAATATGCATATAAAATTTGGTAAAAATCAGTAAAGCCGTTTCGGAGGAGTGTGACACGAGAATTTTATATATGTATAAGATAAGGTAAGAAGATTTTGATTTTGATTTAATTGATTACCATTAATTAAGGGATAATCAATTTTGGACATACATACTAATATGTAGTTAAGGAGGTTTAAAAATAACATCCCACTAAAATGTAAATATTTAATTTGCACATCTACCTACATTCATTATGGTACTTTTATAGTTGCTACACAAATTTAATAATAATAATAATAATAATAAAAGAAGGTAATAAAGTAATTCCTTAGATTGTTTTACATATTTATAAATATTTATTAAACTATCAAAATAATCTGCCTAATATTAGTTATTGGTTTATTACCACTGACCTCCATTATACAAGTACGCTGGACTAATGATACCCTTTGAAATGACAGCTATTTTTTGTGCCTATTTGAAGCGGAATCAGCTCCCCCATTATTCGGGGTAGGAACTAAATTTGACGTAAAAATGAAGCTTGAAATTTGCCATATTGGCGCTGATAGCAGTAGTGAGAGTATTTGGAACTAATACTAGTGATGTACAACTGTCTTTTCTATTATCGATGAAATGTTTCCAGATTCAGATAATGTCGACCATTAGGATAAAAATATTAATTCATGAAGCCCCAAGCGGCCACATCCGGCCGCGATAACAATGAAAAAGCTATTGTGTCTCGTTTTGCCACGACTGATGGGTTAAATTGAATTAAACAAACGCTACATATTTGTATTAAAGATTACAGACTTCCTCTCCGTAATTTAGATAGGCGTAATAAATTAACAACGATTTCATACGTAGATAACTTGAAGTAGCAGTACCTATCTATAATCCATTTATTTTTACCAGTTAGCACTAAGTACGAAAAACTAAAAACAAAACTGAAGATGAGCTTCTAACAAAAACTTTGTTGCATTGTATTTTTCTAATTTCATTTCTAATATTATCAAAGTTGTGCTAAAGTGTATCGTATTAAAGCTGAACAGAGCTGAATAAGTGTTCTGTGTGATTAGACCCTAACTAATCTATACCATATAATATTATAAAGGTGAACGCAGATTTGGCCGCACCGAACGCACCGCAGTCGCCGCATTTTGAATTCTTCATATAAAGAATGTAGAAGTTGCGAAGACTGCGGCGCGGGTAGGTATGCGAGCTTGCCTATAACTTCATATAAAGAATTCGAAATGCGGCGACTGCGGCCAAATCTGCGTTCACCTTAAAGCGGAAGAGATTGTTTGTTTGAACGCGCTAATCTCAGGAACTGCTGGTCCGATTTGAACAATTATTTCAGTGTTAGGTAGCCCATTCTATATTTTTTATCACGCTGAGACTAATAGGAGCTAAGAAATAGAGGAAAATGTGGAAAACACGGGGGAATGTATAACGTGAAGGATTATATAGGCTATTTTTTGTGGACCAATAATTTGTGAAATATGATATTTACGTGGGAGAAGACGCGTGGAACGTCTAGTAATAATATAAAAGTTCCCTATTTATTTATGGATCTAGCAAGCCAATTTTTATCGATTTACTTTATCTCATTTGATTTTCGCCATTTTGGCGCTGATTGCAGAAGTGCGAGGGAAAGGAACTAATTGGACAATGCGATCCATAAATAAATATGGAACGTTTGAATACATTTTTTTTATTGAGGTGGAGTAGGTAAGGTATTTATAAATAATAAAAATATATGTGCGATACTTTAACATTATATTTTATTAGTTACCGTTACACAGTTACAGCCTGTGAAGAAAGAGTAGACGCTGAAATAAATTTTCCAAACATAATCACGATCAAATGGTAGTTTTTGCGCCTTGCATTCTCACAGAGAACGTTTGTACACTTCAAATAGTAACGGCAAGCGGTAGTAGCAATTTTCGGACGCCAACCAGGTTTTTCAATTTTTTTCAACCATAATTCCAGTCTTTCTTCGTCAGACGGAAACCTGTCAATTATTTTAAGAGCATAATAATATGTATTTGATAATAAAAATCGGTTATCGGAGATTTCAATACAATTATTATAGATATCGATAAGTTTTATCGACAGAAAACTCCAGCACTATTGAATTTTATTGTTTATCAAAAATCGGTAAAACAAAGGTAAATATGTGGTGAATACGGTATAATAAGATTAGTGCCACATTTTTAAGTGCCTATATTATCAATAAAAGTTTAGTATCGTAGAAATTTGCTGTTAAAATCACTTACTTGTGAAATGTAACTCCACATCCCTTTTTGTACCGCGTTTTACATAACATACACTCTTTCATAGTTTAACTATGAACTACCACCACTTATTTATATATTACTTAATCGCGTAAAACCTTTTAAAACACTTTAAAAACACGAAAACAATTCAAACGATTAAGCCATAGAGAAATATAATACATACATGGTTACCAATGGTTACGTCAAATTTAGTTCTCTTCCCGAATAATGGAAGCGCTGATTCCGCTTCAAATAGGCACAAAAAAAGTGGGTATCATAGATCCAGAGTACTTGTATAATGGAGATCAATGTTTATTACTCATACTAATCGCGGCAACACGTGACGTATCGACAACAAGAAATGACAGGTGCATCACTATCTCATGGCGCTTATCAGCGGCCGTGCACGAGAAGCGACCGATTCAATATGCGCAATTTTCATTACTCGCTCAGACTGTTTTCAACACCTGGCACGCTACACTTAGCGAGCAATGTAATGTGTTCAATCGTTAGGTTACATATTTCTCTCAGTACCCGACTGGAAATTTCTATTGCAATTATTTTAACGAAAAAAAATAAGATTTCGGTAGAAAATACTGGAAATACAAAATTGTTTTTGCATTTACCTATGAAAAGTGACTCCTTCAAGTTTATGGTCACTTCGATTCTTGCACACAACCACCGAACAGTTAAGCATTTTAAAAAAACACTCCCGTAGTACGCACTTAGACAATCACGTCACGACTAATTGTGTTTTCGCGAAGTTTACCCGTTTTGATCATACTTCACTTACACCGGCCACGCCTCCACAGCCACTCTTGTTGTTTTAATATCTCTATGGTTGCAACACTGAACGATCACCGAATTCCTACTTGCCTATTTCAATCACACACAAAAATATTGCTTTCACGCTTCCATCCAATAATAGGTGACCAAGCCATCTTAAAGTCGAACGCCAGCTTTATTAACTAGTTTAACTATTTTTAAGGACTAAGCAAAAATGATAGTATTGTCTTTATTGCTTTATCATTAGCTACTTACATATTGGCCTCGTCTCCCAAGCTCCCGATGAATAGCGCGTGCGCCTGTACTCGCGGTTCTGACACGAGAATGGTTCCTAGCCGCTCTGGTGGGATGCCGTATCTGAAATATTGATATCACTTGATTTAACACACGATTTTTTACGGCGCTTTTAGCACTGATAAAACTTTAATTGAAGTTTTTAACATTATAAAATAAATGAATAAATATAAAATACTATAGCTATTTTTACAGAGCTAGAAAAATATTTTGCTACCTAGTAGAAGTGAAACATGCTATCACAGATATACAAATAACATTGAAGCTACGGCTTATCCGTACAGAGTTGACAAAAACGAGGGCGTCTAGCTTTTTTGATGTATTTTAAGTTTTGCAAATTTGTATGGAAATTGTTTAAGTTTTACTTCAATTTCTACACTTTTTAGCCAGGCTGTATACCTCCTTCGCGGTTGTTATCCCGCGTTTGCCATGGCTCTGCCAAAAGCGGAGAAACAGGAACACCGTTGGATTAGGTAAGATTATGTGACGTGGCTTCCAACGCTGACGAGTCCCCAGACTGTGAGGATGCGTAAGTGCATTTGCCCAACAAGAAAAAAAGGCTATATACCTTCTAAGATAAGCGTCAGACAGCAGTAGCACAATCGCATCATCGGCGTCGTTAGCCTCGTGACGGCGTGACGCGCAGTCTGAGTTAAGTGCCACAATACAAGGTGACATACGCCATATTAAGATCCTTATAGCCACCTCCTGATGTTGGCGTTAGACAGCAGCAGCACAATCGCGTTGTCAGCGTCGTCGGCCGCGAGCCGAGTAACGTCGTATCGCGCCATGTATGTTAAGTGCCACTTTACAAGATGACACACGCCATATTAAGATCCTTATAGCTACCGTTGGCGTCGGACAGCAGCAGGACAATTGCGTCGTCGGCATTGTCGCGAGCTGTATGACGGCGTGCCGCGCCATGTATGTACGTTAAGTGCCACTTTACAAGATGGCACACGCAATATTAAGATCCTTTAGGTGCGTGTCCACCGGATCGGAATCGGACCGTACGGAGCGGACGGATTTGTTGGTTTGTATTGATTTCCATGGTACTGCGGGCACTGGAACGTCATTTCTGCGCCAGACAAATTATAAATGACAACGCTCCGTCCGCACCGTACGCTCCGATTTCGACCCGGTGGGCGCGCAGCTTTATAGCTACCTCCTGAGGTTGGCGTCAGACAGCAGCAGCACAATCGCATCATCAGCATCGTCGGCCGCCAGCTGCGTGACGGCGTGCCGCGCCGCCGCCAGCGTGTTGTCGCCCGACCAGCAGAACTGAGCGTGCGCGTGCATTGTGCGGATTATCTGCAATAAACAGAACATTTACGTAATGAGGGTGTTCGATATGTCATTTGCCACCAGACGGTAGGGACTAGGGTATGTCGTGTCAAATGTCGTGTCAGACATATGACAGCTATATCGTGACATGTGGAAGTTATTTCGTGACATATTATGACAGCTGTTTGACACAAAACAAAAATTGATACCCTCATCTGTAACATAACACCAAATATCTGAATAGTTAACGTGTCGTATTAAAACACACGTATACATGAATACGAGCGAGCATTTTATGTCCATGTTGCGTATTTAGTGCACGTTGCGTACATTTGTGTGCAACTTGCGCACATATTGCGTGCACGCTGCGTACATAATATTGAGTGAATCTTACGTATGTTTTGCGTACATATTGCGTGCACGCTGCGTACATATTGAGTATATCTTGCGTACGTATAGAGTGCGACTTGCGTAAATATTGCGACCACGCTGCGTACGTGCGTGTTACGTACACATTATACTAGTTGACCAAGCCAACTATACGAGTATCAAACCATGCTCTCTCGCACTTATATGCATTACTAGCGACGTGCGCAAGTGCGAGAGAGCAAGCTTTGACATTCGTCTAGTTGGCTTGGTCGAGTAATACACGTATTGAGCGTATCTTGGGTGCATTTTACGGTCATATTATGAGCTTGCACGTACCTGTAGCCTCTGTTTTTCATTCTCCGGTGGTCTGTCCACCCTCACTAGTTCTAAAGCGTGTTCCTCGCCTGAGTGCCCGATTATATCGTAGCGGATCCTCGCCTCGTACCCGCGAAGCGCTTCCATCAGAAGAACTACGGCCTCCATAGAACGTTCGAGACGACCGTCGTAAGAATTGAACCTGAAGTATACAAATTATAGTATGAACAGTAGGTTTAGTTTGTATGTTTAACTTGTAAATAACTATTTTTGGAATAGAAATCGAAAAAACATAGCAAGAAATTATGAGTATATGCGATTATAATAAGTACTATCAGAGAAAATTAATCACAGACAGATGACTGACCTACGTACAGTACCCGGCGATAAATATTGCACATCGACCTTTGGAAAGTGACAGTCGGCTAATTTCGGTTTTGTAGAGCGTTATCTCTTACGCACGAAATACAAAAAGTCCGGTATATATTAGGAGCTGTTAAAAAAACCATAATTATTATGGTTTGCTTCTTTTGACAATTTTATTATTCTTTGTTTGAAATACACCAAATTTTCTATAAGTTATGGCTTTAGGTTCGGGTAAAATAAAATAAAAAAGCGTGTTCAAATTATGTTTACGTATATTTTAATTCTTTTGGGAAATTACAGCTGCTGTAGCAAACTTAGGGGTGTTAACAACTCTAGATATATATTTTGAACTGGACGCGACTGCACTCTATTGAATTTGAACCATAAAGTTAATATACCTATCGGAATAGAGAAACAAAGGCCTGAGTAAGCGAGATGTCACTATCAGTAACACTGCGTGGTAGAGAGAGAAGCGTGATTTGAGGTTGCATAGCTTTTTTTTCATCTGTTTGACAGTCTGTCTGCCCCTGAGCCGATCGTTGTCAATTTGGGCTCTCAGAAAAATTGTGATTTTAAGTTAATTAATGAATAATTTTTAATTTTTAAATACTGCTCTAGAAACATGGTTAAATGTTTGTGGAATGATTGTGGATCCACACATCGAAAAAACCCGGACAAATATTCATTTCACAGGTGAATTATTCTACATCGACAGGACCTAGTTTTAAGTTTATTTTTGCCAATTCCCTACGAGTTATTGGTATTGATTTTCATAGTTCATTTCTTTAAATATTTATTTATATGGAAAACATAACTTGACTAGCCATGGTGCACAATTTAAGGATATTTTGCGTAAACAATTTTCATATATTTTACACTAGGGCTGCATCAAGTTATCGATAAGTAGTATCGATATGAAAATATTTTTTAGTTAAGTATACTAATTATCTACGAATGTTGAAATGATGACATACTTATCCGTAGTTTATAATTAGTTTAAGTATATTAATATACTATCATACATAATTTATCGTTTTTAAGGGTCCGCACCCAAAGGGTAAAACGTCCTAGTAGTCGGGTCCCGCTCTACTACTAAGACTTCGTTGCCTGTCCGTCTGTCCATCCGTCCGTCTGTCTGTCTCCAGGCTGTATAACAAGAACCGCTATAGTAATAGACTTCTGAAATTTCCACATGTGTAATGTCATTCCACATCCAATATGGCTGCTCATCCAAGATAGGGGAATAGTTTTAAAAAGCACTTCTGCAAGATGGGCATCAAATAATAGTATCGTGCCGGGTTTTAGAAAATGCCCGGTTGAAACCGGTCACCCTTCATGCGCGAGTCCGACTCGCACTTGGCCAATTTTTCAGATTTCCTGCTGACCTGGATACCAGAAATTCATGGCTTAAAATAATTAACCGTCCAAACTGGACTCCGAAGAAAAATTTATGCATATACTTAATTATGCAGCAAGCATTTTGAAGAAAAGTCATATTTTACTTCAAAATTACAATTTTTATCATACCTATCTATGCAGTTTTATTTTATCCCATTCTGTTTTTACAATCTTACAATTATTATTCTATGATCGATATTTTGTCGAATTACAAGATGTTTGTACATCACTGACACGCACACGTAAACATAATTGTATACACAGATGTAAATCAAATTTTGGTTAAGCTTGACAGCTCGGGATTGTTTCTCTATTCCGATAGGTATATTACCTTTATGATTTGAACAACGACTGACATAATGTGAAATAGGTGTGTGCTACAAAGAGAACGCTCTATGAAACCGAAATTAGCCGATTGTCTCTTTCCAAAGGACGATGTGCAATATTTATTGCCGGGTATTGTAATTTGGTCGCATTTATGTCAAACTAAGACAACAAACAATTAACGTAAGATCGTCATCTGCCTATGAATCATCCTTTTTCTGTAAATGACAGAGTCGTGTAATTGTTTTAACTTCTATTGGCAAAAACCAAAATTTAACATAAATTAAATAATTGTTCGAAACTAGACAAAGCACAAATCTTAAAGTTACTAGTGGTACTACAAGTACTTTGAAATCCCTTACCTCGTCTTACGGCTTTAGATATTATATTCAAAGATATATTACAGTAAAAAAAGTTAAATTATTTACCTGTACATACTCCCCGACACGTCTACGACCACCCTCAGTCGTTTGGGTTTGTCCGGCGGTGAGCCCGGCGGCGGTTTCTCCTCCACGCGACGCCGGTAGATGGCGCGCTCGCCCGTTATACCTGGAATGGATCATTATTTTTTTATAAGGGTGCAAACGAGCAAACAGGTCGCCTGATGGAAAGCAACTACCGTTGGCTATGGACACTCGCAACATAAGAAGAGCTAAAGGTGCGTTGCTGGCCTTTTAAGAGAGAATACGCTCTCTTCTTAAAGGTTTGCATTCCGTATTCGTCGTATTGGTCCGGAGTCCGGACATACTGCTGGTGACAGTTCGTTCCAGAATTTTACAGTGCGCGGCAGAAAGTTACGCGTAAAACGCACGGTAGAAGAGTGCCACTCATCAAGATGATAAGATGGTATATTTTTAGCGTGAAGCGATGGCGAAAAGTTGCAGGGGGTATCATGATTTCGAACAATTTCTTTGTATAGCCCGTTTGCATATTAACAGCCAATGAAGACCTAGAAGCTAGACCAATGAAGCTTGAGCCAGTTATAAGTATGTTTTGCAGTTCATGTATTATAATATCAATAATCAGATAAATCAGGGATTATTTACCCTCAACGATCTTAGCGTCATCCAGTTCCCCGCTGGTCTGGTGTCGTCCCCACTGCCGCTCCTTTTTCTTAGCCTGCAACTCCGCCAGCACGCCGCGTAGTGCTCCGATCTGAGAAGGGACGACGTTAAAATTTATAAAGTAACTTATATATATATATATGTTACTTTATAAATAATAAAGTAACTAGTTCTGACCGCGTCGAAATTCCTCCTATGTGACTGACCGCTCGAACGCAAAATGCAAACGCAGAACGCTTAGACGCGTGACCGCTCTCTTAGGTCCCTACGCGTCATGTTGGGGTCTAAGCTGACCCTAATGAAACAAGCTGTACCTGCGGCTGCACCGCCTTCAGGAACTGTCCGTACAGCTTGGCGTCGTACTCGCTCATGTTGATCTCGCGCAGTCGCTCCTCAAACGCCTTCCTGTTCATCTCGCGCGCAGCCTTCTTCACGTGTTCCGGTATGTCGTCCTTCTCCGCGTCTGATAGCTGGAAATTGTGTATAAGTTGATTAAATAAAATACTTATTCAAACCTACTCTGTTAACAATAATTGTTTGTTCAATGGTCATACATAAGAATATAACCCAACCTAAACGCTTATTTAACAAGTTCTTTGAATACACTCTGTCACCGTGTCACTTTCACGAACCCATAAAGTTAATTTAACGGAATAGAGCAACAATCTCGAGCTGTCAAACGAAACCGAAATTGATTTACGTCTGTGTGTAAAAATTTGTTTACGTTTACACTTAGACAAGCATCTTTCTAAGAGATTAAATTGTCAACGTGCCGATAAGTGCCGAGTGGACGTCAAACAGATAAAAAAATGGTTCTGCTGTCCACGCAGTTCAGTCCTTTTACTCTTTACTTTATTTCGCTTGCTCAGCCCTTTGTTTCTCTATTCCGCTAGGTATATTAACTTTATGCACGAACCACGACGATGACGAATATAAAATTGTAAATTCAGCTCTTTACGGTGCAGTCGTAAATTCTTGAAGTCTAAATATTTTAATTAATACCATATATTTTTATTGCGGTCACAAAAAATTGGTATAGCGTTTCTATACTTGCCTCTGAAAATGAGATAACAATACATTGGTGCGCAAGTGAAAGAGAATAGTTGCCGTAAGAGCTAGTCAACACGGCACGATGCGTCAGCGTTGCTTCGACGCAGCGCTGCCGTTGCGTTGTTTTACATACAAATAACCAAGGTGTTCACACGGCGCGCTGCGTCGTCGCAACGCACACATGACGGACAGCAGCCCCAGAGACGAAGCGAGAGGGGGTGTTGATGTTAAGATTGCTTCGTAATAACGCTGCGCCTTAAAAATATATGCGTTGCGACGACGGAACGCAGCAACGCAACGCGCCGTGTGGACTGGCTCTTACGGCAACTATTCTCTTTCACTTGCGCACCAATGTATTGTTATCTCATTTTCAGAGGCAAGTATAGAAACGCTTATACCAATTTTTTGTGAACGCAATAAAAATATATGGTTTTAATTAAAATATTTAGATTTCAAGAGCCTGGCCACACGGCGCGTTGCGTTGCTCAAAGTAGTCAATCAGGTAAAAAAGACATTTTTTTTACCTGATAGCAATAGCACTCCTCGGCAACTAAGCGAAAAAAACAGTCAGGGATCACATACCTGGTGCACGTCGTGTCCCTTATCCAGCCTATAGGGTCCTCCCTTGCCGCCCAGCCCAGCTGTGTCCCGCCCACCCGTGCCGCCCGCCCAAGTATTGCCGCCCACGTGGGGCTCGTTCTTAGGATCCTCTTTGCCGTGCTTGGGGGATGATACGTCTTTACTGAAAAAGAAAATACACACATCAACATAGTCTTTAGTATGTAGATGGTATATTGGCAATTTTATAAAATATCTAAAAAATTCTTGACAGATTGCTAGCTTATTTGACAGACTTTAATAAAAAAAAATGTTTTTTTTTATTTGTAAGAAAATGTCGTTTATTTTTCTATGGCCATATTTCCTTTTATGAAACTGTTTTTTTTTTTCGAATGAGAAAATCTTTTATGGCCATCTATACTTAGCCGTGACGTGTCGCGTCGTTCCACTGCACCGTAGTGTCGCCTTATGCTGTCTCACTGTATCTGTTGAATATTCGTTAAGACCGGGCTATCCTCCAATCGTGTTATAATGATTCCATGAATCGTGCCCGCATGAATTCTACTTTGAGCCGCAGCTAGTAGTGAACAATATCGCGTAACAAGAGTTCTCGCATTATAGCACGAAAGTAAAGGTCGTAAGTCCCAAAACAGTTTTTTGATGATTACTTAAAAACTAAATACAATACTAATATTTCCTTAAGCTATGATTTTACAAAGTGTATGATTGTAGTAGTGCAAGTTATTTAATGATAGTAACTGAATAAGTGCAACAGATATTTGTTGAAAAGCCCAGAAATATTCATAATTTCGAAAAATTAAACTATCGAGTCAAAATAAGTGAATCGTGTTTTCCGTTAGGCTAGTATCAGATAAATATACAATGATTAAATAAATCTCAATTTCATTTAAGTCAATCGTATTCCGGGATCGTAATACTTATTAGAAAATACAGCAAAATTTGACAGCTCGCTCTTAACCCATCAATCAGCAAGCGGCACCCGGCTACCGCATAGTAATTGAAAATCTATTGTGTCTGCGATTCCCACGATCGAGGTATTAATAAATAAAGCAGTAAGTTGACAATAATAACTCAGTCCTCTCAACGATGGTGGCTAGATCTTCTAGTGATGGTATAGATAGACAATACTAACCCGCTAGTCCTCTCGATGGTCATCTGTATTCGTTTCAACGCCTCCTGTGACCGGCCCTCTAGCACGCCCTCTGTCGGCAGACCCGTGGTGTGTAACACTTCGAGTAATGTGTCCGCCGTGTCCTTACTGTAGCGGTCAAAGTCAAACACATTGCCGATGGCCGTGGCTAGATCTTCTTCTGGATATTTCTAGAGTGGAAAAAATGGTTTCGTATAATCATCATTGTTTTTTATAGTCTGGCCGCGGAGCACATTGTAACTCGTATTTAAAGAGCGCTTACAGACGAGCGGCATTTGTCGACTGCACGCGTCGACAAGTGCCAAAAGCAGCAATGAAAAAAAATCCAGTGACTGCCGTCGACAAGTGCCGTTCATCTGAACCGTAAGAAGCCAAAGCTGACAATACTTGTCGTCTCACTTGCACATGAGGTATGTTTTCGTACGCGAGTGAAAGAGACAAAAGACAATGTAAGATTTTGCTAATGTTCTTTGCCTAAACTAAAAAAAACTAGCCATTGTTAAATGTGTTGTTGTGTAAACTTTTAATAGAACTGTAGACTTAAGGTCACATATCAACTCGGAAAGGGATCGTCATTCGTCACCGTATCGCTTTTCGCCTCGCCGTCAACCAGGCGTCAACCTACGTAGGCACGTATTGCCAAAGCGTATCAGTAGCTCCTGTACGTCACGTCAACTCGGCTACGCTTACGGCTCGCTTACGGCTCGCCGACCGCTGTCCCATTCCGAGACGAGGCGATTACGTTACGGTTCCGCTTAGTGTGCGTTGCAGTAGGGAGTTTTCACACAGCTCGAGGAGATCCGGTGCCGATCCCTTTCCGAGTTAATATGTGTGCTGTGAGTGGTGGCCTTAAAGTTATGTTTATTAAAAAATTTATTTTACCCACGTAATATAGAATAGTGTAAAAAACTAACCTGTAAATGCTTAACAATATTCACCAACTCCCTCGTAGAGTAGGGATACGTCAGCTGCCCCTGGTCGGCCATGTCTCTCAACATCGCGAACGCCTGGACAAGCTTCCTCATGACGTCATATGGTACATCAGGCCCGTATGACCTTAGCAGGGTTAACTCTGAGTCGATCGACGGGTTGTCTACCGCGTGGCAGGAGAATAGATCACCTTGAGGAAAATATTGAAGGGTTAAATTAGTTTAAATTCGATGAAGTCAATAGGAAATTAAATATTTTAAACGCCTGGCGACTACACTCAGAGGAAGTTATGATTACCCAACTTTAGTTCAATGAAGGCTCTAACAAACGCTTGATACAGTTTCTGACAAGTTAATAATTAAATTAAATGTTTCAAAGTGCAGCTGTAAGCTCCTTATCTGATTTATCTTATGAATGAGGTATCATTAGATGCCTACCTAAGGGCCCGGGTAACATTTGTTATTTTATTATTTCACGGTCGTGGTTATGTTATTTACTTTTTCATAATTTATAAGGTTTAAGAGACAGACAAACTTGTAAAAAGACTATTCAATATCTTAATATGATGTAACAGCATTCTCGTGTCTCAATTTTATAACTTATTGCCGTAGCTAGGA
This sequence comes from Polyommatus iphigenia, assembly GCA_963422495.1. Classification (NCBI taxonomy): domain Eukaryota; kingdom Metazoa; phylum Arthropoda; class Insecta; order Lepidoptera; family Lycaenidae; genus Polyommatus; species Polyommatus iphigenia. The sequence continues at coordinate 3,544,513 of OY730184.1, read as the reverse complement.
CGAAGTGTATGTCTATCGGCCCTTTTATTAACTTACCCAAAGATGCGAAAAAGTCGTTGCCCAGAAACGGGAACCCTGGCCTATTCGCCAACACAATCATCCTAAAGTCATCATGCACTGGGATGAAACTGAAGACGTCACCAGCTGAACTATCCAGCAAGTGTTTGGGCACAATTCTTCTGCCATCACTCAGTATCATCTCTCCATCTTCTACCAGGGTCTTGAGTATACATGTCACATGAGTTGGCGCCTTATCAGCTTCATCTACCACCAAAACATGGCCATTTTTGACAGCTTTAACCAAAGGCGAATCTTCGTATATGACTACGCCATCTTGCACCGTCGGTTGCACCGTCAAAGACTGGACAGTTGTGTCCCTATGCAGTTGGATATACTCCCTAGGACGGTTGAGAAGTTGAAGCAACCTGTCTGCTATCTTATTCTTGCCGACACCCTGGTTGCCGACTAGCAGGAGATGGTTTCCCAGCAAAAAGTCTTGGAGTAACCACTCTAGAAGTTCTATATGCTGTGGAACATCATAGAAGAGTATATCTGGGACTTTAGTTAGGGCATCCGTTTTGAAAACTTCTATAGAAGTTTTGCCGATTGTAAGCGTCCCGTTTTGGACTGAACAAGGCAGTATCTTTTCGGGGCGGTTGTGACCAAATCTGGATGGTGGTTCTATATCCATTTTTTGGCAGGCCCCATCTAGAGCTCTTCTGGCTAGGTTCGGAAGGAACTTCGCTAGGAAAGTCCTCTGGATAGTCTCATACGCGGTATCCGTGGGATATTTGGCCATCCTACTGGCTATTCTTAGCAGCTGTCTTGTGGATAGGGAGGATGAAAGGTTCTTTAGAGTGCTGTCGTCAGATTTCCGCAGCTGGTCAGCCAAATTGATAATGGAATGCATGGGCTTGGAAATGCTGCCGAACTGAAAAAAAATGTACATTTATACTCGACTACGCCAAAGTTAATAAGAAGGGTAAGGATTTGGCAGTCAACGTATATAAGTATGTATGTAAGTATGTACGTATGTGCTCTCACAGCGGCTAAGCTACTGGTCCGATTTTAATAAATAAGGTATCAATAGATTAGTAATGATGCCGAAAGTAACATTGGCTAACTTTGAATTTTTGCAACATTAGGTATCGCTTTATAGTTTTTTTTTTTTTAACTAATTATTGCTTGTTTTCTTTAACAAATAGACTATTTACTTCATCATTTTGTATTGTGTACATACTCAGGTTTGAACTCAGGTTTGAAGTTGATTCATAGGGAGATAGCGGACCTTTTTATTTTTGTCGCGTTATATCAAATTCACCCGACAGCTCACAGCTAACGTTTAAATGATATAATCCGACCAAATGACGTAGGTCCGTCAACTGCCTATGAATCAATTTCTTTGATGGTACAAATACTCACAAGGCTCTCAATAATGAATATCTCCTCATCTTTACTCAGATTTCTCATCTCGTGAAAGACGAACAGACTGAGTATTTCCGGTGACAACCACTGTTGGCCACGCCCTATGGTAGGGGGCTCCGCAAGAGCGACTATTCTGGAATAAATAAAACACACTGTTTACATGACTTTTACATTAAATTAAAGTGAATTAACGAACTCTCTTGATATATTTTGAGATTCAGTTATCATCACACACTCGAGACCGTTAAGCAAATTAGAATAGGTACTATTGAAAGCCTAAATAAACCTATAGCGACGCTGCTTACTCCGCGGGTAAAGGGGGCCGGAAGGCTGAACATTTCCAACTTGACAAAGATGACGGCGCACTTTTGTATCCTTATCAGCGTCTTTAAGGAGATCGCAGACGTCACACTTTTTGTGTGATCGAGTCTGCGGCTTACATACAGTCTGATGGCGCGCGCCATGCAGAATGTATGTAAGCCGCAGACTCGATCACACAAAAAGTGTGACGTCTGCGATCTCCCGTATTCGTATTTGGATCCGAACCACATTATACATTACATCCCCAATGTATATTCTATCAATATATATTCTACTCCACATCTACTCAGGGCCTCCGCTACCATATGTGCAATGTGTGCAATGCACACGGGCGCCATCCTCTAGGGGCGCCAAAACCAAGGACCCAAAAAATTTACCTAAATAGGCGCCAAAATCCTTTGTTTTGCACACAGGCGCCAGTAGCCCTTCCGGGGGCCCTGCATCTACATTGGTATCCGATTCCGTATCCGCTTCCGCATCCGCATCCGAAACTTTTAACAGAAAGCCATGTTGCAAGGGTTTAGTACCTGAAAGCTGGATGTATCCTCTTCACCCCGCTCTCGTCTAACCCCTGTGGGGTGAGGCCGGATGCGACGAGGTCGTCGTATCTGTCGTGACGGAGCAGACGAGTGCCGTCTTGTCGTGTCCAGATTCGTATCCGTATCCGTATCGGAATATTTTCATAGTAAGCATGTTTTAGTACCTGAAAGCTGGATGTATCCTCTTCACCCCGCTCTCGTCTAACTCCTGTGGGGTGAGGCCGGATGCGACGAGGTCGTCGTATCTGTCGTGACGAAGCAGACGAGTGCCGTCGTGTAGCTGCAGCTCGCGGTCGTGGACTAGCCTGGAACAAGAGGTGATTATATTAGCAACATTGTTATAAGTTAAAGGCCATTCCATTTCGGCCATTAAGTCAAATATCGAGTATCGACAGATGTAATATAAGGCTACTGAGTACTGACCGAAATACAAATTTCAATTATGACGGAAATAATTTGAAATTTGTATTTCCGTCATACGTCTGCCGTCCGCCTTACATCTGTCGATATTTTACTGCTCAAATACGGCTCCAGTTACTGATATAAATACGTAGCTAGTGCAACTATAATCTTATGAACGACCCAAGCTTGGCAAATGGCAACCAACTGAAAGTACGAAAGTTCTACGTAACGCAAACCTAGGTGTGCATTTCATGGAAATATTTTCTTGAGTCTGTCACCCCGTAGTATTTATTATTCGTAACTTATAGTTCAATCAATAGAATAACGCATTAACTTGGCATTAAGTAGACATAAATAAAAAAGTTTATTTTATGATCCGAATAACATGTAGTGAGGAGCCCTAGAACAATTTTTTTTATTACTAACATGCTAATTTTTTGTGAGTAGCTTCGTTTTGATAAGACAAACAACTTTTTTATCTGCGAAAAATCTTGAAAGTGGTAGCCAACAGAGATGGAAAGGATTTCATACTTTGATTTGATGTCCTAAAATATGGATTGTTCTATTTGTAGGACAATGTTACTCTTAAATTATATAACCATTAACCTACCAATGTACAAAAGTCAGCTGGTTAGTTTTCCGTTTTAGGGTACCGTAGTCAACCAAGTTTTGTAGATTAGTAATCAAAAAAAATTGTTGTAGGGCTCCCTGACTAATGCTAACATACACCGCAAAAGCAAAATTGTACTGCCTCTAGAAATCAACAAAACTGAATAAACAATTTTACCGTTTATGAGACCTACCTATGCAATACAGCCAATGTACTAGCGTGTATCCGATGTAGCCCATCTAATACCGCCATATTCCCGTGCAGCGCCGCTTCCACCAACGCCGAGTTCCTCCACACCGTGTCTCCATTCTCCAGGGTAGTTCTCTGCTGGATTAGGTCCCGAGCAGTCATGTCCTGGTACAGGACTATCGGCTCTATGGCGTAACCCAATAGGGACGATAATTGCGAGACGAGAAGGCTCTTGCCGCAACCTTTTGGACCTGGATGAAAAATTGGTGTTTTCGTGAGAGAGTTTTAGTATATGTACCATCGAAGAAATTGATTAATAGGCAGTTTCACGGACCTATGTCATTTGGTCGGATTTTGTCAATTCAATGTAAGTCAATATTATATGTCGGTTGTGTTGGACATAACTCGAAACTACGTAGGTCTGCCATCTGCCTATAAATCAACTTCTCTGATAGTACAAAAAACGGCATCATAAAAAACCGCGATGAAATAACGTGACCATGAATCAAAAAACATCAATATTGTTCCACGATAGCACCTTGGTACTTTCATCAACTCACCAACAATACAAAAGTCCCCTACACTGTGACTCAAAAGCAGCTCATTCAGAAGTTGAGTTTGGAAGTCGGTTTTGACGAACTTCTTAGCTTCCTTCTGTTCTCTTCTTCTTCCACATGGCACCTTAAATTCTGACTTCACCCCATTCACTTCTAAAACTACATCTGCTATATTCTCCTTCCGTTTTACATCTTTGAGTATTACATTGCATTTTTCTTCTGTATCTACGCTGAGATTAGCAAAGATATCTTTTACGTTCTTCACGTGGTCTTTGGATAGAAATGAATTGTAAGGGTAGAGATAGTATAGCAGCTTGTGGACAGGTATATTCGGTACTTTTTCCTGAAAAAAAGAAACTACTTATATTGAAAACTGTTAAAAATAGTCAAAATAACTTTAAAAATATACTTTGAATCAAACATTGATGAGTAAGGGTTTTCATACCCTAAAATGTTACCCTACAGGGATTTTATAGGCTTCGGAGATCCGAAGCCCTTTTAAAAACTGTACAGGATTTTAAGTCCATTTTGCTAGGAGCAACATCTAGTCTGTTTAAAATAACTTACTTACAAATATACTCCTACATTTTATCTTATTGAGAAATATGACACTTTCGCCATAAAGCATAAGTAGTTAAACTATAATATGCCAATATCTATACTCGTGAATCTATATTGACCGTGCCGTGTCAATAAATTATATTATATATCCAATAAATGCCACAAAATATGGCTCCTTCGTCCTTGAGGTATTAAGTATTGACATAGATTTACGACGCGTGTAGATATGGGCCATATTTTTGGGTTATTTATATGATATCAGTAACGCTTATTCGCGATAAGCTATTATTTTAGTTTTATGTAGTTAAACTCCTGTTTTATTGCTATTATTTATGCAGGTAACAAATACATTTTAGGTTTACACAAACACACACACACACACACTTATTATTATTATTGTTATTGTTATTGTTGTTGTTGTTGCTGTTGCTGTTGCTGTTGCTGTTGCTTTTGCTGTTGCTGTTGTTGTTGTTGTTGTTGTTATTGTTGTTATTGTTATTATTATTATTATTATTATTATTTTAGTTTTATGTAGTTTTAATCCTTCGATCGGAGGTTCTAGGAATTCCCATTGTATTCTTTTGTTCTCGCGATCACCGGTGCTCGCGCGGGGCCTGAAAGATTAAACTCCTGTTTTATTGCTATTATTTATGCAGGTAACAAATACATTTTAGGTTTATCATCTTATTAACTTATCAACCCCCATAAGGACACCGGCGACCGCGACAACAATAGAATAACAATAGATTTCCAAGAATCCGCAGTCGAAGGAGTAATATTAAAAATAATAACTTAGCTTCTCTGCCAAAGATAATATAGTAAGATAAATGAGAATGAGTTTTGTAATCTCAAGTTCAAGCTTTAATATTGATACGGAATTTAACTTGATATACAAAATTTCTATGTCACATTCACGCTTTTCTTCAGATAAGGAAGACATATTTTTACACATTTAAAACTGCGTCAATTCTCGTGGTTTAAACCATAGTTCAATAGCTGTGCAACTATATTCTAAACTAAGTTAACACGGCCTTCACCACGCAATATCACCATCAGATAGTCAAAGGTCGACAAAGTTTTGTGCGAAATTCCAAGTTTATCAATTATCATTTGAACCAATTTCCTATTTCTGCTTGGCCGTAAAGTTTGCGAATATTTGGGTTAAAATATGAAATAGGACCTTATTTTAAATAACATTCTGTATATATTTCTTTTTACTGTTAAAGTAGCCGCTCTGAAAGAGTTACATTTAAATTCTATTTTTCAATGAGAAATGCGCTAATGTCATGAATTTTTGCATATTTTTACAGTGAATTGACTATACAGGGTGCAATTAAACCTTCCTGCCAAATTTTTTCCAGGGCTTAGGTATCAGTAGGATAGTCCATTTAACCAAAAAAAATTAGGTGTTTTTTTTAATGACATATTTTATCCCATTTAAAATCGAGGCAGAACGGTCACTCGCGGCGCGGGGGAATGAGCGGGGGTGGCGCGGGGGGAGGCGCGCGCGCGGGGGCATGTCACGCGCAGGCGACGCGTCGAGTCCATTAATTGTAATTCGTAGTGTTTTTGAGGATAACTTTCGGAAGCTATTTCTCAACATTTTAGTACTGAGTGATTATCAAAGAAGAAATACGTGTATTTTTATTTTTAACAAGGATCAATATTATATTAAAATTTGGCAGGTAGGTTTAATTGCACCCTGTATAATATAAAGGGCACATACACGTTACACACTCTGGTTTGCTACATCCTGTATAGCCGTGAGTTTGTAAATAAATTACGAATTTCTAATTCGACAGCCGACTCCTGAGCTGAGGAGGGAAATAACGCTCGATCCACGATCAGGCCGCCAAGTAAATAAGCATTACTAGTTTCGATAGCCAAGTCAAAAATGTATGGGATTTGACATAACGCATCGCTAAGTGGCATGGGGAATACATGTTGACTAGGGACCCTGATCGTATTATTTCACTTGTCTACTACAAAATCTCTTATCTTAAGAGCCAGTCCACACAGCGCGTTGCGTCAGCGTTGCGTCGACGTAGCGCTGCCGTTTGACGCATAGCCGGCCACACGGACCTTGCGTCATCGCAGCGTTATTACGAAACAGTCTTAACGTCAACACCCCCTTCCGCTTCGTCTCGGAGGCTGCTGTCCGTCATATTGTGTGCGTTGTGACGACGCAGCGCACCGTGTGAACACCTTGGTTGTTTGTATGTAAAACAACGCAACGACAGCGCTGCGTCGACACAACGCTGATGCAACGCGTCATGTGTACTGGCTCTAACACTCACCAAGATGCCAGCTGCGGCGTGCAAGTTATCAATGGGGAAGTCTGGCAGGCTGATCTGCTGCAGCTCGGCGCTGGTGAGGGCATATGCAGCTGAGAGGACCCGCTCCAGTTTGTTGCTGTCCACACCGGGGAGTTCTGAGGTGAGGGTCGATAGGTGCTCCTGATGGAAGATAAAATAACGTAAGTATTCGGACGCTATGCCAAAATGTGGTAAAAAGGGCGTTCATTTGCGGCGGTATCAAAAACTTATAAAAAAATATTTTATAAGTTTTTTATACCGCCGCCGTTCCGATATCCTACCCTTATATGCCGTACCTCTACCTATACACTTCAATGCGATGTAGACCCGCTACAACACGACGTAGACCCTCTACAACGCAACGTAGACCCTCTACGACGCACGTAGACCCACTACGACGCGACGTAGGCCCTCTACGACGCACTTAGACCCACTATGACGCGACGTACACCCTCTACGACACGACGTAGACTATACGACGCACGTAGACCCACTACGACGCGGCGTAGACCCTCTACGAAGCAACGTAGACCCACTACGACGAACGTAGACCAACTACGACACGACGTAGACCCTCTACGAAGCTATGTAGAGCCTCTACGACGCGGCGTAGACCCCTACGACGCGACGTAGACTCTACGACGCGGCATAGAGCCTTTACGAATCAACGTAGGTCGTAGGCTCTCTGCGACGTGATGTAGGCCCATACAACGCGACGTAGACTCACTACGACGCGGCGTAGACCCTCTACAACACGACAAAGGACCTCTACGACGCAACGTAGACCCTGTACGACGCGACGTAGACCCTGTACGACGCGACGTAGACCCTCTACAAAGCTACGTAGACCCTCTATGATGCGACGTAGACCCTCAAGAAGCTACTAAATTACGGGGGAGGCGTAGCTGCCGATGCGACGTCCAAGTTTTTGTAATTTTCAAAGCATTATTTTAGGGTTCCATGTTAAGCCAAAACTGAGGATTCATTGGAGGAGGTTCATTTTGTTAAGTCATTTTGTTCAGTCTGTTTGTCACTAGGATCTCCTTAAGTATTAACCGACCGGCTTGACAGTTGGGTAGTTTTGTTTAAGAAAACGAATTTTGTTGCCTAAAATAGAATAATAAACACAAAATAAAACACTTTGTTTACCCCAATAACTCGGATATTACTGATTTTTTTTTATTATTGTTTGTCAAACTCTGTCGTTCCTTTATTATTCAGTCAGTTATAATTTAGAAACACAAATTCTATTAACCAACCCGTTAATTTTGTTACGGGTAACCGCAGGGTAAACTTAACTATAGCTTTAACTGTATTTTGTCATGTCAAAGTCGGTAATGAATAGCGAATTCTAATTACGTAGAATTAATAGTCACGTGGAATTGTTTTGTCCTAATGGTTGTTACACATGAAACAAATAGGGTTGTACACTCCTTAAAGTGAGCTTACACTTTCGACTTTTCCTTAACTGTATAATTTATCCATACTTAAAATTATAAATGCGAAAGTGTGTCTGTCTGTCTGTTAACTCTTCACGCCCAAACCGCTGAACCCATTTTGCAGAAAGATATGGAGATACTTTGAGTCCCGGGAAAGGACATAGGATACTTTTTATCCCGGAATAATATACGGTTCCCGCGCGATAAACGAGTTTTGGCGCAACAGAGTTGCGGGCGTCATCTAGTACTGTAATAAAATTGTTGTTGCTCAGCACATAATATATATATCGTTCCGCGATAATAAATCAGTGAAAATCAACATTTTTGTCTATATTGTTAGACTATTTAAATTAATACCTAAATCTAAACTCAATCGTATAGATAACATCAACTATTAGCCGTGCGAGTCAGAGTTTCGGGCCAGGGCAAATCTATTCACAATAAGAATATCATACAGTAGAGTAACTTACCCGTTTCTTAAAAATTCGCTCAACAGAGACACAAGTTTAAAGCGTGCGCGACATGACTGCATAATTTTGATATAAAGTATCAAGTTATCTTAAATCAAGCCAATGTGCTCTTTTATAATTCCGGACGTCATGTTATCGTGGACGTCGACTTCCACAAGAAAACGTTGGGTAAGTTAAATGCCCTTTTGATTTTACGCACCGCGGACATTTTGTGCGGTTCAGAAGAGTGTAGACGTCGTGATGTCCTCGTTCCGTGCGGCCTATCATGAAGATGGTATACTGTATATTATTATTATATTGTGCCATTATCGTACCCCGCAATCACACCGCAATCTGCCGATAGCTAAACTTGGCTTTGGACATTATTTAGCTAATTTAACTTTGCTCACGCCATATTTGCATACTATATTAGCTGTTCAAACTGTCCTTGCTTATAGACACGAAATATTATACTAAAAGGTAAAAGATATATTTTGTATGTTTGTTTATGTTTAACTCTGAAACCATCGTTGCGAATTTTGACGAAAGGATTTTTTTAAATAAACAATTATTATTATAGAGTACGGAGCACTTATACGGACTTAAAAAAAAAAAAAGATTTACGTAACACTTCTTTTGGTGCCCACTACACCAATTGCGACCAACATAGGTACATAAATAAACCAAATAATTTAAAATTAACGAAAAAAGCAAAACGTATTCTAATAACAGCATTTTATCTGTTTTCTTTCGTTTACATTTCCTACATTCCGTGGTAGCTACAAACTAATATTTACTCGTATTGGGGCCAAGTAAACACTATATTTTACCAGACTATCATAGGGCAGACTGGTGATAAATCATTTGTTTTGGTGACGTTTTGTATAACAAAACACCGCCTACTAGTATTGCGATCGCATGATTATATAGACAGTTGTAAATTGTTAATAATGGACCATTCACAATGAAGATTTTACAAAGCAAGCATTAAAAAAATCAATGAAAATCTTACGTTATTTAATAAATTTTAAAAATAAATATAGAGAATAAAAGCTAAAATGGTTATTTTATGCACTTTCTGTATTAAAAACAAGAGGACGCCCGCAACTCAGTTGCGCCTAAATTCGTTTATCGCGCGGGAACCGTACATTTTTCCGGGACAAAAAGTATCCTATGTCCTTTCCCGGGACTCAAAGTATCCCCATACCAAATTTCAGCAAAATCGGTTCGCATTTATAATATTAGTATCGATTATTCTCTGGTTAGAATCTTTTTGGTTAGCCTGTACAGAATATAGAGCTTAAATCTTATATTCTGATATCATAATAGCTTAAGTAGGCAGTAGCATAATGTATTTCAAGTAATTTTTATTTATTACTTTTCCATGCGTTGGAAAATGGACACTTACTACGTACTCTTAAGGTACAAGTTGGAAGCCGGCTACATGAAGTTGCAGCAGACGACGTGTCGTCGCGACTCGTCATTTCTATTTTATTTTATTTTTATTTATTTGGAAAACATACAGTGTTTATTTAATGTATAGAAGACTGCATAAAATCTTGACACCATTTACATGTTTTCACATTTAGAAACTAACAAATTACGAAAGCTTACAAAAACTTACTTAAAGAAAAATGATAGCTTATAAAAAGAGTACATTACACATTTACAATTATTATGACTTTAGAAAGCTAATAGGAGATCGATAATTAATATTAAACTACAGTTAGAGAATACCGTCGAACCAACGCTTAGATATAAGTATTTTTGTACTGTTAACCGTTGAGTTTAAGTCTACCGTCCGTACCGTCTACCGTCTAAGTCAAAACGTTTGTGCAAATCGTTAAAGCTATTACAAGATCTTATAAAGAAGGAATTTTTTCTATAATTTGTGTAGAAAAAAGGGATGTAAAGGGGATTATAAGAGGACATTCTGGATAATCGACCGGGAACTTTGATGTTAATCTTTGAGAGTAGGAGAGGGGAGTCTATTTTTTGTTGCGCGATTTTGAGCAGTATAGAGATGTCCGTTATTTGACGTCTTAGGTGTAAAGGCAGGAGGTGGTATCGCCTGCACCTGGACTCATAATTAGGGTCGAATGTGTTGCATTTAAATTGCAGAAATCTCGTGAACCGTCTTTGGATTGACTCCAACTGGTTAATATGGATGCAATATTGGGGATTCCAAATTTCAGAAACATACTCGAGAACACTGCGAACGAACGAACAGTAGAGAATTTTTATTGTTTTTATACTTTCGAATTGGGAGCTCATTCTCATAATAAAACCAAGGGATCTATTAGCTCTCGTGATTATGTGGTGAAAGTGTTTGTTATATGTTAGCATTGAGTCATGAATTATGCCCAAATCACGGACCTCAATAACCTTTTTTAAGTTTTGGTTTTTTAATAGGTATGAATTATCAATGGCTTTAGAAGATCGGCTGAAAGTCATTGAACAACATTTTGCTACGTTTAGGTCGAGTTTGTAGATATTGCAGTATGCCTCAAGTCTTCCAAGGTCCTCCTGCAGCAGGTGACAATCATGCAGGCTACAAATTTTTCTGAACACTTTCATGTCATCAGCATACAGGAGGAATCTTGAATGACGAAAGCAAGTGTAAATGTCGTTAACAAAAATGTTGAACAACAACGGTCCCAACAGCGACCCCTGAGGGACGCCGGATGGCACCTCATACCATGAAGATGTAAAGCCATTGACAACTACTGCTTGGGATCTATTTTTAATGTAAGAGGTGAACCATCTAAATAGATTGCCGTGTACCCCTGAGTTGTAAAGCTTCTTAAGTAGTAGAGAGTGGTCTAGACGATCAAAGGCTTTACTATAGACAGTGAAGATGGCGTCTACTTGACCACCAGATTCCATACTCTTTGTGACATAATCTTAAAATGTTATGAGATTAGTTGAGGTTGAGCGTTTTTGTAGAAATCTGTGTTGTTCGGTGATGAAAGATGTTGAAAGGGAGCTGCACACTTGTTCATAAACAATTTTTTCTAGAAGTTTGGCAAATATACACAATTTGGAAATAGGCCTATAGTTCTTTATTTCATTTCTGCTTCCACTTTTAAAAATAGGAGATACGTCATAGGCAGACTTCCAAACCTTGGGTACAATACCTTCCTTAATAGAGCGTTGGAAAAGAATAGTGACAGGTTTTGTTAGAGAACTTGAACATCGTGATATAAATATAGGAGAAATATTGTCTGGGCCCGCACCTTTAGTGAGATCAACGGTTTTTAAAAGATAACTAACAAGCTCCGGCAGGACCTCAACATCATTGACTGAAAATTTGTTTGTTTCGTGTAGGCTATCTGTTATATTATTATCATTAGTGTCATTGGTCGGTGAGAGAAAAATACTATTAAAATAAGAAGCGAACATGGAACAAGCTTCTGCTCCCGATGTAGAAGTGCGGCCTTCACATGTTAGCGAGGAAGGCAATGAATGAGCATTTTTACTATTTTAATGAAAGCTGTTAAAATAGTAAAAATGCTCGTTCATAATGTTAGTAAGCTGAGTATTGAATGAATTACCAGCGTTCGCTTTACATAAATAAATAGTGCAAAAATGTATTTTTTTTAATGTATGTATGTATTTCTATGAATGTGTCGCTAGCTGCGCAGGGTATTTCATAGACATACATACAAACCAGTAGTATCGCGACGACACGTCCGTCTGCGGTTGCTTCATGTCGTCCGCTGCCAACCGGCACCTTTACTCTTTAAAAATAAAAAATATAACACTTTGGTTCCACGTCCGGTCCTAAAACTGATCTGCAAGAAACGCCAGTGTAAAAGCGTCCTAAGATCGAAGCTTAACAAAACTCGACAGGGAAACCGATAAGCAACCAGTCACACACGCCACGGGAAGTTGCGATGTCGCGACTCGGCATCGCACAACAAATCCGTAGACACTTGCGGAATTAAAAAACAACTGTACATTTTAAAATTGGAACTGCGGCTGTTTTCGGAAAAGTTGCAGGCATTGCGTACATTAAAAAGTTTATGTTCGAAATTCGAAATGAGTCTATAAACGTTGTTACTTGTTAAGTTTTTTAAAAGGTAATTTGTGTTTTAAAATATTATTTCTATTGTTTCATCACTTACATATGAGTGCTTCAACTTATTCTACAATAGCTACTTTGAAAATATTGGTATCTTACGTTGATATGTTATGTATGTAATATGTTGTAATTTTAGTCGTAAACAGAGGACAGAATCAACAAGTAGGTAAATTATATATTTTTAAAACAGATAATTCCCTCGCGATTCGACTGATAAGACGCAAAACTAAATAAATTAACTGTACTTAAAAAACAGGATTCTGGACCAACTGATAAAAAATGTAGCGATTACTGAAGGTGTGAAAACTGAAAACTCACTAAAAGCTGCTAATAAAAGTTACCTTTCCGATTTAGATCTCTAATTAAATTAGTTTTTTTAGTGCTGACGCTTTATGAATCGGCAGATTTTCTATTCAACGTTGTGTGTCGAACGTAATACTTGTGTACCTCATGGGGTCAAATCTGGGACATTGTAAATTTAAAAAAATACGTCTTAATCATCCATAAGCTAGATTTAGGAGTTTTGCCGGAAATGTAAAAGGGTGCTGTTGTGTTTTTATATTATTTTCCTAAAATTGTGTTAACTGGGTTTTTAGTGTGTAATATTGGTAGAATATTAACCATTAGATATTCGTGTTCATGCACAAGTGTAGGAAAGTGATGTAATATCCAGCAACGTGCTATTTTGTGTTCCCTCCAAAACTCCATCGAAAGTTTCAGTAAAGCGTCTACCACTTTACTGAATCGACCGACTTGACTTCTTGACTGTATTGACTTTTACTTAGACTTTGACTAGACTTAAGACCTGACGATACATGAAAACGATGATGAAAATTATAATAGGAGGAATATGGTTTTCCCGCCATATTCCTTACCTTTTTACCTTGTCTGTGGCACAACATACACATCCTTTGTGTCAAGTTGCCAAAAAAGAAGAAAAAAAAAAGCTAGATTTATTTAAATAGCGGCACGGTCGCACTGTCATTTAAAGCCGAATTCAGTGCCCATGCATTCTTTTGGATACATGGACTCCACGGTAACCACATTTTCGAATCCGTTTGGATACTGTGGACTGTGCAAGAGTAAATTTTGCATGTGAATAAAAATTAATTATTATGAATTACCTAAATCAGGCAATTAACAGAAATAAGAAAAACCTAAGCACATAAGATAATGAAATAAGTGTAAATCCTTTGGGCTAAACCGAGAATAATACACACAAAACCACCTGAAATCCTGGCTCTAGATGAGATTATTATTATTCATCCACGATTATTTTATCAAACGCAAATAGGCCGTAATAAAAAAAAAACAACCAAAGCCGTAGCAAAGCATGCGAACAATTTTTATTAATTCACGAAATCGTCGTCGCTCACTTTTTTATATCACAAAACTTTTATTTGTTTCCAGAGTGGCGAGTGAATAGGATAATAAATTTAATCATGGCGCTCGCGTGACGGAACGAGTTAAAGTTACGATTGGTGTAATGCCCTCACTCTGGCAGTCGTCTCAGCGCCCGATGTACATTAGGACCGTGTGGGTCGACGGGTTCCGGCACGCGATACTCACACACGACGACCCCCACTTCGTCAGGCTCGCCAGACGTCGACCCTCCTCCTCCGTCAGCGCCAAAACCCGCCGCTCAGACAGGGACGATATAAGATTCGACTTCGTGATCAGAAGCCATAAACCATACGATACCGATCGCGAGCATACGGTTATAGAGGAATTGAATCTCGTAGAGAGCTCCGAAGACGGAAACGAGGAGGACGTGTCCAAAGACAAAATCAAAATCGACTGGAACATGAGAGCGAATAAGACTACGAGAACGGCGAGAAACGAAGCGAAGGAAAACACTGATCTGTCTGACAGAGTGCTGCAATGGCTGGACCTAGCGGGCAAAGTCGACCTGCTATCCACCACAGAAGCACCGCGTTGGCCAGAAAACAGAAGGGATCTAGTGAAGTCCAAGACGGCGACGGAATTGAGACCGAAAGAGATAAAGACGGAAGCGAGGACGAGTGCCAATATCGATCGTCTCGAGGTTTATTTACCGTCCGCCAACACGATCGAGAACTACGCAAAGTCACGAACGAGGATCACGCAACGTGACAAAAGGGACAGCAAAAAGGTCAACTTGAAAATGAACATCGTGGAAGCGAGACAGAAGATTGCGACGGAAAAGAACGCGATCGAAAAGCAGTACACGGAGTTAATCAGCAAGAAACAGATCCCGGATCTGAAGACGCGGAAGCAGGTCCATATATTTATGCCAGAGGCGATCTCCAAGAAGGCAGGATCGAATTTGACGAGCAGGACTGAGAGTTTGATATCACAAGTTCAATAACAGAACATGCAGTTATATGTAATTCAAGCTTAGCTTTGATATCTAATATGTTAAGTAATGTAAGAAATAAATATCTCATTAAATTACTCTTAGTTAGTACAATGCTGACATTTTACTTTGCCTTGTACTAAACTTAATATCACGTTTTAGGTGTGAGTAGTGTAGAATAGACAAAGCTTTTTAATGTGATTTTTAGCAGAAGAATGTCTGCCGTTTACTGTACTATACTGCTTAAACTTAGTAGATTTAAAATCAACCACTATAATTATTATTACATAATATCAAATAAACATTAATATTTGAACATTACAATATAGAATAAGTGCAAACTTATCACGGCCGCTATTTTTTCAACGTTGTCGGCGACATGTCAGCAATGAGCCGACAAGTCTCACGTCTGGAACCTAGCCTCATTTAGCCAAGATTTTTCTTTATCGCTTCTTTATAGAATCGCCGATCAAAATGCATGGATTGGCATAAGCGTTCGTCAATATGACGTTGACGTTCGACTCCTCTTATGTCAATTCTATACATTTTGATCGGCTATTCTATAAAGAAACGATTTTGGCTAAACGGCCGCCATTTTGACATGTAGCGCCGACGCCATCTTGTTATGTAGCACGGCGGCCATTTTGTCATTTATCCTATTAATTAATCTTGTGTACTCAACTACTCACCCCGTAGCCGACAGTGGCGACGTCTCTCGCCTGGAACCGCGAGCGCAGCGGCGGGTCGAGCGGCTGGCCCGTGTAGCGCGGCACGGGCAGACCCAGCGCGATCACACGAAAAGCCTCGTCTACGCGCACAAGACGCCATTTTGAAATTTCTTCTTCGCCGTGTTCCTGTCATAATAAAAATTGTAGGTTTCGATAAAAACTGCTAAAATTATATTTTATGAATATGAGAGAGTAAATCTAAACTAATAAAGTGAATCTTAATCCGATCACGGAGATACTCTTACATTGTCAAATCGCGACTTGTAGTTTTGTTACTGGCGATTATTGCATACCTTACTTAAAAAGTAAACAAAATCAAAGACAGTGCGTTATAATTAGGTATAGCTGTACTACTAATGGCTGTTTTACACGTGTTAAGTTGATAAGTAGTTAGCTAAATTGTAACTAAATTTTAATTTATTTATTGCATGTAAACACAAAATTTTGTAGCAAGTAGCAATTTAAAATTTAGTTAAGTACTAAACAAGGAAATTAGAATTTTGACTATTTTCTATTAAGTTGGCAGGCAGGGCTTGTCACTTGACACATTTCGGGCAGGCACTTCAAATTAAGTTAAAATTTAGTTACTACTTATCTACTTAATATGTGTAAACCAGCCTTAAGAGCTGGTACACAGTGGGCGTTTTGAAGCGCGCGTTACTGGCGCGCTTGCATGTGTACGCTTCAATAGAATCCGGGGTTCTCGAAACGCGTGTTAGCAAAGCGCCCAATGTGTACCAACTCTCACTGTTCCACCACACATTCCTTAAAATTATTGAATAAAAGTTTCAGTTTACCTCTAGCAACTTATCATATCTGGCTGCAGGTACAAGAAATCTCCCATCTTCTAAATGCATCTCCCTGTTCTCTAGTAGATTATTTAACACTGGCAACACATTTCTTTCTGCTTTCTCGATACCCTCTATAACCAACACTCGGCCTTCTATTGCAGCTCTTACAGCACTCTGAAATATTATTACAGCAATAACATTGCAAAAACACCTATCTCTAATCACAATTAATCCTTCGATCGCGGATTCTTGTAAATCTATTGTTATTCTATTGTTGTCGCGGTCACCGGTGTCCTTATGGGGCTTGATGGGTTAATGAGTATTCCTAATGAAAGAAATCATTGTAATTAAGAAATTAAAATAGAGTAGGCATAAATACGGAAAGTAACTACTGAGACATTTTGTATGCTTTTGTTGTTTACTATAGTTGTTTGGTTTTTTACATAGTAGCAGACATCATTCACAAGTCTGTGTCTACTAATAATTACCTGGTCAAAATATTTGGCCGTAGATTTCTCAATCTCTCTCCTCTGTTTGAGGTCAGCTTCAGTGGTATCTCTAGATAAAGCAACATACTCCAGCTCTCTTTGGGTAAGCTCCAAATATTGTAATGCAACTTTCCTCCTGAATACAAACACATGGGTAAAATATTACAATGTAATGGCAATATAAAGTAGTAAGACTGGGCACATAATTTAATAAATTTATACACAGTTAATGCTTCAACTCGCAAGCGGCCACATGCGGCCGCGATAACAATAGATAAGCTATTAAACAATGATAATTATCATTAAACAATGATAATTATCATTGTTTAATACCTCAATCGTGGAAAAACCAAACAAATATTATAATATTTGAAAACCAAATTATAATATACACTTAATGATGCAATATTATCACAGCTTTACCTGCTCGGTCCCGGTCTGCCGAGGAGAAACATATCCTGGCCCAGAATATCCTTCTGCATCATCCATCTTAAGTTACGAAGTGTGCTTTGAGATAAAAACTTTAAATCTTCTCCATCAAATGATACTAAAATAGGTTATAAAATAAATCATGGAGGTAAGTATATAGTGATAACTGTAGGAAATATTATTTTAAAAAGAATGCCCGTTATATCCACGTAAATATAGGTAATCCTTCATTTAAGGGCGTTCCTTACTGAGATACCGTAATTTACTGTATTTCAAGCCTTATAAATTCATAATTTGAAAGCTACAAAGTTATAATAAAAATACAGCAATAATCTTCAGTATATCAACATTCCTTTCCCCGTTTTAAATGTTCTATTTTTGTTTATTATACTCATGATATCAGCTTCCAAAGTAAAACCAATTTATTAAAATTCAAGCATACATTCAGCATCTCCTTAGGATTTACAAATTACTTTTATTTGAAATACACGCCAATAGATCGACAATATCATAAACTACATATTCCCCATTTTAAATTTTTTTTAGGACACTTTGGAACTAAGATAAGTAAAAAAAAATAGGGTTTTGGTGCGCTCTCGGCAACGCGGCGAATGTATGACCAAGGTCGTTTGCTCGGGGGACGGCCTTAAGTTAAAAAAATACTTTTCTTTATGTGTTGTTTTATAGGAAAAGAAGGTTATGAAGTGAAACTTCTTGAAACTTTACACCAATACTTACAGTATTTTTTTGGAACATATTGCAGTTTTTTTGCGGGTTTTACTTCTTTGCTTATATTCCCAATAGTTACTTTTCCCTCACTGGAGTATCCACGAACACAATTAGGTGTAATAATTGTTTTACGACCATTTAAAATACGAATTAAAACGTCTATACGTTTTACCGTAACGGCGGGGTTATACATGTTTCAGAAATTTTAAAAATACAGTAAATAAAAAATATTTAATGTAAATTATATTTCTAGCACATTTTTAGCTATTAAAATTATTTTTTTACATAAAACAGCACATATTTACAAATTATTTACAAGTCCAAAGTCTAACTCATGTTGACAAGTTTGACATTTGGATGTCACTGTCATATCGTAAACAGCTGTTTCTTATTTTTTTACAATAATGATTAAAGCCAAGAGCCTCAAGGGCATCACAGACGGCGAAGATAATATAAAATATATATTATCTTAGAGCATATTTTAGAATATCGCTGATCGCTCACCATATAAATCCTATGAACCATCACACACGACGAAGATAATATATATTTTATCTTTTGTATCTTAAGATACCGAACGATATGGAAATATATATTTCGTATCTTAACATGTTATCTTAGTCCGAGAGCCGGCCGTACGTAAAATTAGTCCTATTCAGAATCAGATAGTGTCAGATATGTATTATGAACAATTTTTCGAATAATAAATTTTTAACAGAACCTCGTCTTAACACTATAAAATAAAATGATTTTAATTAAACTTACATTTTTATTATATTTACAAATAAAGAACAATAATTACATTAATAGTTTTCCTAATAGAAGACTTGAGATTCATAATATTTTTTTCAAAAATCAAGCAAATACAACACAAAGCCTTTGGCAAATTAAACTTTGAATGGAAACACAGATGAAACAGTTCAATATAATTCTGAAACACATTTCAAGTAGGAAAATCATTTCTAAAACAAAACAATTTATGAATTTATAGATAGGCATTGTGTGTTAAGTTATACAAATCTTATTAATCACTACATTCCTTACTATTTAGTGCAATTGTAAAGGAAAATACTCTTTTGGGTAAAAGACACAATTTCATTTGACAACACTGTACATGAAGTTATGTCTAAAGCAGTCTACACACCAAAGCCGCCAGCCCGGCGCGGCGGCACGAACTTTGTTTAAGCCCCTGCCTTGCCCGGCAGGTCATGCCGCCGGGTCGGCGGCTTTGGTGTGTAGAGATAAACTGCGATCCCACCAAAAACATAAAATATGTAAAAATGGAAAGCCAAGTTCCATACAAACATTATTCTTGTCTATGGACTTCGTCGTAAAAAGGATGGAGATCTAAATGAGTGCCAAGTTCCATAGAAAATCGAAATATGTAAACTAGATTAGATCTAACTTGGCCAGTTTTCATTACATCAGTCATTTCATAAAGTTATTGAATATTTTGATTCTGATGAAAACTAGCCAAGTAGAATCTAATCTAGTTTAAGATCTCAAATTATTTAAATAACATTAATTGTTATAGATATTCAATAAAGCAAAGAAATAGACTCTATTATTTGTTCATAATGTTATTTGGTTCCTATACATAGGTACATATTTAGATTTTCTATGGAACTTGGCACTCATTTAGATCTCCATCCTTTTTACGACGAAGTCCATAGACAAGAATAATGTTTGTATGGAACTTGGCTTTCCATTTTTACATATTTTATGTTTTTGGTGGGATATCATTACTTTTTGTAAAGAAAACTTTCTGAGCAAGGGTAGACAGTAGACATCTTAATCTTCCCAGTTCAAACATACATAATATTCGACTATATTCAATCGCAACCTTAAGGTGTTGTTTCACCACTTCCCGACGAGTATCGGATATGCTATCCGCAACTTATCTGGCAGATATACTTCATCTATCAGATAAATTGTGGATAGCCTATCTGAAACTTAACTGACAGATCCTTCATCTGTCAGATAAGTTGTGGATAGCCTATCTGAAACTAATCAGGAAGTGGGGAAATAGCCCCTAAGCCTTGTTGAGTATCAGACGAATAAAACAAAAAAAAAATTCAAGCGAATGGAAAAAGCAGCTACCATCAGGAATTATTGGATAATATTGGAATAATACGGCATAACACAAGTGTATTTCCAACCATTAACTATAGGGTACAGCTTGTTGTGCGGAAGTAAAGTAGCTATTATTATAGCTGTCTAACAAACAGACAGACAGACGGACGAACGGAGGGACAGACGGACAGACAGACGGACAGACGTATTAAAAGAATTCTATGTCTATTCCCGGGACTCAAACTATATCTCCATACCAAATTTAAGAACAATCGGTACAAGCAATTTGGGCGTGAAGAGGTAACAGACAGACAGACATACTTCATAAAGTCGTTTTTTCACTTCACAAATAATAAATATTTTACATATATATAATATGAGCTCCCATACAATAAATGTGATTTTTTGGCCTTTTTTGCTCAAAATCAATAATGGCAGCCGATAGATACTTGAAAATTTCACAAAATCTTTAATTATATTTTTATTTTCATCATTTATAATAAAAGTAAAATAAAATAAATATTTAAGGGGGGTCTCCATACAAAAAATACAATTTTTGCCTAGTTTCGCTCTGTCCGACTCGCACTTGACCGATTTTTTTTGTTTTCTGATTTTTCCCTACGCTTTCACACAATTGCCGAGCTGGATTCCAAATTTCAGCCTTCTAGGTCATCTGGAAGTGGGTTAGAATTTTGATCTATAGGTCAGTCAGTCAGTCAGTCAGTGATAAAAATGTAGATTTTCGGACGTTAATATCTTAATAACCGTTTGAGCTGTGCTTATGAAATTTAGAGCATGTAGTTATCTTGCAAGTCTGATTATATGAGCCAAATTTGAAACGTTTATGTGAAATAGTTTCTGAATTATGAGAGGGTCGAAAGTACCTGCAAATGGTTCGTGTAATATTACACACGGTGCTGCTCGCCATTCTGTTATGCTGGAACTTGGCTTGACACGCTACCGCGTGTCTAGATAACATGGCGCACCCCTCCAAAATTCAAAACGTTTGAAGTGCGTTGACAAAACGTTTGAAGACGTATGTTGTCTTGCGCGGTCGGCTAGTTATGAATTATGATTAGTTGACCAACAAATCTTGATCTGTGACATTGAGTGAAATATTACGAGTACTGGTTGATTGGTTGAATACTTACTACATACAAACTCTTTCATAAGGATGTGACTACACACATAGAAACAGTAATTCGGAGGGGCGCGCCATGTTATCGTAGTTTATCTCTAGACAGCTTAACTTTTACACACACTCATTGATTACTTGAGTAAGCAAAAGTGGATAAAAAGTCTGAGATTATAAATTTAACTAGGATTACTATAATGACAATAATAATATATTACACTAACTGACCGGCAAACATTGTTTTGCCATATAAATTATTTCTAGTGTCAATATAAAAAGTAGATAAAAACCTATTCTCAGGCCTAACGAGTGTACGAGCGATCCATCGATCTATTTGGCTTTATCTATTTGGCCGCACCAATTGGCTCGGCGCAGTTGGAATTCCAACGCGTCGAGCCGATCCATTTGGACTGACAGTGTTTTCACATTCATGGACGAGTTTTGGATCGACAGCGTGCCAAATAGATCGATGGATCGCTCGTGAATGCCGGCCATTATGTGAAACCCAGCCGACAGATCACAATTAGCATTGAATTGACATAAGCCGACCAAATGACGTAGAATCAACTTCTCCGATAGTACATACAAAATTTCATTAAAATCGGTTGAGCCGTTTTGGAGGAGTTCGCGCACAAACACTGTGACAGGAGCATTTTATATATTAGATAGACCTATGTAGTTTCTTCATTGTAACTCTCGTCTACATTTTCAATTTTGACACTCACAAAATCTGTCGGTTCTAATGAGTTCTCCTCACTATGCACCTCTTGTTTAATATTAACAGCGTCGAACTCCATACCGCTATCACTTTTATCACTCTCTTTAGCTTCTTCATCGCTGCTTTCTCTCTTATCTTCATTCACATTAACATTGTTAGCTAAAGTCACGTAATCACTGATCAGAACGTCATTGACAAACTTTTTGGGTCCAAATATCATGTTCATAGTCTCCTCATCTAGACCCAACTTGCAGTCCCTTGGGTCCAAGCGGAAGAAATATTCTTTGGTGTTAATCAATGATATATCCAAGTTGTGTCGCTTTTTAAGATGCTTTAACATAGTCTTCTGTGCTGCATATGATTTGGTGCACATCTTACACTGAAAAGAGAAAATACATAATTAAATTGTAAAAAAATGGTGAACACGAAAGTAGGATTAAAGCCTTTAAAACAATATTAAAAGCTAGACTGTAATCCGCTACTTGTTTTACAAAGTATAATCAAAGACTCATAGGAGTGAAAGAGAAAGATATATTTGCCACCCTATCGCCACCTTAGTTTTTTAAGATTGTCCCAGCTTTGGAGTCCAATTTGTTACTACCAATTTGAAAAGTAATTTGTTACTTTTGAAAATAAATTTATTATGTAGTCGTGAAATTGGACTCCAAATGATTAGACCTGAGTACATGACCGCCATTTATCGCTCTCTCTATGTTTTAAGTCTTTACTATGAAGTATGAGCTATTGAATACTATGAAAGACAGCTTCTTATGCCTACTCTGTCTCTTTCCAATAAATGTCATAACACTTTGAGACTGTGGAACCTGCAAGAAAGAGTCGGTATAATTATTCTATCTCGTTCTAATTACCCGGAAAGTGTTGAGGCGGCTATGAGTGAGGACATGGTGACGTAGGCCAGTAGAACTGGTAAGGCACTTGCGACAAACGGGACACGTGTATGTTGAGCCGGTGTGCGACGTCCGTAGATGTCGAAGCATGTAACGCTCGTCTTGATATTTCTTGTCTGTAAATATGATTTATTAAAGAAAAAATACGCTTAAGTAAATGCCGTTTTATAAAATGTTGATTTAGTATTTAAGCAAATGTTACGCATTGTAAATAAAATTAATGAATAACGAGCGTGTTTACTGTTTAGGTTTGTTTTGTATTGATGATTTAAAAAATAGGACCAACTTTTTGTAACAGTTTCTTTAGTTTGGTTATAGTCTGCACAGAGATTTTTCCATGAAAAATTAAAAAAAGTTACCGTTTCAGCGCTGCTACCTTTACAGCGAACTCTATATAGGAGACCAATACACACCTGACACCCTGATGCTTTGCACAAACCTACGCGACCACGCGACTGCGAAGCGGCAGCGTCAATACAAAACACACATTTGACAACGCGCTTCGCAGTCGCGTGGTCGCGTAGGTTTGTGCTAAGCATAAAGTATCATCACTTAGTTTTGTTTTTTTATCTGACCAATTTAATAAGTATACTCACCACAAAGTGGACACTTGACAATCTGTTTGTTCTCAACATGTATCTTCATGTGCTCGCGTAGAGAACAAGCACTGGTAAATAGTTTGGAACATACTGTACATGACTCCAAATCTGAAAACATTTTTAAAGCAATATGAAATATTTGATATATACAAAATACATTGTAATATCCTAAAATCGTACTCTTTATATTGTAGATTTTACCGGGATAAAAAGTATCCTATATGTCTTTTCCCGGGACTCAAAGTACTTATAGGTGTAGAGATAAACTACGATAACATGGCGCGCCCCTCCAAAATTCAAAACGTTTGAAGTGCGTTGTCAAAACGTTTGAAGTGCGTTGTCTTACGCGGTCGGCTAGTTAAGATTAGTTGACCAACAAATCTTGGTCACAATAGACATAACTACCAGTAGTTCGACTGCAAAGAGACGGACCAGTCTGGGTTTGCGCCCGTCACGTTCGGACGCGCTCCGTGTTACGATCTCTGTAACGCCAACATTCGTTTCGTATTTACGAGTTTTTTTGTTTCCGAGTTTAAATATTCTGGATTATGATTATTTCGGTTATAATTATTTATAATTATCAAATCAAAAGTGAACTTAAGTGAATAGTTTTGTTTCATAACAAACTTTCGTATTATTACTTTTTTCGATCTACCCGCATTGTATTGTAATTATTATGAGTGAACCTGAGGAAGAAGGAGCGATGGAGCCTGCACTCAATGAGACGTCTGCGGAGGCTGTTAACATAATCGTACTGGAATCTGGAGAATATGAAGGAGAGGTAGACTTAGAGTGGGATGATGCAGGTATGTCCGTAGGTCATAATAATCTTGACGACATTGGAAGTGAAGCGATGTTGCAGCCAGGCAACAAAAGGCGACTAGCAGGCAGTTCGCCAGAACCGCTAGCTGATGATGGCTTTACACTGGTCACGAGATATAAGCGCAGGAATCTGTAGAGAACCCCTCCATCTGCATCACCTAATCCGCCAGTTAATTTACGTAATAATTTTGGAGTTTTTATAACCGCCAAGACCGATTCCCTACCGAAGCAGTTAGCGTTTGCAAAACTATTGGCTAAATATAATATTCAGGGCATAGAGACCATCAAATATAAAAGTCCTTACAAACTTTTCATTAAATTTAAAACCGAGCTAGACACAAACAATTTTCTAAATAATAAAATTACGCAGGATCATGAGTGGGTTTGTAGAAATATTAACGAGTTGCATTACTGTTATGGCGTGGTCCGGGATATTGACATTGATATACATAGGCTGCTATTTATGTATCCGGAATTAAAAAAAGAAACAAACATATATCATTTAATATGGTTTTGTTGCTTTTCAAAATATTCGCCGCGATGATCGACACACTTTTGCATACGCTGGAACCAATTTTCATAGCACTTTTTCCATTCTGATTGAGGTATCTCCAAAACGTGCATTTTGAACGCATCAACAGCCTCTTCGCGGCTCGAAAAACGTTGACCACGTAATTTGTTCTTCGCGTATGGAAATAAAAAGAAATCGTTAGGTGCCAAATCAGGGCTGTACGGCGGATGACCAGTCAATTCGATCTTTTGACCCTCCAAAAACTGAGTTGTTTCAGCTGAGGTGTGACAGCTAGCATTGTCGTGATGTAATATGATTCTGCGTTGTCGGTTGTCCTTTCTTATTTCTTCAAAGACTTCTGGTAAACAAATGGTCGTATACCATTCAGAATTAACCGTTTTACGATTCTCTAATGGCACTGTAGCCAAATGTCCATTAATTCCAAAAAAGCAGGCGACCATTTGCTTCAAAGTACTTTTTGCACGAGTAACTTTTGTTGGTTTCAGCGCATCTTGGAACACCCACACCGTTGACTGTTGTTTAGTTTCGGGGTCATATGCATAGATCCAAGATTCATCACCTGTGTAGATATTATAAACGGCTTTTACCACGGCTAGTACCACGGTTGTATTTTTTTATCATTTTTTGCACCAATCGACACGAGCCCGTTTTTGATCGATTGTCAAGTTGTGGGGAATCCAACGCGAACATATTTTTTTTACAGCCAAATGTTCGTGTAATATCTTATGTATGCTCGTCATACTTATGCCTAAGGACGCCTCTATCTCGCGATATGTAACATGACGGTCACGCATTATTAGTTCCCGCACAGCATCTATATTTTGTGGGACAACAGCTTTTTTTGGGCGACCTTCTTTATTTTCATCCGTGAGCATAGACCGCCCACGATTAAACTCACTGTACCAGTGATAAACAGTGGTTTTTGATGGTGCTTCATCTCCAAAAGTTGCGGTGAGTTGAATAAAGCACTGTTGTTGATTTAGCCCACGCCGAAAATCGTAGTAAATCATTGCACGAAAATGTTCACGCGTTAAATCCATGGCAAATGAAGACACGCAATTTTCAAAATGACGCCACAATGGAAAAATAATTGACAGTCACATGAAACAAAATGTATTCTTCAACCAAAGAGTTCTATTTTCAAATGTTGTAATTACTTTTTAAATATTGTTCTTGTAAGTGGCCAGTTCCGGATACATAAATAGCAGCCCTCGTAGAAGATAAGGAATTGAAAGAGATTTTCGAATGTGACACAAAGATTTTATCCATTAAGAGGTTGTTACGGAAAGATTCGGATGGTAAGTGGATAAAGTCTGAAACCGTTCGAGTAGGGTTCGAAGGTTCAAATCTTCCAGAATTTATAAAAGCTTACGGGTGTCGAATGGCCGTAGATTCTTACATGTATCCTGTGACTCAATGCTTTAAATGTTGGCGATACGGTCACGTCAATCAGATTTGTCCTTCTAAGACCCCAATTTGTCCTAAGTGTAGCGGGAAACATGAAAACTGCGAAAGGAAAAGTTATAGATGTGTTAACTGCAAAGGGAATCACTTATCTTTTATGAAATCTGTATGCCCTGTATTTGTGAAAGAAAGAAATATTCGGATTTATATGGGAAATCATATGTGCTCTTATAGGTTTGCATTAAATAAAATGAAGGAAAAGACACTGGAAAATACTTCGAGCAGATTGGAACCCGAGATGCCTTTTGTTAAACCTATTCTTTCCCACGTCAGGACCGATAGTGCTTCGGTCCCAACTTACAGAGATGTTACTGTTGGTAATTATGAAGCCATTGAAATTTTACAAGAAAGTGATGATGACAATATGGAATTATATGAATGTGTTTCTTCGGTGCCAAATCAAGAGTCATTTACCACATCTGAATTCAAGAAAAAGAACAAAAATAAATTGAAGAAAAAAAGTCTAGAAATCAGACGCGATAAAGAGGACGTTTTTCCTAATTTGGTGATAACTAGCGCTGAAATCCATGCTGAAAATAAGCAAGATGAAAAGTCTAGCTCTAGTACTAATCGTAAAGAAAGGAAGCGTTTACTAGAAAGGATTTTAGATAAAATAAGAGAGGTTTTTGTAGCAGAAGGAAGTTTAAAAGATAAGTTTAAAATGTTGTTTGAATTTTTCTGGTCTGAAGTGGTAGATCTCTTACAAGAATACTTGAATTTTGAGACGGTGCTTAAGTTTGTGAGAAGAAACAATAATGGCCAGTAATATCAATTCTTTACACAGCAGTATCAACATTTTTCAATGGAATGCTAATAGTTTAAAACATAAAGCCAGTAGTTTCGAACTTTTGATGTCACAAGACAAAATACATATGGCCTTTGTTAGTGAAACGTGGCTTTCATCTAGTGTCAGCTTGAAATTTTCTGGTTATAATATTGTGAGAGCAGACAGAGAGGATTCATATGGCGGTTTGTGTGCCATAATACATAAATCTATAAAATTCTCTTAACGAGCTACGAATATTCCTAACTCTGATATCCAGATTATCAATATTGACATTTTTAACGTACCTACATTAAAGCACGTGATTGCTGTGTATTGTCCGCCTTCAATTTCTACAAGTCAACAGGATTGGGATGCTATTTTCAATAGTTTCAAAACAGGCTGTCTTATAATCGGCGATTTCAATGCGCATCACACTCTGTGGTCCTGCAAGTCTGATAGAAGAGGTGAAGCTGTTTATAAAGCTATGTTTGAAAATGATTTTATATGTCTTAATGACGGTGCGCCTACTAGAGTGAAGTGGGTTAACGGTAACCTTCAAAAAACCTCGCCTGATATATCATTTGCAGCCACAGACATTGCTGTCAATATGGGTTGGCAAGTAACAAATGAATCCTTAGGCAGTGATCATCTAGTGCTAAAGTTAAGTTGTGGTTTTTATAGAACAAACAGACACATTAAAAAAAGAAACTATAAAGCAGCTAATTGAGAAGAATACACTAAAGAAGCTACAACAATGTTTAATCATGAAGAAGTGAATGATGTCCAAAAGAGTTATGATAGTTTTACAAATCAAATTAAATATTTAGCTGATAAGCACATCCCTTGGATCAAAATTTGTCAAGACCCCATATCAAACTTCAAACCCAAACATTACTGGAATAAGGAGTTTTCAAAGGCCGTTGCTGAAAGGCGTCTTGCATTGGCGCAGTTACGGCGTAACCCTACACCTTCTAATTTGCTTCTATGGAAAAACAAAGTATCCCAAGCCAAAATACTTATAAGAAAAGAAAAATCTAAGTCGTGGAGAGAATTTTGTTCCAGTATCAACCACGAAACATCAGCCCCCTTATGTGGAGAAAGATGCGATGGATCAAAGGCAACACTGGACGCAGAGATACTGTAGATCCTCTTAATGCTGAAAAGCTACTGCATTCCTTGACTCCTGATTATGTTGCTGAGAAGGAGCCAACTTTGCCAGAAAGACAACCTTCCATTATAGAATCACCCATCACTCTCGCGGAGCTTCGTAATTGTTTAAAAAAGAAAGATACCTCTCCAGGAATGGATCATATATCATATACTATGATCTATAATCTTCCAAATAATGCTAAGTGTATGCTTTTAAAAATTTTCAATTTAATAATGTTGTCAAGTAATGTACCTGATCAGTGGAGAGACATACAAATAGTCCCTATTCTTAAACCGGGAAGGGATCCCACTCTTGCCTCCTCATTACGTCCTATCTCATTAATGTCTTGTCCGTGTAAGATATTCCATTTGATTTTATTAAGAAGATTGGAGTGGTTTATTGAAAGCCAGGGCCTCCTTCCCGGCGCGTCGACTGGTTTTAGACGTGGACAATCTTGTGTTGATAACCTAGCTTTACTTACATCTCATATACAATTAGGTTTTGCCAGAAGAGAGCCAACAATCGCTTGCTTCATAGACATTGAGAATGCCTACAACAATGTAAATATAACTGCATTAATTCATATCTTGCAGGAAATTGGAATCGGTATTTTATTTGTAAATATTTGTTTAATTTTTTGTCTAATCGTCGTTGTACAATTGTTTTAGATGATCTTAGTAAAGTAGTAGCATTATTAATCAGATGTACAAACCAGGGACTAGCTCAAGGGGACCCCCTCTCTCCTTGTTTATTTAATATTGCAACCAGATGTATTTCTAGAATTATTGTAAATAACAATGTTTGTAACTCCCAATACGCTGATGATTTCGTGTTTTACAAAACAGTTGTAAATGGTAATATTGTAGAAGCAGTTAACTCTCTTAGGTTAGCTATAAAGGCCGTGATTAATTATTATTTGAATAGTATTGGTTTACAATTATCTGTATCTAAATCTAATATGTGTGTATTTAATAGAACTAGAAGACGTTTTAATATTGATATTGAGATTAACGGCTCATCTCTTAACGTGGTGGATAAAGTAAAATACTTAGGTTTGTGGTTGGACTCGTCCTTAAGATGGAGTCTTCATGTAAATGATTTGTGTGCCAAAAACTATAAATGTTTGAACGTCTTAAAAGTTCTATCGGGTAGGTCGTGGGGAGTTCACCCTCAATATATTCGCCGTCTTTATATTTCTCTTTTAAGGAGGCGACTGGACTATGCTAGTTTTATATATGGTAGTTGTGCTAAAACACATCTCAAAAAGCTCGATATTCTACAAAACAGAGCGTTGAGAATATGTGGATCTTTTATACGTAGCACTCCGGTGTTTGTTATGCAGAGTGAACTCTCCATTCCTCCCTTGTATATACGTAGGTACGTGTTGGCGAGTAGATTCTTTCTTAAATTTAAGTCTAGACTAGGCAATGATTTGTTATATTCTTTAGATCAGTTAAATTTAGTACGCAACTATTTTAGCAATACTAATTATCCAATTCTAGCACAAATTAACTCTGAATGGAGTAATATTAATGTATATGAAAGTGAAAAGTTAGAGACGTATTCTTTAAACACATGGGTGTCTTCAATAGATGTCGAAGAACTCATTGTCGATAAAGTTGGCGATATGGCTCCAAAACGGAGCTTTTCTGATTGTGAACTTAAAAATTATTTTTTGCAATTTATATCTGATAATTATTCTGATTGTTATAAATTATATACGGATGGCTCTAAATGTACTCAAGGTGTTGGAGCTGCCTTCTTCGATCCCCAATTAAACGTTTCACAGAAGTTTAAATTACATAGAGATAATAATATAATGACTGCTGAACTTCTAGCTATTAAAGAATCACTAACATATGTTAATAACTTGGATAACAATAAGAGTATAGTAATTTTATCAGACTCGAGAAGTGCTCTCCAACACCTTCGTCGGTGTGCCACGAAGCAACGTGGCTCTCCGATAGCCTTCGAAGCTTTGGATTTACTCCGGCATATTTCTGGAAAAGTTTTAATTAAACTACAATGGGTTCCAGCCCATGTCGGTTTAACTGGAAACGAAACTGTGGATGCGCTTGCTAAGAGTGCAGTTATGGATGGTCCCGTGGTCTGTTCTAAACCTTTTGTAAATGAGCATCGTCATCACATTAAGGAGAAGGCGCTCGAGAAATGGGAATACCATTTTGGCGAGGAATTACAAAGAGGTGTTGGAGTTTGGTACGGAACCATCCAGAATAAACCAGTATGGGAGCCCTGGTTTATTTCGTGTAATTTATCGAGAAAGTTGTTGGTGTCAGCCTTTAGATTACGATCTGGGCACATTCCAGCAAACAAATTTTGCCACTTGGTTGGAATTAAGCCTTCGCCCAATTGCGATGTGTGCGATAAGCCCGAAGACCTGTATCATGTTTTGCTGGAGTGTGCTCGGACTGCAGAGCTAAGATCAAGGCTCCTAGGAGACTCTGGTTGCCTGCACAATGGACGGATCAATAGTGCACTTTCGGAGCCGTTGTCCCCAGAGGCAATAAAATTGTATAGTTATTTGGATCTGTCCCTTATGTAGGGGACACTGTGTTCACCTATGAGGCTGACATTAACACTGAGTGTTAAAAGCCTCTTTAAAATAAAAAGATTAAAAAATAAAAATAAAAAGAGACGGACAGGTTTCAATATCTGTCAAAGTCGTCGGGTTTCACTAGGATTATGAACGGATATAATTTATTTTTAAATATTTGAAATAAAGATTTCAAAATTGGATTCTGACAATTTTAATCGCATGTGCCAAAACATAAACAACAATACGACCAAAGAGGAATACGTCCAGCGAATATGTTATAGTTTTAAATTCGTATGTAACAAGTTATCAACCCTAGCGACGATTTTCGTCATAATACGTCAAATTTAAAAAATTTCAACATCAGTTTTAAGTCGGTATACTCTATAATTCTGTCTACTCTGTCTTGGTAATAGGTGACATTAAGTGAAATATTACGAGTACGGTTGATTGGTTGAATACTTACTAGATACAAACTCTTTCATAAGGATGTGACTACACACATTGAAACAGTAATTTGGAGGGGCGCGCCATGTAATCGTAGTTTATCTCTACCGATCTGATGGCAAAAAGTGTGAAAAGAAATTGACTGGCAATACCGCGACCGGGGTAATTGTAATAAAACATTTTGGTCCTTTTTTTCCTTATAGCGGCTAATTCTGTGTGTGAAACATACAAATATAAGTATAAATATATCCAATGAAGAATAGATATTTATTTGATGAATAGATATTTTTTGAAAATCTGGCCGTCAGATCCTGGTAGACCTATATGTATATCTCTATTCTCTATACCAAAGAACAACGAACCTTATTGGCATACCTATACTTACAAGTACATATAAAATGTCGTATTTTTGTGTACACCTATGAAACATACGCCAATCGTTAGAGAAGATGTTTGTTTACAAACAATAAATATTCTTTGACAAAGTGTCGTAAATGATATACTTTCTGAGTTATTTCAGTCTGAAAATGTAAAATAACTTTATTTCAGATATACAACCTGAAATATTTCAAAAAGTATACCACTTACGACATTTTGTTAAATACTATTTATTGTTTGTAATTACTTATTATTTTCTCTGTCGATTGACGTATGTTTCATAGGTGTACACGAAAATAACTTTAGGTATCCACGCTCTATACAAAAAGGTTCGAACTCTTTTCAGCAAAGTCGGTGCAGCAGTTTGGGTGTGAAGAGGTAACAGACAGACAGACGGACACGCTTTCGCATTTATAATATTATAATGGATTTATTTTTAATTATATTGAAAGTATTTTTAAAAATCGCATAATTAGGTACCATGAAATTGGTGCACATGGTTCCAATAGAATAGATGTATAAAAAAAACTTACTCTCCCCAGTATGTTTTCTAATATGGTAAGTAAGCTTGGACTTCTGAACGAACGTCTGCCCGCAGTAAATACACGCGAACGATGTAGCTTTCGAGTGGGTTCTGAAAATATAAGAAGGTCTGTTATATTATGTCACTTAAAAGTCAAAAACGAAAATATAAATTTTTCTAACTTAAGCACCGCACAATTTCTTTAAATATCGTTGTCCTACTCATACATTGATTTTCATATTATAAAAATGTTTTGCTGAAACACTACAGACAAGACGCCGGCTGACTGAAATTGCCTCCGTACTGACAGTCCTGCATGCAAAAATTAACCCGCTCGGAATTCTAACACCTCACGTGATAGAGCCAAACTTATGCCTTACCTACGCAGCTTAGTATGTTTAACAGCCGCTTTTACAGCTTACACGGCTAAGGGTCAATTCACACCGCATCGCGACGCGTAGATTTTTAAATATGTATGGATTTGACAGATTTGTGTCTGTCAAATCCATAAAAAAATAGAAATGCATCTACGCGTCGCGTTGCGGTCTGAATTGACCCTGAGCCTCAAAATATTACGCTGCGTAGATAATGCCCGGTATTATATGGGGGGTCGATACCTAGAGTGCGCTGTACAGGCGCCCTTATCGGCGAATGTGCGCGGGCAGTGCGGGCACGCGTACGGCCGCCCGCCCGTATGGCGACGCTCGTGACGCAGCATGTTGGAGCGCTGCACGAACCGCATGGGGCGTAGGAGCACGCGTGACGCGGACCGGAGTGGATATGGAGTTATTGACACAGTTATATGGGGCAGTTACCTGGAGTGCGCGGTACAGGCGCCCTTATCGGCGAATGTGCGCGGGCAGTGCGGGCACGCGTACGGCCGCTCGCCCGTATGGCGACGCTCGTGGCGCAGCATGTTGGAGCGCTGCACGAACCGCATGGGGCAGTAGGAGCACGCGTGACGCGGACCAGAGTGGATTTGGAGGTGCTCGCGGAAGGAATCTTTCTTCTGTAATGCATATAAGTACAAATAAGTAATTTCCTTGATATACTATCAGAGAAGTTGAATCATATGGCGAACCTATGTAAGCATTTTGGTCGCGTTATGTCAAACCCAGCCGACAGAGGTAGATGACTGCTTACTTACGTCCGTCAACTGCCTATAAATAAATTTCTTCGATGGTACAACAATTTTGTTGAAGTGCAAAATGACGCCTTCAACTCCATTGCGATGAAATCACGCGGGAGCAAAAACGATCTTATATCCTTTCCCGTCTTTCAAAGTGTCTGCATATCAAAATACAACTAAAATGGTTCAGTTATTCAAGCGTGAAGAGGTAACACATCGACACACTTTCACATTTATAATATTAGGTAGGTATAAGGGATATTTGTTATAGTCCTCGAAGCATGTAGTATGAGAATACTACATTCATTGTCTCTCGTTTACACAGGCAAATAGCGCTTATTGTTGCATGCTTACAAGTAAAAAATATTACTGACCGAAATTCTATATTCTCTTAGACGTATGTTACACGTTCAGTTTGTCATCAGTCTGAGACTGACGCCAAACTGATTACAGATTGATGGCTAAAAAACACTAACACAGAAATGATAAGTCCAACTGGTTAGACGTTCAGTTTCACGTCAATCTTACGAGATTGATGGACTGAACTGATGAGAAACTGAGCGTGTAGCCTAAGACGTAGGCTACACGCTCAGTTTCTCTGTATAAGAATATTACCTCTAATTCATCAACTCACCGCGAAAATCTTCCCGCAGTATTCACACTTGTAGTCCTGTTTGTTGGGCGCGTGTTCCTGTTTGTGCATGTACAGTGACGACTTGTATTGGAACGACTTGCCACAGTCACCGCACTCGAACGGATGGCGGCCGGGATGACGAAGGAGGTAGTGGAGTTTTCTGAAAAAAAAAAACAGTAAGCTAAGAGGGTTTCCACATTACACGGTACAAAAAGCTTCAAAAAAGTGTGTAGAGCCGATAAAATATATGGGTGTGAGAAGGACAGGGATATGTTTTGGTGTAAGATAATTATATACTTCTCTTTGTCACTTGCTGCACGGTACCGGTCAAAATTTTGATATTAGCGCTCTAATAATTAGCGCCGCGAAATAAGAAAAGGTTCGAACTCTACTCATGTTTCCAGAAATTAGTTTATTATATCAAAAGCAACCAAGACTATTGCCTCATAAATAAAAGTAAGTTTAAGTTAAGTTCGAAAATTCAGACTTTATGTCACTCGGCAAGGCCTCATACAGCCAAGACTCGAGGGAGTGTAACTTGCACTTAGCCAGTTCTTGTTAATTTAAAAATATACTAGCTATTTGACCGAGCTTTGCTCGGTATTCCATAAAACACGAATAAAATGACATTTTCTAAAAATAATTCCTAGCTAGATCGATTTATCGCCCCCGAAACCCCCTTTATACTAAATTTCATGAAAATCGTTGGAGCCGATTCCGAGATTCCAATTATTTATATATATATATATATATATATATATATATATATATATATATATATATACAAGAATTGCTCGTTTAAAGATATAAGATATCTGTACAGAAACTACTATCTGTCTATCTCTATCTACAGAAACTTAACACTATGTCCAGACTGACGTGGTGTTAAGTTTAGTTCTGTAGATATATATATTTTTTTAACTAACCCCCGCGCTAAGTACCTGAAGGACTTGTGTTACAAGTTTCATAACATAATCCTTACCTCTCATCCAAAGTATTTAGCACATCTCTACACAGTTTGCACTTGAATTTCCCCTGGCCATGAACCTGCGTCGCGTGGGCGCTGCACGCACGCGCTGTGGCGAACCCGCGCCCGCACTCAGAACACGATACGCACTCACGCTTCGGACTTTTGGGGGAGCCGTGGATGGTCTGTGGTGTAATTTTTTAAAACCATAAACAATGGAGATGACATTTTTTTAAAAGCAGTAATATTACTTTTTGTCAACAATGTAATGGGGTCTGCCAGTACTATAAAGTTTAACATTACAACAAAGATCTCTAGTTTCTTATGGTCAATGCATTATAATAATTTTTAATGATGGTACAAGATTTAGGCGTCCATTACACGGTCACGCAAGCGACAGTCAATTCCGTCAATCATGAATTTTGTTTGACTGATGGACTGACGAATGGTATTAGACGGTCACTCAATTATCTTCAGTTTTATGTCAGTCAAAGCCAACATTTTCAAAGGTTCCTAATTCCTATTCCTAATTTTTTTCCAATTTTGTCAACACTCACTCAAAATTCGTGACTGATGGTTACATGAAGCAAAAATTAAAATACTTATCCAGATTTTCGTCAATCAGCTTCATGCAACCGTCAGTCACGCTCTTACACGGTAGGTTACTCATCAGTCACAGCCATGACTGTGGTAAATTGTAAAACTGACAGCAAAACCTACCGTGTAATCAGTAATGGATGCCTTATGATTCTGTTACAATGATGTATGACAAAACAATTTATATTAGAAGTAAATAGTCTTAAAACTATTATAGTAGGGTGAACATGACTAATGATTGGACAGTACTAGTCATTGGACAGAGCACAAAAACACTATATTTATTAAAGTTGCTTTAAAAACTACCTGTTTTTCTTTAAAATCGGGCATTCTTTTACTTTAAAAATAGGTAGTTTTTAAAGCGACCTTAATAGGTTTTTTTTTTGTGCTTTGTGCAATGACTGGTACTGTCCAATCTACTAGTAATTTACCCTAGGTATATATAAAATAATATACAAAGTTTTGTTTACCTTTACATGTACTTTTAATGATTTCCTGTGTGTCAGAGGTTTGAATTTACATGGATCTAGAGAGCAATAAGTTTTCTTCGCTTCCGGATGATGTTCCTTAAAGTGTGATCTCGTGTCCTGTAGACTCGGCAGAACTATGCAGCATACACAACATTTAAATAGATAGGAATATTTCGTTTCATCACTTTTATGTTTCTCTAAATAATGAAACATAAACCAAACCTATAAAAGAGAAAATATAAACTGTAAAATTTATATTCTTACATTCTGAAATGCATGGCCACAGATGTGAACAGATAAAAAATAGATTACCTTGTCACTAAACATTAAAGAACATTTCTGGCATTTATAAAAGTCGTCTTTATGTTTGTTGATATGTGCCCTTATTTGATGTGCTTCTCGTTCCGGTTCATTCCAAAATAATGTGGGACAGTATTTGCATTTGAATCCCAGGTGAGGACTGAAACAGTTGTCAAACTCCAAGCTGCACCAGTGTTCCGTCAAATGTCTTCTAGAAGACTCCCTATTATCAAATTCTTTGTCACAGAACTGACATATCCATAGATCTTCAAAGTCGCCCATTTCCTCTGTAATATGTGATTTAAGTTCCGTCGGTGTGTCAAATGTGGTTGCACAAACTCGGCATGAATACAGAGGCACTACCCTTACGTTATGCATTTTGGAAATGTGTACCAAAAATGCTGGTTCAGTTTGAAATTTTGAGTCACATAGAGAGCAGAATAATTCCGGTTTCATATGTTCGTACATGATATCTGATTTTTCCGGTACTATGTTTAAATTGAGAGCCCTTTGTGTACTTTCTAAATAGTCGAAGTAACTGTTTTCTAAAACTATCACTTCTGTTAGAGTTACATCAAAATCTTGTATGCCCTCATAGTCAATGTTCAGATCTGAATCTCCTGTGGTATCAGCGTTTTCAGTTTTTATTTCCTCCTCATCACAAAAAGCTTCTACTTTTATCTCAGGCTGAAGATTTTCCGGACCTTGAGAATCCTGATACTCGGTATTGGCTCTCGAAATAGGCGTTTTCTGCTGCTCCA
The DNA here is from genome assembly GCA_963422495.1 of Polyommatus iphigenia. Taxonomy (NCBI): domain Eukaryota; kingdom Metazoa; phylum Arthropoda; class Insecta; order Lepidoptera; family Lycaenidae; genus Polyommatus; species Polyommatus iphigenia. The sequence goes on along the minus strand of OY730184.1, from coordinate 3,507,195 downwards.
AATCAACATAGCCAAGACGTGTCAGACCTTTCAATTGATCCTCAATAAACTGTTCACTGACATCCGCACCATCAACTAAAAATGGTGGGTCCTTGCCGGCCACAATACCAGTCAAACATTTCAAAGTGAAATGATGGTAGCCCATGAAATGGGAAAAGAACGTAGAGAATAGGTTATCTCCTTTTGAACATAAAATACAAACATATTTCTGTATATCAAAGTCGATTTCCCATAAGCTTTCCACTTCTTTGACAACTGGATTAGTGACATTGTGTTTTTGGTACAGATGTGATTCATATTCTTCGTCTGCCGGTACTCGGAAGTGGCATAGCCGGCAGTGGACTAAATTGTGAGCTGTACGGAGGTGGACCCTCAAAAGAGGTTCAGTAGCAAAGGAGTCAATGCATTGTGAGCATGGCCACGGAGTGTGAAACTTTTCATGTGCAAACCAAGCCTCCCTGTCTGGTACGAAGTATCTGAAAATTGTGTTAAAATAATGTTCTGTGATTAAACGAAAATAATCTTTGAATACGATATAAAATCAAAACCAATTGAAGCTAAATTTACCTGCATATACCACAGAAGTCCTTCTTGTGATTCAAAGCATAGTGCATGACCATTTTTGATTTGTTTATAAACCACGCTGAGCATAACAAGCATGTGTACGGTCCCGTTGCATTCAGATCTTTCAAGTACAACCACACGTCTGCTGGTCGTTGGGTGACGGGAGGCGACAGTATTTCTTGTAGTTTTTTATTGATTTTTAGAGAAATGCTCGACTTTTTTGCAACTACTGTCTTTTTTCTTTTCTTTGAATGTGGGGAATGTGTATCCTCATCTATATTTTCTTCCTCTGGCTGGGGGTTTGCTTTTTTAGCTGCGGCCAAAACCGAGAGCGGCTCATCGTCCGATTCTGCGGATGACATTATTTTATAAAACGACTGGAATTTTACACAACCTTATCATCCAACTTGATAGGAGCTGTAATGTGACTAAAACAATAGATCAACTTTTATCACAATTGAAGAGAATAGTAGAAAAATATTGAAGAAACTAGAAATTAGAAAAATAACCAAAAAAAATAACAATAAAACACAATTTCAAATTTGTGAATTTGTCATTTGTCAATGTCATATGTCAATCGATTGAATTTTTTTTTTTAATAAGATTTTATGGCCTGGTAACAAAACCTTTAAGGCAAGGTTTCAAATAATTTCAAAATGATATTACCATTTAAATACCGCCGACAATAATGCGTTTATTGCAAATTAACACAAATTGCAATTAATTGTATACTGAAAAATGTATACTTATTGCACCCTGCTTCATAAAAATACTAATACAACATTTACTACAAAAATACTATATGAATTATGAACACAGAACACTTAATTGTTAATCTGCAAACCGAGTTTCATACTCATTACATAATATTATCTTATTTTTTACGGATCCATTCATTTATATTAAGTTAAACAATATTTTACTTATTGCCGAAAACCATAAATATACAGCCAAATATTTTGATGGAAGTTCTATCGTGGCAGCCATTTTATAGAAATGAACTTGTCTATGCGTTCTAAAGAAAGGTGAAGCTAAACAAAAGGGTAGCATGTAGATAGCATTACCTAAGTTATTGCGAAAATATGAAGAAAATATTAGTATAATTATGAAACTTTCATTATGTCGTGAAGTGAGAATGTGTAAATAGTTACTTCTGCGCTTACAAAGTCGATAAAATGAAACACAATGCATCGTGTAATGGTGGCCATTAGTGGCAATAATTATGTATATTGGCATACTTACGGTTTTACAGACCAACAATAATACGCCTCTAACGGAACTATAACGTGGATACTTGTGTTTATTAGTGAAAAGTATGTAAACAATCGTTAAAAAAATATGTGAAGTGCGGGTTCGAGCCTAGTGTATTTATCAAATTATCATGGCACAGAACCAAGGGGAGGTGCAAGTGACACCAAACCAAGCAGTGAAAGACAAAGATATATACGCTTGTTTGCCTGATATTCGCACCAACGGTCCTCTGGGACCAGACGAGCCGTGCCCTGGTGGTGAGGAACTACGATGGTTGCCGGATCAAGCCCCCAGCCGAGACTTGGTTATGTACCTACGTGCAGCGCGGTCCATGGCAGCATTCGCAGACATGTGTGACGGTGGATCCCCTGATGACGGATGCATAGCTGCCAGTCGGGACGACACGACTATCAATGCCCTTGATGTACTTCATGACTCCGGATATGACCCCGGGCGAGCACTTCAAGCTCTAGTTAAATGTCCAGCACCCAAAGGAATTGAAAAGAAGTGGTCCGAGGAAGAGACTAAACGGTTTGTCAAAGGAATCCGTCAATTTGGTAAGAATTTTTTTAAAATTCGTAAAGACTTACTGCCACATAAAGACACATCAGAATTAGTTGAGTTTTACTACTTATGGAAGAAGACTCCTGGTGCAAGTAGTAATAGGCCCCACAGAAGAAGACGCCAGGCATCGCTCAGGAGAGTTCGTAACACTAGAAACTCTCGTGCCGGTACACCCAAAGAACCGACACCAGAGGCTACACCCGCTGTGCCGGAAACTAATGGTTCGAGACCCTCGCCAAATCCTAAGGAAGGAGGTGAAATGAGTTCTGTTACCGAAGATGAAAATTCAGAAGATGATAGTGATTCCAGAGATGCTGGTGATCTCGCCAAAACAGATAATGGTAGAGTTGATAACCCTGAAGATTCTCCGAGTAGAATGAGGACTAGAAACAAATCTAAAGAACAAACTACACCAAATGCCAAGAAAACGCAAGATGAAAGTGACAGTGATTCAAAATCAAAGAAACCTAATAAACTTATTACACAAAGTGCAAATAATAATAATACTGAAAAAGTTCCACCTCCTCAGTCGCCTGTCACTAAAGATAAAAAGAAAGTGGCTAATGGCAAAGTTGATGTGTCTAAAGTTAAAAAGCGTCTTCCAGATGACTCAAAAATTGAAGGTATAATGGATGGTGATGTGCAGATGAAGAAGTGTAGACCAGATGATCCGTCTGAGAGTCCATCAGAAAGCTTGACAAATGATAGCTTTCCCGCTATGGATGAGAGCGAACCTGCTGAACCAGAAAGTGAAATTTGTGATTTTAGTTTTAACAAAACTGACAAGGAGATGGACCAAAGCAAAGATGTTGAAAGTGAAATACCTAATAAACCTTCAGAACCACAGATTAAAACTGAGAATATTGAACCACCAGTTAAAATGGAGAAAGATCCTTTGCCACCTTTGTTCAAAGTGGCATCTGAAAATGAAGACAGAGGGGCTCTTGATCTTAAAACAGATTCAACAACACCTAAGACATTTGAAAATGCAGAACCTAGACCACTCACAGTGTTCTCTAAGACTGAACTTATTATTCCTAAAGTTACACCTATGAGTGCTGAAACTATGGAAAAAATTAAAATAAAAGAGGAAATAGACACAGAAGAGCAAACATTAAATCTACAGAAAGATGATTTTCAGAAGGATCCCTTATCACACAGTTTTTCTGGGCACAACTTAAGTCAATCCAGCAAGCCGCTCAACTTAGAGAATACCAACTTCTTTATAAAAGACAATCATAATATCTTTAATCCAAAACTTACTCATAATATTAAAATTGAAGGGGTCCCAAGTAACATTTTTAATCCTGCTTTATCTAAGGACAACTCTATAATTAGAAGCACAAAAGATTTTCCACCTACAATGCCATTTTCATACCCATCGAGTATTAATTTTGCTAATGACCCTGGCAAACACAACCCACACTTAAACCCGCTGAAAACAGTTATAAAATTGGAGCCAAGAGATGAGGCAAGTGAAATGAAAAGTCAAAATACACCTGAAGTATTTACAGCAACAATTTCTGCATCAAGTAAAGTGGATTCTCCAAATGCACCAAGATTAGATACTTTACAAAGAATAAGCCCGTCTCCTACAAATACAAGGGCTTCTTCACCACCTCATATGGAGCATACTACAGCTACTAATATAGAACCAGTATCTCCTGCTACAGCTCCAGAAATGAAATCTCAAGAACCTGACACAGAAGATAAGCAGCCTACTGATTTGAAAACTCAACCTTCAACAAAATTAGATAATTCAAATGGAAACTTAAGACCTCCAATTTTCCCTGCGCCTATTCGCCCAGAGAATCTGGGAGTGCGAGCAACAGAACCATCTCCAATTCCTGTATCAGGACAAAGTATGCCTCCTCCACCGCTCAGCCAACCTTCAATTACAGGTTTGCTTCCACCAGGACCTCTCTTGTCTGTTGGAAGTGGATCAAGTGTTGGCCCTTATGGTTTTATGCCATCATCTTTGTATGCTCATGCTGCCCATCCAGGTTTAGATAAGCCAGGGTCAATGCCTCCATTGATGCAGCCTATTCCTCCTAGCCATGCTTTAGCTGCAGCGAATCTTATATCGCAACAGTCTAACCAACCAGATCCATCAATGCCACAGGATCTCAAAATTAAACAAGAAATCCCAGATAATATGCCGGCTAATTTGTCAACACAAAGTGTGTCAGATCCTCTTCAATCTCTTAAGGAAGTCAAAGTACCTGGCTATCCAATTGGAAGTTCAATAGCACAACATCTAAGCTCAGAAAGAGATAGAGACTCGGTACCAAGTTCAGAAAACTCTACGCGGCCTCCAAGTCAGCCACAATCAGAATCTTCAAATATGCCAAGTGCTTTCTTGGGCCCGAGAATTGAAAGCATAAAGAAAGAACCAGATTTCTTACATCAACCTCATATTACTCCAGTGTCAGCAAGTCAGAGTAATGCTTCCGATTCGTCGCATGCTTTACAGCCAGTGAAGAGTCCTCATACACCAACACCTATAAAAAGCCAGCCAGGCCATAATGGTACCCCTGGTCATCCGCATCCTTCTGCTACAACTTCTCCTTTCTCAAGGCATTTAACTAGTCCATCTCAATCTAGGCAGATTTCTGCCTCTCCTATTCAGCATAACCCTCCAACATCACATTCTGCTTTGAATTTGATGAATCCGACTCCTTTAACGATACCTGCAACCATGGCAGGTCCAGTTATGCATTCAAGCCAACAAGGACATCCACATCCATTTGCCTCTCCACTTCATCACCCACATCATCCTCTACTGCATCCATCTTCTATATTCCAACTATCCGCTGCTGCTGCAGCACATGCAATGCATCCATATTATGGTCATCCACATCCTGGATACTCAATGCCATATCCGTATCCTTATGGTCCATTACCACAACCACACCCTATTCCTCCTATGCATCCATCAAGTTCATCAAGACATGATCCCGTTAAACCAGCAACCATCGAATCTACTACAATGCTAAGTGCCCACCACAGTACTAGTTCATCAGTGACAACTAGATCTTTGCGAGAAATTTCGGATAGTTCAGATGATCCGAGAAACCCTAGTGGTTCAGAAAGACATCAATTACATGAGACTACTATGACTCATCATCACTCAACTAGTCATCATAGTGCAGTCCATACAAGCACAGAGAAGCAACCAAGTCATGCTGGCGGTGGCACTAATCATACGCTATCAATATCTCACTCGACATCAAGCAGCTCTTCACAGTCTATTCAGCACAAAATCAATACGCAACAGAAGAATAGCTCACACTCAAGTTCACCGCTTCATCTTTCGGCAAGCGTTTCGCAGACGACCAGTTCATCAGCAAGTGTGAATGTTACGAATAATCACACTCATCATCATTCTCATCATCTTGCTCACCATCCAGAAAGGTTGTCGCCAGCTGATTCAATGTTACTTCGGCATCATCCTAAGATGCTTTCTGGTAATCCAAACCATCTAATGATTCAACCACCTTCAATGGGCCATTCAATGGGCTTAGGTCTGCCTCCAGGCCCTGGACCCAGTTCAATAGAAAGCTTGCGCTTACATGCACAAGCAGCTGCGGGCTTACAAGCTTCCCATGCTCGCTCTAACTCTCCTCACCAAATGCCTCATGGTCACCCTCATTTACGAGGCCCTCCACGACCTCACCCCGAAGACAATCCTGAATTGAAATTAGAGACGCAATCGCAACCAGAAGAAGAAGAAATTCCAAGTCCCGCACATATACCTCATGGCCCTAGCCCAGAGCCCAAGATAGAAGATACTGAATGCCATAGATCTCAATCAGCTATATTTTTAAGACACTGGAATAGAGGAGATTACAACTCTTGTACTAGAACTGATCTTATATTTAAACCAGTTCCTGAGTCTAAGCTTGCGAGAAAAAGAGAGGAAAGGCTAAGAAAACAAGCTGAACGTGATAGAGAAGAAAGAGAAAAAATAGCACAACAAGCTCACAGAAAAATTGCTACTCCCGAAAAACCTGACACAAAACCGCCTTCACGCGGAGCCATTGAAACTATCACATCTCCATATGATAGATTCCCGCGGCCGCCGGGGTATCCAGATACGCCAGCTTTACGTCAGTTGTCAGAATATGCTAGACCTCATGCAGGTTTTAGTCCGGGCAATATTCCCCGTCACTGTATGGATCCAATGCTCCAATATCAATTGAGTTCAATGTATGGCGCAGCCGGTGCAAGGGAACGACTAGAACTTGAACACCTCGAAAGGGAAAAAAGAGATAGGGAAATTAGAGAACTTCGTGAACGTGAGCTGAACGATAGATTAAAAGAAGAGCTGCTTAAAAACAATGTGGGACCTCGAGCCTTAGACCCTCACTGGCTGGAAATGCACAGAAGGTATGGAATGCCTCCGCCACCGCCACAAGGCGCTATACCTGTTCAGTTCGGATTATATCCTCCGGGACACGGCCCCGGTGCGCTATCACAACTAGACCGTGAACGTTTGGAAAGACTGGGAATTCCGCCTGGAGGAGCCGGGGGCCCTCCCCAATCCGTTCCCGTATCGGGTGCTCCACCGCATCACCCCCATCATCCGCACCCGGGAGTGGCGGCCGCTCAGTTAGAAGCAGCGGAGCGACTCGCTTTGGCGGCGGACCCTATGGTGCGGTTACAGATGGCGGGCATAAATCCTGAGTATCACGCACATACCCATGCCCATACCCATGCTCACTCCCACACACACCTACACCTACACCCGGGCCAGCAGGCAGCGCAGGCCCAACAGGATGCCCTGGGACTCGGACTCGGTGCAGGAGGACCATATAGGCCCCTGCCCCACCCGGACCTCCTCGGGAGGCCGTATGCCGAGCAGCTAGCCCAGCAGGCGGCGGCACACGAACAGCTGCAGAGGCAGCTGCTCCTAGAACGCGAGCGAGGTTTCTTACACCCGGCTCACCACGAAGATTTCCTTCGGCAGCAGCGAGAGAGGGAACTGAAAGTGAGAGCGCTGGAGGAGGCGGCCCGCGCGTCGCGGCCTTAGTGTCCCGCCCGCCTCCCGCCCGACGACGTAGTGGTGATCGAGTAGTGACAATTCGTGCGCGGTGCGGTCGCGAGGCCAAACATAAGTTTTGAAGTGTTCACGCGATAGTGTTACGAAAGTTAAGTACGCCGTACGCGACACAGTTTCAAATATATGACGATATCTGTAATTTTATTTATGTGTAATTTATATGTAATTAAGTTTTTATAATATTTTTATATTCGCATGGTGTAGGACGCTTGTTTCTATGCTCAAATTATTTCATAACGACTAGTCATAATTAAAGATTATTTGTAGTATAATAATATTGTGAGTCACACATTTTTACTTAGAGTGCTGGTAGTTTAAATTATTTTATATGATATACTTATCCATATAGCTATACTACAGTTTAAGGGTGCTGGTTTTCATTCGAAAGAATGGACCATATGACATTGTAAAATTTAGTTTGCTTTTATGTTTATGACGTAATAGTAACTGAGATGTATTTTTAATTTTGGACAGAAAAGTAGCAACTTGCCATCTTGTGGACTTGCCTTTTTTATGTCTTGTAACTTGAACAGCTTCAAATTATGTGATAATTATTCTGTCTTATTGCTAGCAGGGATCTTTTAACGAGTACCTAATTACATAGGCATTTGAGATTAAGACGTTAATTTGCAAAATCACATATCAGTAAGTAGAAGAGTCGTTTGTACGCCATTAGAGCTAGCGCTAACCGGTCGTGCAAATGTTTAATTTCGATTTTGTAAAAAGCGTTACTATTTGTACTGAGCTTGATTATGATAATTATGTTTTAGTTATGACTGTAATATACATAATGAAATACTAATTAATATTATAATTATAACACATTTTATGCCAGTGAACATAAATATTTATATTGAATTTAACACTTGTTTCATTTAGGAAACAATTGCTTTTTACACTTGCAAGTGCATTAAAATACATACTACTTAAATATTTGTAGAGATTTTTAATTTATTAAATTGTAAATATTTCAATAACGTGAAGAATAGCAATATTACGACTTTTCACCGGCATAAATAATTTACAATCGAGGTGTAATATTTTATATCGTAAACAAAATGTGGTCTACGATTTTAGTTCTCAACTGTATTGTTGAAATATTTAATAGTTAAGTACAAAATATTTATTCCCATACATACACAATTAACATAAGATTGGAATTTAAAAGATTTAATTACCTTGTATTTTTTTTTTACAAATGTGTAAAATAATTTATGTCGTACAAATAATGAAGCCAAAACGTTGAATATACTCGAAATTAAAAAAAACGAATACCGAATCAAATACAACGCGCAAAAGGGTTTTAAACCGACTGTTCTTAATTCAAAATTCAAAACTGATAAACTACCCGTTGTAAATTTAATATGTAATATTGTCTGTAATCTTTACCCAAGGTACCTTTCACATTTGATCTTGCACAGTATTTGTAAAATAAATTCATTTGTTAAAATAGCAGTTGTTAGTATGAGATAAAATGAAGATTATTGTAATATTCTAGAGTAAATTCTTAAATATCGCTTCGTAGGTGTTACGTTGATAATGCCATATTACTTTCCGATAATGTTAAAGAGAAAATGAGTATTATTTTTAGAGAAAAGTTATATCTTTTACTTAAGAGGTTGCGTGTCGGATTTAAAACCTTCGTTTATTTAGACAATAAGGTAAAATGGATGTCTTAGTGCTTTTGTGTAAATTTTTTTGAATAATATATGTGAAAAAATTCATTGCGTTGTTTTTATGAATATTCATATGTTTTTGAATGGATTATGATTCTTTACGACTCGTTAATTATGTCATAAAAAGTTTATGTTGCTATATATATATATATTATGAGCGGTTCCTAAACGTACATAATTAGCTCAGATTTCCAAAATAGTCCCTGACACGTTGGATATTATTTTTATAGAGCTGTGTCGAGTAATTGCACAATATGTTTTCCAATTTGATTAGTTCCATCCTTGTTTTAATGCTAATCGTGATAAGACTGTTTAAATAGTAGTGCGAATGGGGTCGGCTCAAACGTAAACCAAGAAAAATGGCGTAAAATAACACGTCATACCTATAGGCTATAATAATTAATAACTCCGAGGCAGCTATCGAGTAGGCGAAAGCCTGCATGAAAAGAAAGGTGGTTTACCGTGGTTTCATAAATCATAACATGCAATAAATACATTTCTGTTTAGTGCTAATCCATGGTTGCACTTGCACATGGAAGGCTACTGGACCGTTTTTGATGAAAATTAATAGACTGTAGTACCTATAGAGTTGGAATTGCCACGGATGAAGACTCTACTTGGAAGTTGGACATTACTTCATCAATCTTTCAATATTTACATAATACTTATTTGAAATATTGCGAAGAGCATTGAAGTCCAAAATTAAAATAGATATTATTTAGGTCTACAAAAATGCATGAACATGAGTATTTCTTTAAAAAAAAAAGTGACGTACTATTTTCTAGCTCTGTCATCTTGATCTTTTCTATTTGTAGGAATTTTATACTCGTATTTTTGTAAACAATGTTTCGTTACTTAGCTAAGTTTTGTTAGATCGATATAGTTTTTCGTAAGTATGGGGTTAACCAGCAATACTGGACTTTTAGCTAGCGTGCAGGCTAAACATTCGGAACGGCTTGTGAAGGTAAGCTGGAGGCTGGTTTAGCTTATTACCTATTTCACACAAGCTGTAGAAGTTAAATCTTAAAAGGGAGTTAATTAAAACTTAAAAGCTGCTAAAGGTGTTTGTTTCTGTTTCGTGATAGTTTTCTTACAGCTTGGTAGATATAAGGCAAGATGTAAGTTCTAGATCTGTTATGTAGGTAAGTCTAGGCCAGTCATGATGACGAGGCATATTTTGAATGAAATATAAACGATACATTCAAAGTTTTTGGGTGCTAATGATATTGCTATATCATATCCTGTATAACAATTGATATACGGGTGGTTCTACAAAAATTGGGTAACTTAGGGATATTTTGTTTACTGTAGTTTTTATGGTAAATTAAGACATGTTTGGGTTTATAAGATAAACCCAAACATGTCTTAACATATATAATGAATATATTGTTGCAAATCGGGACAGTCATTTTTTAGAGTAGTTTTTAAAATATTTAAATTTTTCTGAATTTGACTGCCAGAGGACTGACGAGGGTGACACAGTACTGATATATAATGCAAACATATTAGAAATATATGACATTTGTGGCATTTATTAAACGCTTATAAACTATATTAATTAACACTTTAATTATTTTAATGTATCAAGTTCTTAGTAGTTAAGTTAAATATCGAAAAAAAAAATTGTGATAATGTGGGGAAAACACTATCACAACCTTTATAAGAATTTTGACATTGTAATAAACATTTTTTTTTACTTTTAAGTACTTTTACTTAACAGTATACATTAATAATTAATATCAACAAACAACAGAATTAAAGTTTTAGTTTTTTGGCCATCTGTCCGTCAGTACGTCCATCTGTCAATCTATTTGTCTGTCACCAGGCTGTATCTCAAGAACAGCGATGGCTAGGTAGTTTTTATTTTCACAAATGACGTATAATTGAGTTGCAGCTATAACGAAAATACAAAAATTAAAACAAAATAAATATTTAAGAGGGCTCCCCATACAAGAAACGTAATTTTTTGTGCCCTTTTTGCTCAATGTCAATAATGCAACCAGGTAATTTTAAATACTCTAGAAATACTCAATTTTGTTCTTACTTTAATAATAAACAATAAAATTATAAGAAAATAAATATTTAAGGGGTCTCCTATACAACGAATATACTTTTTTGTCTTTTTAACTCAATGTCGATAATGGCACCAGGTGGACAATCGAAATGTTCACAAAATACTATTTTTTCTTATTCTTTAATAGTAGATAATAAAATTAAAATAAAATAAACACTTAAAGAGAGCTCCCATACGAAAATAGCCATTTTATGGCACGAGAGCTTCGTGCTGGAGTCTGACTCGCACTTGACCAATTTTTTCAAGTTAACCGTTAGATTTTGTGGTTTCTTCATTTTTTCTTTTGCTCTTTCTCCTTTTCTTAAGTACATTTTGTAATCTATGTTTTTTTTGCTAATTCAGCTTATTTGAAGAGGTAGTTTGATTCTCGGCAAGAAAGTCTTTTCAGCTTCTCTTTTCTTATTTAATATATTATCCTTCGGTCTAATTTGTGTTTTGTGGTAGGCGCCATTATGTTTAACACTAAAATAAATAAACAAATGGTTAACACACCCCAATTGTTGTGATAAAAGTGATCTTAAAGAAAAAACATCAGTACTCTGGCAACATGTCAGTCCGTAGGCACGATTTCAGGCAAAGGACTGACGCCAAAGGACTGATGATTTCGACATAAATTTAAGGTTATAATTAAAGTTAATGTTTCTTTTCGTATTTTCTAATATCAATATATTAATTTTTTACTAATCATAGTAAACAGTATAGAAATCAAAATTAAAATTAAGATTTATAAGGAATTAACGACTTAGCCACAGTACTGAGTTTTTGACTGGCCCTGCGAAAGATTATGTCATATCCGACGAGCTAGCACTCATACTGTAATAGTGGCAAAGAAATGCTGCAGTTCTTAGCTGACACTATTACCAACTAAACATGATTCATAGGTATTTGACCATGTATACCTGTTTTTTGGTGAAAAATTTTGCATTTGAAAATTACACAAAGGACTGACGAATGAAACCTATGACAAAGTTTCCACTCTTTTTTAAAGACATTGTAATTATTTTTACATTATGAAAGTCCTGACATTCATTATTACGTACATTAAAGATTGTAATTCTATATCGAGTTTTCTGAAATTAACCGTAAAATCGGATGTACAGTTTCTTGATTGAACGTTTTTGGGTTTGTGACAGGCCAAAGAACTGACGTTTTGAGCATATTCTTTCAATTTTATACAATTTCTAATTAAATTACGTATCTGAAATTGAGTGACCAATTAAAGGAGATTACATACTTTTAAAATTAAGTATAAAATCTTTAAAATATAATGTGATTTAATATAATTATATTGACTGGTGACAGCGAGTTACCCAATTTTTGTAGAATCACCCATACCTATTTTATAAGTCACCGGCTACACGGTCAATTTTTCATCAATCTGGTACGGATTGACGAAAATTTGATCGTGTACGCCACTGATTGATGGATTGATCGTATTTTTAATATGAAATTTTTATAACCGTCAATATTCCGTCAATCAGATTGATGGATCAGATTGATGAAAATTTGACCGTGTAGCCTGTGACTAATATGAAATTTTTATAACCGTCAATATTCCGTCAATCAGATTGATGGATCAGATTGATGAAAAATTGACCGTGTAGCCGGTGACTAAGGTAGCGACTGTCGAGACTGTGTGATATGTTCCTCCTCTTCACATTGTCACCGGCTACACGGTCAATTTTTCATCAATCTGATCCATCAATCTGGTACGGATTGACGAAAATTTGATCGTGTACGCCACTGATTGATGGATTGATCGTATTTTTAATATGAAATTTTTATAACCGTCAATATTCCGTCAATCAGATTGATGGATCAGATTGATGAAAATTTGACCGTGTAGCCTGTGACATTCGGCCACGATAGACAATTACTGGCGATTGGCGATTACGAACATATTCGTCTATTACTCATGGCCAACACGACGCATTGTGCATGATATGCTCTACGGACAGCTTCGAAATCGTTACGCATTCATGGCCTAACGTAAAGAGACCACAAAGCAGTTGAATGTTGATGTATGAGCTGAATGGCCCCTATACCTAAAACCATCAGTCAGTTCTCTTTAAGGTATGCGCACACTACAACGGGCTGCATTTCCATACATTTTTACCACAGAGTACTATAATACTGGCGTAATTTTTACTACCTAACAAGCAAAACAGTACAACAGACAAAGATTTTAATATAATAGGCCCGTCCTGTAGCCCTAGCACGGCGACCAGTGGAAATGCGAAAGTATAGACAAACTGTGGAGATAAACTTAAGGGTGCGTCCACATTTGTATCATTTGCGCGATCAGATCCCCGATCAGATCTCCGTCGCGTATCATCGAAGCGTGTCAAAATGATACGCGTATCATGATACGCCCCGATCGCTATTAACCTCGTATCTGATGCGTGTCATACCAAATACACCAAAATACACGCATGATCGGCAGAATGATCTAATAGGCGTCCACACTATGATACGCATACTTGATACGGCGCGATTATCGCGACGGAGATCTGATCGCGCAAATGATACAAATGTGGACGCACCGTAAGGTGCCGTTCCGATCTTTTTTCTTTCCGAAAAATTCAATTAAAATGCCACTTTATGACAGACTATAGTCATAAACAGTGGACATAAACTTAAGGTGCCGTTCCAATCTTCTTTCATTCCGAAAAATTCAATTAAAATGCCACTTTATGACAAACTATAGTCTAAAAATTCAAATAATATCCTACTTTATGACATATATATATATATATATATATATATATATATATATATATATATATATATATATATATATATATATATATATATATATATATATATATATATATATATATATATATATATATATATACTATAATCTGTCATAAAGTGGCATTTTAATTGAATTTTTGTCGGCCGTGATTAGCCGCGGTAAAGATCGGAACGGCACCTTAAGTTTATGTCCACAGTTTGTCTATACTTTCGCATTTCTACTGATCGCCGTGCTAGGGCTACTGCTGCCTTCAGCCGTAATGTGCGAACTTTTAACGAACTTTACTCCCTAGGAGCCAATCCAGCTATGCTGCGAAGTGTCCCCCGCGCCGTTCATCCTGCGTCCTTACGCGGGACTCTACAATCCCTTCTCCCACAACTGTTCAGTGCTTTGCAACCACCCAGCTGACACCACTGCCAAGGAGTACGTGAGGAGAGCTAAGGATGCTTGGGTATGTAGAAGTTCTGATGACTTCTAAACTAGTTATCAAAGTTTGACAAAGGAGGTTGTTGAAAGCCTCTTAATCGTCCTCTGGTTATAGGCTTCATGACGTCACGTTGAAATGGCTGTTGAGAGAGCACAAGAGGGAGTTTAAAATTTAAATATTTTTTTAATTGAAAAAGGACATAATTATACTTACCTACCTACCTCTTTTCTACTTGGATTCCATCCTTCTACTCGTTAAAGCTGTAGGTACAATTGTTTTAATTAATTTGGTACTGATAAATATACCTACTAACATCACAGTACATAGAATCTACACAGTCCATTGAATTTATTGAGCGTTTTATAAACTATATCGTGGAACTAATGCGACATAAAATCAATGGAAAATCTTGTAAACATTTACTTAATTTTTATTGGAAAAATATGATAATGCCGCCTTTAATGCGCAATAAAAATTCAAAGCACACCAAATACCAATATTGAAGGAGCTCAGTAGCACGTTATAAATTATGAATTTGTGTATTTTATAAAAGTTGTAATAGGCTAATATGAATATATTTATATTACTTACTCTAATTTACTGAATAATTATTTGATAATTTAAGTTACTTTAATGCAAATTTTTGATGTCAGCATCAAAAAATATGAATTACGAGTACGAAAGGAAATTATAGCATATTCCTATTTCCGGCAAACGACTCATCACCAAAATGAAAAATCTTTGATTCCGGTTTAAAATAACGGAATAATGTACGGTCTATAGGTGGTCTAGGTTCACTGTTGGATAACTGTAAGTTTCTTTTCAAAGGTTTACAATAATAAAGCAACTTCATACAAATCGATCTACGGAGCGATTCGTACCGACGGCCCGCGTGACACTAAAACCAGCCTTAATTTCTGCATGTTTTGTAGGTGGACGGCAAGGCGCACCATTTCCATGAAGACCTGTCGAAGTTCCAAGACTGTGAGGAGAAAACGCGGACACCTCACGATATTGTTACCGAGGACATGTTCAGAAGGTCTGTAAATATTATCTATATCTAATATCTATTATAGTTTGGATTCAGGATTTTAGGCTGGTACATCCCTTTATTTACCCACTTGGTGTATAATAATTATATTTCTTCTTACTTTTATTCAGTTTTATTATGTTATTAATTAATTATTAAATATACTAAATTAACATATTCTTCTTACTTAATATATTTATTTCATCTCGAAGCTTCAAACTCGGAGATTAATTTAGAGATAACTCCTATCTCAGTTGATTTAAGGGCCTTATCACACTGGCGATTAGCGAGCGATTTGAATGCGACACGACTGCGCAGCGCGCACGCCGCGACAGCGCAGCGTCGTCGCGGCGTCGCGGTGGACGCCATTTTGTACACTCGTCTAGGCGGTCTAGGGAGTATACAAAATACGAGTGTACAAAATGGCGTAAACGTCAAGCCGCGACGACGCTGCACAGTCGCGTCGCTTTCAAATCGCTCGCTAATCGCCAGTGTGATAAGGCCCTAAAGGTCCCGTCAGAGCGAGGCTCTGACGGGACCTTTAGGGACGTCATATAAATTTCTACCGAAATTAGACATAGCAGACTACAGTCCACAGTAAAGTGTACGGCGGTACTAATGCGGATACTTATAAGGCTAACCCCACATTAGGCGTGCGCGTTCCGCGGGCGAATGCGACGCGAGTGCTGCGAGCGCACTGCATGCGTCGCGCACGCGGCGTTCGTTCTCTCGCTTACACCCTCGAGGAACGCACACGCCTAATGTAGGGGACGCCTAAATAAGTACGGAAACCGTGCCCGCGTTACAACTTACAGCACATTATTATTTACAAATAAAAATCAGAAATAACAACTGTGGATTGGATCTCTAGTGTTACGGCTACTCAAGTGCTGTCATCTCTCACCATTATACAGATCCATCAAAATGTTTAAATCAATAATTTGGCATAATCCAGATACACGGAGACCGACTCGCGGCCGCTGACGCCGGCGCCGACGCTCGCGAGCGGCAAGTCGCGGGGCTCCCGTCGCTGCCTCACGCCCGACCAGCCGCTGCAGCGGACCGCCATCGTGCTCGACCTGCGCAGGAGCCACAGCCAGGTATATAAATATACCTCTGTCTTCGGTGACAGGTTCCTTCAAGCCAGGAGGTAGAAAACAAGAGTTACTGCGGAGGCGAGCGACTTGAGACTTCGGAGAAAGACGTTCACGCAGCGATTACGTCGCGGACGTGCAATGAACGCGCCGCTCACTCGACGTGAAAACGTCTCGAATGCTCAACGACAATATACTTAGTAACGTCCTATATGTATATGCTTTGTAAACTCGCTGCAAACACGCGATGAAAACTTTGCTTTAAATCCGCAACGTCTCCACGACGTCCTCGCTGCGCAGTCGCGGCGTGTTCGCGACGTATTCGCTGCGCTCGCTAAACGCTAGGTGCCGCTAGTATGATAATGGGCAATGGCCTTATGGTAAGTGCAGGTTTTTTAATTTCTTATCATCGGTAACCTAAGCTTATACAAAAAAGGTTCTTTAAAAATATGAAACTTAAGTTCCAAATACATATATGGCTCAAACTTGCCAATTAAACTAGTCCTACTCTTTTCACATCTTATTATATTCCCTCTGTTCACTTTCAGGTGATCCTCTAATACCTATACTATTCTCTCTTGACTTAGGTACGACGTTCTCTTATTATATTCTCTCTATTCTTCCAGGAGACCCTCTACTACCGCGGCTACTCTGTCTCCGACGTGACCCACCACACCAGCAGCCCCACCAACGAGAGGTCGTTACCCTCTCTCCACCTCTCCGACAACCGTCTGAAGCAATGCGAGCAACTGCCTCCGCTCGCTTCGCCCCTGGTACTCTCCAAACGGAGTACTAGGGAACCAGTCAGCGTTAGGTCGCTTAAGAAGGTACGTATTCAGAGGCGGAAGGCGTGGGCGGTGTGGGCGACCGTTTATAAATAAATTATACGTGTGGCTTTTGGGTACTGCCGTGGTAAAGCAGTGCAATTTTAATTCACATACGTCTAGCTAGAGTCTAGACGCACGTACACAAACATCGTGCCGAAGTCTGGCTACGCCGCACCGACCGGCACAGCTTTGCGGCCTTGGGGCGGATCGGAGTGGGGTGTGTTAGGTTTAGTTCGTTACGGTTGATTCGGTCGTCGCGCTCAAAGCCCGCGATAAAAGCTATGCAATAGCTTAAAATTTGAGTAAGTATCAAAAAATTCTTCCTCTCAAGTTTTCAACGATATATTAGGCAGCATCGATCGAAATTATGCTAACTTAAATTTTAAGTTAGCGTTATATTAGGTTCCGATTTAATGCATGGAATATAGAATAATAGAACCTAACTCCTAACATAATTTTTGAATTGGGAACATATTACAATAGATTTTTTGTTTAGTTCAATTTTATTTAAAACGACAATTTAGAGATACATATTATTATATAATAATGTGAGGTCATGAGACCGGTTTCGTCATGCCTCGAAGCGCAGTTTAGTTTTTTAATTTTTATAAAATTATAAATACATGATAATGACTGTGAATCAAATTAAGTTTTATAAATAGAAGCCTTCTTCCTTTTGATTGGGTAGGTAATATTAGTGGGAGATAGAATAGCCATAAAGCAAAACAGTACTTTCAGAGAAATTGTTTCATATGCAGATGGCGGTCCTATGTGAATTGGTCGCGTTATGTAAAACCGCTCCCGCTTCCATATGTGCAATGTGTGCAATGCACACGGGCGCCATCCTCTAGGGGCGCCAAATAGCCATCTTTAGGGGCGCCAAAACCAAGGACCCAAAGCCTAAAGAGGCGCCAAAATCCTTATTTGGCACACAGGCGCCAGTAGCCCTTACGGGGGCCCTGTGTAAACCCAGCCAAAAGCACGATTGACATTCAATTTACATAACTCGACTAAATAATCTAGGTCCACCGTCTGACTATGAATCAATTACTTCGAGGGTACCTAGGTTTTTCTGGTTGTACCTAAGTTAGTACCAGTTGCAACGAAATTTAGTATACGCGGTAAACTTATAAACTATCCTAAGCTCTATAGGTAAGTATAACGAAATATTTTCAGCGGCTATTTATATAGTTTCCACTGGGATATCAAGTACTACAAGAACTAACGAAGCGTTGATAGATAGTAAGATAAGGTCGATAAAAAATATTAGTTTCGTATGCAAAGTACAAACTCGTAGTCATAGTCCGTTACATATTTAGACGTACCATACACTGTTAACTCGCTAGTAAGAAATAATACAAATTGGCAATAAATTACACGAGTTTATTACCCATTTAAATTTAAAATAATATCTTGCAATCTCAAGTAAATAAAACCAAAATAAAAGTTACATAATTTCGTAATTTGCTTAGTTTAATGTGCAGTTTTTAGTATTAAAAAAAATAGAAACGCAATTCTGAAATTTGATTTTTGAACATATATTTTTTTAATCATGATGCCAGTGATTTCGACGACAAAGCTATTACAAAGGAAGAAGGAAGTGAAAAGAGAAATAAACAGAATAAACAAGTCCCTAGAGAGCATTCGGACGAAAAGGAAACCTTTTCCCCCCCTGCCTGTAGTGGAACAATGCACATGCACCATCATGCACGTCACAAAGATCGTTATAAATTACGCGCCAAAGAATCGAAAACGCGGCGGTTCGAATATAATATTGTCTATGACATCATGGGGAAGCACTGGCCAGCAGAAAAGAATAAGATTGCCGAGTGTTAAGCTCGCCAAAAAGTTCGCTAAGAAGGAAATGTTGTACGACAGTGCGGAGTTCATTAAAAAGTTAGAGGTATTCGAAAAGACGTTTTTTGCGCGGGAACCGCATTTTTCCGCAACAACAACTATCTATCATCTCCCGGGACACAAAAGGTTTTGCATACCAAATTTAATCACAATCGGTTCAGCGGTTGAAGTGTGAAGAGGTTACAGAAATGCACACTTTCGCATTTATAATATTAGTGTAAATCTATACATATAATAAAACTGTAGAAATGACGATTCTGTACATTAAAGATATTCAAAAAATAATAAGCGGAGGGTGTCACTACATCGCTATACAAGCCAAAAATGTGGTCAGTTTTTTGTCTGTCTGTCTGTCTGTATGTATGTTTGTTCCACTATCACACGAAAACTACTGATCCGATTTGAATGCGGTTTTCGCAGATATATTTGTCTTCTTCCAACTTAACATCTGGTGTATAATTTTTTTTCCCCCCACCCCTCTAAAGGGACAAAAGAGGGGTCAGATTTTGTATAAGACTTTTGCTTTAACACGAAAACTACTGATCCGATTTGTTCTTTAATATACACACAATATACTATAGTTTAATGCTTAGCACAAACCTACGCGACCACGCGACTGCGAAGGTGATGCGTCAATACAAAACACACATTTGACAACTTGTCAAATGTGTGTTTTGTATTGACGCTCCCGCTTGTGTACCATCGAATAATGATAGTTTGACAACATTTCATTTAATTAATCATCAAAAATAAAAAATACCATTTCTTTGTTTATATTTCCTAAGTCCTAAAAAAAAATTACAGATATTTTTAATCATTAATTTCCGAGAAAAAAAATTAAAACGAAAAATCCACTTGTGACGTCATTGG
Source organism: Polyommatus iphigenia (assembly GCA_963422495.1). Classification (NCBI taxonomy): domain Eukaryota; kingdom Metazoa; phylum Arthropoda; class Insecta; order Lepidoptera; family Lycaenidae; genus Polyommatus; species Polyommatus iphigenia. The sequence continues at coordinate 3,487,141 of OY730184.1, read as the reverse complement.
TACGGCAGAATACGATACACACCTTTGCATACAGGATATAACCTAAAAAACGTTTATCGCGTCACTTTAATGTCGTTGTCAAAAAATTGACATATAACCTCTATTTAGAATCTTTGTTGTTGTTGAGGTTGTTGCATGCATAATACAGTATATATACTGAGAACGCCACGCAATTTTGATTTAATATCTTTTGCTTAAAATGAATCCCAATGAATATTTTTTAGGGCACGTGCCCTATAAAGACCATAAAAATTGTTTTGTACCAAATTGCAAAAACAATTCTGTTAAAGATGCACACAAAACCTTCTTTGCGGTACCACGGTCAGCAAAGCAAGAGTGGTGTAATGCCGTGGGTGTTGGATGCCCGAAACGTCTTATATTTATATGTGAAGATCATCTTAATGTAAGTAAATGTAATTAAATTAGATTATTACAAAATATTGTAATACTTACCTACTTATATAAAATTATGAAAGCCAGTTCACTGCATTATCATGTTTGCGTTGTCTAGCAAATACTCTGAACCATGCTAAGTAAATGATATAAATAAATACATACTTTTTGCAGCTTAAAGTATCAAGGTTTGTTTAAGACTTTTTTTTGTTCTAGCTTGAAGAAGATGTTGACAACTACCATTATTGGCGTATTATGAATGGAAAACCTAAGCTAAAGAATCGAGTACCAGTTTCATTAATTCATAGGCCTAGTAATTTAGACATAACTCAGCCAAGCACATCTTTACAGTCATCTGTGACTGTTGACAGGGGTACAAATTATGAACCAACTAGCGGATGTAATAAAGCTGTGCAAGTAAAGGCAAAAACTGCAGACCGGGCAACTTACTGTTCACTACACATACATAAAAAAACAGAAAAAGAAAATGTAGATCTGTTTGATGTAGAAAGCATAGAGGCAATACCATCTACACAGGGCAGTACTACCTCTGCTGACTTTTCAGAAGACACGTCTGAAATTTATGAAGAGAAAAAACTCAATGGCAAAAGCTTTATGCTCAGATTAATTGAAAAAAAACCACATATTTATATAGGTGTACCAGAAAATTATTATTGGTTGATAATGTTTTTTGAATCACAACTTAAAGTAAAGTCTTTAGATACCATTATAACCTTGTATAAAATTAAAAATAACATACCTTTTTATCAAATAGCCGATATGTTTCAGGTATCGTTATCAACAATATGGAGAATATTTTTTAAAACATTGTGTATTTTATCACAGTTTTTTCAACAATTTATTTTTTCTCCACAGATACAGGACATTAAAAGACATTTACCGTCATCTTTTACAACTAGTAAAGAATATTCAAATGTGTTTTGCATTATAGATTGTTTCGAGATAGAACTAGAAAAACCATCAAATCCAATACAACAGTCCCTTACATGGTCTCAATACAAGAATGCAAACACTCTAAAGTACTTAATAGCCACAACACCAGATGGGTTTATTAACTTTGTATCTATTGGATTTGGTGGTCGTATTTCAGATGCAAAAATAGTAGAGAAGAGCGGTTTTTTGGAAGTCCTACCTGAAAACTGTACACTTTTGGCTGACAGGGGGTTTAAACATATAGAAACTTTGTTGAGCAGAAAGCACATTGCACTTCTTCGCCCACCTAGTGTGTCAAAAGGTACCAAAATGACCAAACAGGAAGCAATAAAAAGTAAGGCAGTAGCCAGCCTGCGTATTCATGTTGAGAGGGTAATAAGGAGAGTAAGGCTATTTAAACTTTTAAAACCACACTCGGTGGTTAATAATAAATTTATTCAGCATATGGATGAAGCTGTTATTGTGGCATGTGGATTAATTAATTTGCAAAGTTCAATAATAAAAAATGAATAAATAATTTCAAAACGATATATTTTTTTATTTTGCACTGTTTAACATAATCTTAAAAATAAATTGTTCCCAGAACTTTGCAAATTAATTAATCCACAAAAGTTCAATAATAAAAAATGGCATGTAATTAAACCAACTTCTTTTTAATAGCATTTTTGGCTAAGTTAGTAATTTAGAAGGGAACTTCTAAGTTACTAACTTAGCCACAATCAACTAGCCTCTAAATAAATCTAAGTTCCCTTCTAAATTACACAATAAATATAACTCAAATTGCTAATTAATTTCTGAATTATGCTAATTAAGTTTTCTGTGTGGTCATAAAAAAAAGAACCTTAAGAGGCCGGGTACCCTTGGAATTTCTCATACAAACGTAATTCCAAAACGTAATTCCAAACTATCTTAAACTGAAAAATAACTCAAACATGTTAAATATTTTCGTATGAGAAAATGATTTTGGAATTACGTTTGTATGAGAAATTCCAAGGGTACCCGGCCCCTTAACCTACTGGTACCCAAAGAAATGTAAATCTAATCTATTTAGTTGTAAATTCCGTGGGTAAGTTATAATTTCCTTTCCTATAATCTAGATTTATAATTTCCCATAAAAAATGAATAAAATATACTAAAATGATAAAATTGTTTTTATTTTGCACTGTCTAACATAATCTTAAAAATAAATTGTTCCCAGAACTTTTCAGCATTATTTAATAAACATTGCATGTAATCGCTATCATAGTCCACCCAGTACTTATGAATAATTTTAGATTGTTCAAAACTAGGATCAGCTACACAAAACAATCCTCTCAGCTTTCTGGTGGCATGCATTTGCAGCATTATCTGAGCTTTAAATTTGTCCTTTAACTCGGAATTTTTTACATAGTTCAGCATAGTTTTGTTGCTGATGGGACATTTAATTTCTATCACAAAGTCTTTACAAACTCCATCAGGAGAAACACCAATTATTGGTGTTATAAGTATAAGTCCACTATTTTTAATAACACCAAACTCAGTTTCTAGTTCTTTAAGGACTAATTTTTCTAAAGCCTTTCCCCTTTTAATCGCTTTGGTCTCTGGTACTTTATAACCTCCTAATATAGTTTGTACTAAAGCACCATTTTCTGTTTTACAATGAACAGCTTCATAGATTTTGGATCCTGTTACTCTCCCTTGACGTAAGGAGTGCCAAAGTTTTGAGTCAGCTTGGTCTTTTGTAGCTTCAGTTATATTATTTATAACCTCTGCTGTCAATTTATTACCACAAAATGTTTTAAATTTTTCATAGGTGTGGTTATCATCCACCTCACGAAGAAACTGCAACATCAAATTAAAAATCCTGAAGTTAGTCAATGAATGCTGACAGTTTGTCGTGTACTTATGAATCAATCCTGTGTCTATGTTTCTTTTTTTACATTCTTCTAAGAACAGAGACAGAGATACACTCGCATTCACATTCTCTGGCGATTTTTTTTTTCTGCCAATATCTTTTGCTGTGATGAAGTTCTGTTCACCTACAGCACAAGAGAGTTTTGGTTTCTTCCAATAGCAGGTTGTCGACGTAACTGATGGTTCATCCGATCTTTTTATGAGCCACATTGCAAAGCAAATAACATGTTTGCACCCTCCTGCGGAAGCTGCACAGTCATTACACTCAACTTGAATAATTTTTTCAGCCATTTCATCAATAGTAGCAGTAACCATATATAGCTTTCCCTTCACTTTGTGTTCGGGAGTTACTCTGAATTTGACAACGCATAGGTGACCTTCTCTTTTTACTTCTACATATCCTACAGCCGTGTCCACATAAGCCTCCCGCGAAGCCAACAAAGACTTGGCACTACGTGTTTCCGCAGCATTGTAGCATTCGTTTTCTTGCATGTATTGCAGCAACATTATGTAGTCTATTTTAGGCAAGTTCCTGCTGTCAGCGACGTGAAATCCCTCGGATACTTTCATTGTAAAAAGAATCAAATCAAATCAACGTTAAGAATTATCGAAATTTGCGAAAAGAGCTCGAAAATAATGCAGATCACAGATATGTAGTATAATATTGTAGATGCAGATCTAAACACAATAACAAATTCAATAACCTCAAAGTATCACAAAGTCAGTGACAGTACTGATAGTTTTTTTTTTAAGAAATCAGATATGACGTGCAAAGGTATTTTGTTGTTCAACCGTACCAATGACGTCATTTGGCGCTTAAGTCATTTTAGAATGATCAGAATTAAAAACCAAGTTTTATAAATGAAAATGACCACATTTTCAAAAATAAAAAAATATGGGTCCCCTAATTTAACCCCTGCTTTTATATTTCGTCATAAAACAAGTACAAAAAATATTTGAAATGTTGTCAAATCTGTCAACTGGGTTTGACCTAATGCGACCAACTTACGTAGGTCCGCCATTTGCCAATGAATAAACTTCTTTGACAGCACTTGCGAGGCGGCAGCGTCCTAGGATGGCGGCAGAGTCCGTAGTTCGTAGGTACATAGGAGCGACAAAATTAATAAATGGCCTCATACAAAATATAAATCCGGCCCTGCCTAAAAGTTTATTTTAATTTTATATTTAAAAGTTTATTAGCTGTTACAAATAATACGTTATCCATTCCAGAACCAACTGAAAGCGTTGAACATAGGAAAGGAGAAGAAACTCAAGAAGACAGAAACGCCGGCGTCACAACGATCCAAGAGCGAGAAGGACGCTAATGGATCCGAACCTATCGATAACCCAGATGATAGCGGTACGTTCTTTACATATTTTGAGTTAGGTATACACACCCTGTACCTATATGACTCAAAAGTGTGTCTGGCTGTCTCAGTCTGATTACCTCTTCATGCCCAAACGGATGAAACCTATTTTGCTGTTGGTATGGAGATTGGAGACACTTTGAATCCTGCTACTTTCACAGTAAACTTTCTACGAGGAACACATACACATAACACAACATAAAGTTTTATCATTTATCACTTAGTTTTGTTACAAGTTACAACCTGTGTTATAGTTATATTTTTACAAGATGACGACCGCAACTCGGTTGCGCGAAAATTCGTTTATCGCGTGTTAAATGTAAATTTTTCCGGGATAAAAAGTACCCTATGTCCTTTCCCGGGACTCAAAGTATCTCCATACCAAATTTCAGCAAAATCGGTTCAGCGGTTTGGGTTCATGAAGCGGTGAGAGCGTGAAGAGCTAACAGACAGACACACTTACGCATTTATAATGTTAGTATCGATTATAGTGATAATCCGATCAAAATAATAATAATTATTAATATTCCGCAGGTGAAGTCCGTCGTCGCGGCAAGCGGCGTCGCAAGGTGCGCGGCGGCAGCGACCGGCTGACGTCAGCGGGGCTAGCGACGCAAGCCCAGCAGGACCCTGAAACACAGGTGATTATACCTACCGAGTAGTGGCGAGACAGTGCCCTCGGCCATACATATTGTAGCAGTACCTACAAAGTACCTACACGTTCGTCGTGGAAGATTGAAACATAGAAGAAAATCGTTCTGCCAAGAACGTACGTTCGAAATGACGAGAGAAACCGTCCGTGTATATTAAGTGCATTTGCACCGGACATGAAGTAGCCCTGAAAAGGACTTTTTCTAATAAGAGTTCTTCACAACACAACACTACGCATCGAGGCTACGTCGAGCGAGGGATATTCGCAGCATAGCTACGATCTTCATGGCGTTTGCAGAGCTTCACAAAATGGCGGCACAACTGCTCGCGACGGCGCGGCAGCGAGCGACCGGGAGACGATGTCGGTATCCCGATATAAACACTAAATGACGCCCGCAACTCCTATGAGCCAAAATTCGTTTATCGCGCGAGAACCGTACATTTTTCCGGAATAAAAAGTATCATATGTCCTTTCCCGGGACTCGGTTCAGTGCTTTGGGCGTGAAGAGGTAACAGACAGACAGACACAGTTTCGCATTTATAATACATATCACATATTAGTAAAGTATGGAAGTATGGATGCCGAGTGCTCGTTCGAGAGCTCTGTGTCGCCACTGTGCTGTAGGTGTGATCATGGCATATGGGTGCATTCTAGCAATACGGGGCCTTAGAACCAGACCAATATGAAATAATCAGAAAATATTATAAGCAATATTTAACCGAGCTCTACTATCTAAGAAGTCAAACCTTTAAGAAGAGAGTGTATTCGCTCTTAATAAGAGAATGTATTCAATATTCATGCCGCTGGGGCGCAGCTACTTCCACAGTGAACTCAATATAAGGGACAGATACGCACCCTAAAGTATTATCACTTTGTTGTTACACCCTGTGTGTTATTTCCTCCAACGATGTCAATATTTCCTTAGGTTGCCGGCATAGACACTGACTCCCGGAACCACAGTTCCCGAGGCTCGATAGCCCCGCCCCCCCACACGCCCCTCCTGCCAATCATCAAATCAGCGCCGCGCAAGACTGACTCGTTCCTGGACGACGAAATACTGAAGTATCTTCATAGAGAAGTGGATGAAGAGGCGATTGAGACGGAGTTTGATACCAAGGTCTGTCTCTTTCTTTACTAGTATTTAAAGCTGTATCTATCTCTTTCTTAAAGAGTAAGCTAGATTAAGTAACGCGTAGGACTGACTCGTTCCTGGATGACGAAATACTGAAATATCTGCATAGAGAAGTGGATGAAGAGGCTTTTGAGACTGAGTTTGATACCAAGGTCTGTCTCTTTCTAGCTTAAACGGAAAATAGCGCTGTCTCTTTCTTAAAGCATAATCTTATATATAAAATTCTCGTGTCACAATGTTAGTCCACGAACTCCGAAACGGCTTTACTGATTTTTACCAAATTTTATATGCATATTCAGTAGGTCTGAGAATCGGCTACTGGGTACTTTATATATTGATAAGTGCATTTGTTGAATAAATAATAGTAAATTATTACAACCTGAGACTGACGGCGACCATTGTTTGTGCGACGAGATAGCGATCGACGTTGCCATGGCGACATACTTATTTAGTCACTTCAATAAGATAATATGGGCGAAATACTTTATATTATGGCAAAACAACGTTTGCCGGACAGCTAGTATTATATAATATCTACTCAGTAACGCATCTTCGTAAACGATTTGATACTCGTAGCGATTGAGACGGAGTTTGATAAAAGGCATTCTATTTCTACAATAATTGGAATAGATGATTGACGTCTTTCAAAAACGATTTCCTCTTTAAAATTATAAGTCTTACCCTTATTTATTTCCTAATGTTCTTTTTCTTCCAGCGTCGCTACGTCCTGCAGGAGGCGTTGCGTACGCGGCCGCAGCGGGCGCGCACGCGTGACCTCTTGCGTGCGGGGGGTCTAGGGGGTCTAGCGGAGGGTCTGGGGGAGCAGGGGGTCTCCGGGCTGGGGGACTGGCTGCACGTGCCGCGCGTGTTCTCCCGCAGGAACGCGCGGTTCACGCTGCCCATTGATACCAACGCGCTAGCAGGTAAGATGGGACAGAGTTTCTCAAAGTGGGAATCCTCCTAAATCCTGGGTTCACTTTACACCGCCGCGGAATGGAAGCGTCAATTTCGCCCCATAACGCGAGAATTGGCAGAAGTGGTATTGTCATACTGTTGACATAAATTTCATTGTGCTAGGTATGTACAGTTTCGTTGCAAAAAGTCCCTTCCATTCCATTTCGCGGCGGTGTAAATTGAGCCTTAGGAATTCACTATTCCTCGGTAGCACCCTACATTCTTCGGCTAATAATAATCAATGGCTTTCCACTCCTGACAGCTATACTAGCGCACGAACATGCTGCGGCTCAATTTGAAACTAATCAGACTCGTGAATCAAAATCGTATCAGTTTCGGGGGGAGCTGCTGATTAGTTCCAAATTGAGCCGCAGCACGATTGTCTGGTATATTGTCGGAAGTAGCAAAAGCTGTTGAGATCGAGGTGATTCGATTCTTGATTCTGTCGGAAGTAAGGCAGCAAGCTTTAATTCCGTTTCAGACATAACGCCGATGCAGTTCGCGGCGCGGTACGTGAGCATACAGAAGTCCAAGCAGCTGCTGTACCTCACAGTACTGCGGCGATTCCGCGACGGATACAGGATGCCTATAGACGTGAGTCTTAGCCGGCCCCTAGACGATCAATTTCTATTGTGCAATATCACGCTTCAATTTTATACAACAGTTTATTTGACAATTAGATTAAAGGCGCGTGATGTTCAATATCAACCCTACTCCCTAGGGTCTAGACTCGATCGTATACGCTATACAATATTTTGTCCCTGTTTGATAGGCGGGAAACGCCCTTTTTAGACATGGACAAACATTTTATAGTTTATTTGTATACTTTTTTTATATTATCAAGGGGTTTAATTTTTAATACGACCTTTCTTTGAATGGCTCATATTATAAAATGTATCTATTTGTGACAGTATGAACTGACCCTTACAATTGAATCTTTTTTTTCTAATATATTTCTCTCTACCATTATTTTCAGGACATCCCAGAAGGTCTGATCCTGATGATGGGGGGAATACTAACCCAGGATCACGTGAGAGAGTTCGAGGACATCATGCGATGGGGGGAGTACGTGGAAGGGAGCGACCCTGACGACATCAAGTTAACCCTGGACACTGATGGACTAGATGGAGATAAGATAGAGGTAATATGACCCATGAAGCATTCGCCAGTTTCGATAGCGAAGTAAGATATGTCGAAAATATAAGGGGCTTTAGTCAAAGTCAAGTTGGTACCGAGTGGTTGTTGATCGGAACGGTACCTTAAGGCTGTGTTTCCACTGAAGCGGAGCGGAGCTTAGCGGTGCCTGAATTGACCAATCGTGCTATTCCAGCGGAATGACAGCGAAGCGGAGCGAAGATTTCGAGCATGGTGATTGGTCAATTCGGCACCGCTAAGCTCCGCTCTGCTTCAGTGGAAACGCAGCCTAAGGGGTTTGACTTAACGCATCGTGTCACACTATCATGACTCGACGATTGCCATGCGTTCGTCTAACTTTGCTATCGAAACTGGCGAATGCATTTGACCAATGGCCAGGCCACAACACACCATTACGATTTACAGCATCGTATTGAAAAACAACATTACACAGAAATACGATGGGACGACGCAACGCAAAATTTTCATCGGATACGACATACGACAAGCATAGCACTCGCATCTAGCATTTACGAAGGGCTGTCGCATCTAAAATTTCCACGATGCTTTCTGTGGCGTCGTAGATTTTTACGATGCATAGCAGCAACATAGTATTTTGGCCTGGATCTAAGCACTCTATAGCCTTACTCCTGAAATTTATGTAACGTTATGTACTATGTTTTTAGGTGGAGAGCAACACAATAACGTTCAGAACGTGGTGCGGTGTGTGCGCGACCTGTGAACGGCTGTACGGCCGCTTCCCCGCCAGAGACCGAGATCCGCCGGACGGGGTAAGCATGGGTGTAACTACCGGAAGTCAAGGGGGGACCGAAATCTTCATTGGCCCTCATCTCCATTCCATAGCAGCCATGAAAACGGCTACCGAGATTCAAACCAGCCATTAAGCCATGAAAGGTTCGTATGGCGTTATGGGGAAAGATAGGACAGAGGTTAAGGGGCGCCCTTAGAAACAGTGGCGGATTTACCCTGAGGCCCAGTAGGCCCGGGCCTAGGGCGGCCAAATATAGAGGGCGGCAAATCGTGCAAAAAACTGTGCGACTGCAGTGTGAAGCTAGTGGCAATGGGCGCGACTCTGGACGGACTCTATATTTTGATAGTGAATAAGATCTCAATATCTGAATCTCCATAATCCATATATATAAATAAAACGTACTGGAATCAAGTTTCATTATATGTTTTTTTTTTAACAAACTAAATTATGAAAATTAAAAAACATAAACTACAAGGTCTCAGTTGTGTGCAGTAAAGATGCGTGGTGGCTTCTCGGTTATTAAAATTTGGCTGTTTTTTGTGAGATATTTAAAAGCTCGCGTACCGTTTGATTATAATCTTCCTATATCACTATTTTTGCGTATCAAAATTATAAATAATTTCGTAGTTACTGTATCGTACATATAAAATAGTTTGTACGTTTAGTTTAACCCGTTTCGGCCCAGGACCCCACTCGAGGTACACCTCTCTTCAGTGGCTCATAAGTCATAACATAACTAATGCTATTCGCGCCTAAATAGCCCCGTCACTATAGGGGGTTGACCTCGGAAAATCGAGATGCCCAGTATTTACCACGTAAAAACTTTATTGGTTTGGCATCCTAAAACAGTTCTCAAAATTCACATATAATAGGCTACTTGACCTATTTTTTTCTTCATTCTAATCGCTTCTTAATCATTCATTTTCACCAAAAAAACTAATATTTTAATATTTTAAACAGTAGAAACCCACAAAAATGTTGATTGAAAAATATGCCTTTTATATGGATGGCGCCGAAAACACTGTCCGCCATTGTACCGCCATAGTGTGACGTCATATTTTTTGTATTTTATACTTTCTTTATTGAAAAAAGTTTTATGTGCTAAGCGTACGAGTCTAACAGTGCCAAAAAATTAGAAAAGAATTTAGAAATCATTTGTAATGTTGAACACTTTTGTAGAAAAGTTTTGGCTATTTCATTTCCCAACTACAATAAATGGAGATAATATATAAAACTGATGTTTTATTTGAATTATTCAAGAAAATATATTTTATAAATTTTTCTAGGCTTATTCATATTATTTATGTACAAATAAACTTACATTTAACGAGCGCGATAAATAAAAGATATTAAATTACAAATAGGATGACGTCACATCCAAATCGGAAGTACCGCAAAAGCGTTTTCGTCAGTACAATTCCTATTTTCATAAAATCATATTTTCAAATCGACTTTATTTATCAATCATAAGCTTTTATTTGATGATAAGGGTGAAATACGGTTTCCTAGGCCAAGTTCTACTAGAAATATGCATTTTTTCAATGAAATTAAACATAGGTCAAGTAGCCTATTGTCATTGGTCAGAAGTCACAAAAATCGATTTTTTTACTTTTTTGCAAATATTTAGTTTTCTATGCGTTTTACGTTTTTTTGTATAAATAGAAAAGTTGTAGAAAATTTAATTCTCTATAACTTTTCTATTTAACATTTTTTTACATCTTGAACTGTTTTCAAATTACTAGATACATGGTCTGTTTTCAAAATAGAGGGCGTAGAGCGCGCGGTCGGAGAATTATTATCTGAGATCAACTGGTAGTCTCGATCAAAAACTCGTAAATTTATTTCTAAACATACAATTATCATTTTTTATTACACCTTGACAACAATTATGGACTAAAATATCACTTTACACTTAGGAATTATTTAAAAACTTAAAGTCAGTAAATATTATTTCTTTACTTTTTAAAGTTTTTTGGCGGGTTTTTTTTTATTTCTTAATTTAATTTTATTTCATGCTTTTTAAACTTTTGTTGGTTATAGTGCAGAATAATATGCAAAGAATACCGTCTATGAATGTCCTTTCGGATGAGCCCGTCAATATGAGCCCAAACACGAAACCTCCACTTTGGGTTCATACGGAGCTCGGCTCCTATATAATCCAGGTGATGCTGCAGCAGCAGCATGCAAATATTTACTGTTTATCTACGTTTTACTGATTGTCGCAATCAAAATGAGCCCAAACACGAAACCTCTGCTCTAAGTTGGTGAGGAGTTGGGTATCCTATTGATTACCAGGTGATGCTGCAACACCAGGTCAACTTTCCATTAATGTGTATTGTGTATGTTATTCATAAATATCACGAACCAGAATGCAAAATATAAAACTCATCAAACAACTGCAAGTTGCTAACGGCCATTCACGAACCAGATAAACTGCGATTTTTCAGCACTGAGCAGGCTGATGATGATGAACTATAGCTAAGAACACTCTCGACCATGTCAGCTTTCAAACAAAAAAAAACTAGATCAAAATCGGTCCACCCGTTTGGATGCTACGATGCCACGGACAGATACACACACAGACAGACAAACAGACAGACAGACACGTCAAACTTATAACACCCCTCTTTTTTATCGGGGGTTAAAAATGGGAATAAAGATTCCTTTATTCCTTTATTCATGAATTCTCATGAATTATGTATCTAGATAGAATTTATGTATCTAAATAGAATGATGGGTGCTGAGAAAGGGGCGGCACATGGCCTGGGGCCTACAGCGGCCAAATCTTACTCATCGTAATGACGTCATCAAATCTACAAATATTTTGACCAGTATCTACAATTACCTTGTTGAAAAACATCAGACGCCGAACATAATTTTAACTTTTAAATCACTTAAAAGATAAGTTAAGAAATCCAAAAAGTCAGGGTGATTTAAACTGTACCTTATAGCGCGAAGCGCTAGACAAGTGAACCCCGCTCCGTCTCGCACCCCCTCACATATACCGATCCGCCGATCGAGCCGGGAGAGGAAACCGCCGCGGCGTGCTTACGATTGACCAATCCGCGCCGAGTATTATTCTCAGTTGCGCGCGCATGTTAGGCGCCCGCGTCGGGGTATTGCGTCAGCCGACGCGAGGCAGTTGCTATATCTACAAATATATAATAATAATCTGTGGGCAGTTGCGTTCGCGCCATTCTATCTGTAACACGTACTATCCTCTCGCAGCCCGAAGTCGGTCTTATTGTAATAATAATAGGTAGAATAGTTTTCATAAGTGTTGAACTCTTTGTAAATGTTCAATAAAACTATTTTTGCCGCTATAACTGGCAGCCCGACGTTTGGCCGAAAAGTTACGAAAAGTTTTAAGACCTAGGTTTCCGGAAAGACCTAATAGTGTAACGGTTTTTCTACGCGAGTAAACAGTAGGTGTGGCTACCTGAATAGTTTCTGTTTAATTGTGATCCGCGAACTGTGACACTACGTGTGAAATAGTGACTTTCGGAAGACTTAAGACGGTTTCGGGTTTTTAACTTTTACGCGAACTGATCAGTGGGTGTGGTTAAGTACCTACCTACCCATAGTTTCTGTTCGGTTTCGTTCCGCGTTCTGTAAGAAGTTAAAAACAATAAATACCTACGTGTGTACAACGGGTGTACAGTGTGTGTACATAGACTTTTCTAGAATACCTAAGTTTGTTACCGGTATTCTTCGCGAACTAACAGTGTGCATCTCAACAACTGTGTTAGTTTGTTTTCGCGAACTTAAGTAATAACAATACGAGTGTTAAATGTTAATAGACTTTTCTAGAATATCTTTGTTCTGGTATAACATATTCCGCGACTAAACAGCCGCGCGTGTGCCGACTTGCTGTGTTAGCTTTGGTTTCGCGCGCTAATAATAATTATAGTGTAAAAACATTTCGCTCTGCATTCCCCGCGAGTAAACAGTAGGTTTGCTGTGTTACTTTGTTTCGCGAACGGATATAATAATAATAGTGAATTAGTGACTCTTTTAGAATACCGATTACGTAAGGGGTCGTCCATAAATTACGTAAGACTCGGTGCTGAGTGGACTATAAGATTTTATTTCGGTTCGGTTCCGCGTACGTGGTGACTTATCAAGATGAACACCAGATCAGCCCATGCAAAGCAAGCGAGTTCGTCGGCTGTCCTCGAACCGTCTAGGGACGGGACGCCGACGCCGCCGCCGCCGGTTTCGGCGGACACGTCTCCATGCGCTGCCGGCGCTGACGCCGCCCAGGTGCCCGCGGAGGACCTGCAGCCAGCTGGTGGTGCTGCAGCGGCCCCGGTCACCATGACGACGGATCAACTTCTACTACTCATAGACAGGTTGAGTCGGAGCGAGCCAGTAAGTACATTACCAATTTCTACTGGCAATTTCGCCAAGTGCACGGCTCGTTTTAACGGAGAGAATAACAGTAACGTTGAGGCGTTTATTGATGCTGTGGAAACTTATAAAGAGTGTCTCCGTATTGACGACCACAATTCCCTACGTGGGTTATCGATGCTGCTGACGGGATTGGCCGCTACTTGGTGGCAAGGAGTCAAGGACACTACTTCGTCGTGGCAAGCTGCTCTAGAGGCTCTAAAGCAAACCTTTGGACCTCGCTTGCCTCCTCACAAACTGTATAGGAAAATTTTTGAACGAGAGCAACGTGTAGACGAGTCTACAGATTTGTTTATTTGTCACGTTCGAGCACTTTTCGCCCAGCTCCCGCAGTTTACACTGACGGAAACGGTACAGCTGGATATGGCGTATGGATTGATGCACCGTCGAATTAGAAAGTCCCGCGTGCTAGCTTTAATAGTTTCGCCGAGTTATTGGCTCAAGCGCGGCGTGTTGAAGATATTATAGACGAGAGGAGGCCGCGTGTCAATGTAGATACGAAACCCGCGACTTATTCTTCGGCAACGGCTCAGGCGGAGTCTAGTATAACTACGAGGAAGTTTCGGCCTCAATGCAAGTACTGTAAGCAGTACGACCACCTCAAGGAGGATTGTCAGTGAATTGCCAAGCAGGCAAAGATTAGAAATGGTCCAGTTGAAGGAGCTGCGCGTTCCCCTGCGGTTACGTGTTTCGGGTGTGGGACACCCGGATTCATACGCTCGAACTGTCCAACGTGTAAGGAGAAAAAATCGAGCGCGCCGCCCGCGCCGTCTAAGAGTTCATTTCAATCAGTGTCCGCGAGTTGCGCTAATATAGATTCGCGTGTGCGTCCTGTGTTGCGTGTACAAATCTGTGGTGAATTCGGTAATTTAATAGTAGACACTGGAGCTAAACATTCCGTAGGAAGTGTTAGTCTAAGAGCCCACTTATTTAAGCATGGTTGTCAGTTCCAAAATGTATTTACTGAATTAAAGTATGCGGACGGTCGGATTTCTGCGCAAAATGTTGAAATAGCGCATGTTAATGTAACGGTGCGAGGCGTAGCGCGAGCGGTCGATTTCATCATGTTGCCGGATGCAACCGAGAGCCTGTTAGGTATGAATTGTATAGAGGACATTGGTATGGTATTAGACTTCGATCGTGGTATATGGTATGTGAGACACGATAGGTCGCCGGAGTCGATTATTTTTGAAAACAAGCCTTTACGGCCACTTACCTGTTCGTCTGTGGGTCTTCGCGAGGACGAGGGATCCCATCTTTGTCTGGACGAAAGGGAACGTCTGTCCGACCTTCTGAATATCCACGAGGATATTTTTACTCCAGGGGGAGGACCGAGCGATTTTGCCGAACATCGTATAGATACGGGAGATGCGGCGCCAGACGCTAGTCCGCCGTATCGTGTTTCTCCTGCTAAGAACGACAGCATTCGTGAAGAATCTATTACGGGATCTTGTGGTATTTGTCCCGTAGTCGTCGATTTGCCTCAATGTAGTCCAGAAGACATTCGAAAGGCTCAACTGAATGATTCTGAGGTGAGAAAAATTATAGAAGATTTTGAGAATTCGGATGACCCTGCAGCAGCTGTACGCTGGACTGACCGGGGCTATTATATTGAACAAGGTGTCTTATATCGATGTGATCCGGACGGAGTGTCCGAGGAACCCCAGCTTGTGGTCCCAGAGTCTTTGAAGGCAGAGCTCATGAGAGAACTCCATGATGCGCCCACTGCTGGACACCTAGGGTTGGAGCGTACGTGGCGCAAAATTAAAGAAAATTATTATTTCAAAAACATGAGGACATATGTAGCTCAATACCTTAAATCCTGTGACTTGTGCCAAAAGTACAAAGCGACGAATTTAAAACCTGCTGGTCTGCTTCAGACCCCCGTACTTCAGCAGCGATTCGAAGTGCTTGCAATGGATCTTTTCGGACCTCTTCCAGAAGCCGAAGGTGGAGAAAAGTGGGTTTTTCTCATTGAAGATACGACGAGTCGATGGGTTGAGCTATTTGCACTATGTGATGCGACAGCTGAGTCGTGTGCAAAGGTCCTAATAGAAGAAGTCTTCCTGCGTTACGGTTTACCTCGTCGAGTTATCTCGGATAATGGTAGCCAGTTTGTCTCTGCAGTAATGCAAAAGGCTATGTTTGTGCTTGGAGTCCAACAGTCCCTAATTCCTGTGTATCATCCGGAAGCAAACCCGGCGGAACGTAAGAATCGAGAGCTGAAACAGCTACTTGGTATCCTGGTAGGACCAGAACATCGTCAGTGGCCGACTGTACTACCGATGATTCGTTTTGCACTCAATAGTGCCCATAACCAAGGAACGGGTCAGACTGCTGCGTACCTTACCTTTGCTCGGGAGATGCGCTCACCTATAACCGTACACACTGACCTTCGAGCTATTGTGTCCCAACAAAAATTCGTTCCCCAGATTACGCCTTACCTGAAAGAGTTTGCGCGGATTTTGCTTGATGTTAAGCGCCGGGTTGAAGAGCAACAAGATCTTCGAAAGGCCAGTGGTGATAGTAAGCGACGAGACAGTCCTTCGTTTGCAGAAGGGGACCTGGTCCTCGTGGATGCCCATCTGATGAGCAATGCAGCCAAGGGGTTTACCAGTAAATTTTCCCCAAAACGGGAAGGTCCCTATCGTGTCTCTCATATTGTGAGTCCCACATCATTTATTGTCGAGGATGCGAACGGAGTTGTTCGAGGCAAGTACCATGCCAGCGCCCTCACTCCATATGTGGGTTCATCCACTGTCGTTGTACATCAGCGCCGCCGTGGTCGTCCGGCCAAGTCACAGACGGGTCGTGCTTGTGACTTGGAGGGGGAGGCTATAGCGCGAAGCGCTAGACAAGTGCCATACACCGATCCACCGATCGAGCCGGGAGAGGAAACAGCCGCGGCGTGCTTACGATTGACCAATCCGCGCCGAGTATTATTCTCAGTTGCGCGCGCATGTTAGGCGCCCGCGTCGGGGTATTGCGTCAGCCGACGCGAGGCAGTTGCGTTCGCGCCATTCTATCTGTAACACGTACTATCCTCTCGCAGCCCGAAGTCGGTCTTATTGTAATAATAATAGGTAGAATAGTTTTCATAAGTTTTGAACTCTTTGTAAATGTTCAATAAAACTATTTCTGCCGCTATAACCTATAAACGTTGTCTGTGTACTGAACTGCTATAAATATGAGGGCGAAAGACATCTATAACATTATATCGTGATTACGTTTAGAAAATTTTGTTCAACGTCTATTCTTATACTTATACTAGTACGCGATCCGCACTGCGAACTTTTATTATAGTCCGCGCGGAACTAGTTGGCCGCGCCTTAGGTATATGAGCGGTGGGACGGAGAGGCGGGGGCGCTTGATTTTGGCAGTTCTGGCTAGTTTAGACAAAAAGCACAAGAGATTACAATATCAAGACGAGTCCGCCGATAAAAAGACAATCTAAGGAAATAATATTTGAAGTGCATACGTTTTTAAAAAAAACGGAAAGCCGATATCTCAGTATAGAATATAAAACTGATCAATTGTCTGTAATTTATTCTTTTCAATAATTAAATAATAATATTATTGTTCACAATATCGCGAGATTGGTCATCACTGTCTAATCTCATGTGCGTTGCGAGCAGCAAGCAACCCGCCCCCTCACCCCTGTCCCTACCTAAGGCGCGGCCAACTAGTTCCACGCGGACTATAAAGTATAATTTACACAGAGCCAGTACTGGCTGCCAATAAGACTTGCAGCCAGTATTGGCTTGACATATGCCGCGTGTGAACAGTTTGGCCTGGCTTGAAAAACTGTTCACACGCGGCATATACCAAGCCAATACTGGCTGCCAGTCTTATTGGCAGCCAGTACTGGCTCTGTGTAAATTATACTTTACTCTCGCGAATTTATTCATATAATTGACGTGATAACGTCTTATAATTCGATATGGGCTGCGCGCCCGAAAAACATGACAGTTCATGCGGCGTTACCTCGCTGACAGCTCTGAGGCGTTCCATTTACACTTTCAAGTCTCTCAACAACCGTAAGGCCCACCTGGGCCGCGCTCTTTGTTTCGATTATATTACGTATTTCGATGACTTAGAGAATACTTTTGTATGAAGAAGTTTGGTAAGTTTGGTAACCTTTGATACATTGAACACACTCTGAATGAAAAATAAATAAACAATCTGTAAGCTATTAGTATTATTTCGGCTATTCAAAATTGTGCTCTATTTCCTACGTGTCAAGGTATGACTTAATATATGAAGAATAAAGTATTCGTTTATTTCTTCTGAACAAGTCACTAATTATAGTTTCGAAAGTTTATAATTGAGTAACTAATATCACATCGGACTAAATACTATATTATGATGGATTGATAGATAGAAAATTTAACATCCATACTTCCATACTTCCATACTAATATTATAAATGCGAAAGTGTGTCTGTCTGTCTGTCTGTCTGTCTGTCTGTCTGTCTGTCTGTTACCTCTTCACGCCCAAGCCACTGAACCGATTTTGCTGAAATTTGGCATGGAGATACTTTGAGTCCCGTGAAAGGACATAGGATAGTTTTTGTCCCGGAAAAATGTACGGTTCCCGTGTGATAAACGAGTTTTGGCGCAACGGAGTTGCGGGCGTCATTAGTATATTATTTATTATATAGTATATTATAATGTAGTTCACACAAACATAAAATGTGGATTATATGTAAGGATATTTCATATTTCATTAATTTTCCAAAGAGGGTAGGCCGGGCGCCATTTTTTTTTTGCACATTGACCTGCCAACTTTTTTGCATAGATTTTTCCCGGAACTAAGGGGTTAAGGCTATGACGTTGTCACGTTCAACTATCATCAGTAAACCGACTTTACAGACAACCGATTTTTTTTTTCATCAATAGTGTAGATAGTCAGATAAGATTCAATGTACATACATAATACATATTACAGAATCCGCGCGGTTAAAATTCGCAGTGCGGACAAACCCTTGGCAAAATGTATCATCGAGGAAATTGATTCCTATGCAGTTTGCAGACCAACTGTTTAATGGGTTTGACGTAACGCGACCAAACTACGTAGGTCCCCCATCTGCCTAGGAATCAACTTCTCTGATAGTATGTGCAGATATCACTTGTTTGGACTTTATATGTGTTTAAAAATATTATTTGTTTCAGATGGAGTTGAGCGACTTCTCAATGATTGAAACGAAGCTGGCCATGTTGACTGTGCCTCCAGGGCTGGAGAGAATATTGCGAACCATCAGCAACAGATAGAAATTACATCAATAAAACATCTAACACTGTTGTTTTACTGTCTATTACCGCAAAATATCATACAGTAGCTTAATAGAGACTATTGAGATAAATAGTTTCGTTACTAAAGTTATTTTAAATCGCGCGAATATGGGTTTGACGATAAATCAAAATTATTGACGTGAGAACGTCTTATAATTCGATGGGGTCTGCGCGCACGAAAAAACATGACGCAATATGCGGCGTTACCTCGCTCTGAGGCGTTCCATTTAAGGCTATGACGTTGTCACGTTCAACTATCGTCAGTACACCGTACAGAGCACCGTACAGTCGGGGAAAATTGTGCTAAGCAGAAATGTACAGTCGGGGAAATGAGTTCTTTAGCAGAAATGTACAGTCGGGGAAAATTGTGCTAAGCAGAAATGTACAGTCGGGGAAATGACTTGTTTAGCAGAAATGTACAGTCGGGGAATTGTGCTAAGCAGAAACGTACAGTCGGGGAAAAGAGTTGTTTAGCAGAAATGTACAGTCGGGGAAATGAGTTGTTTGGCAGAAATGTACAGTCGGGGAAATGAGTTATTTAGCAGAAATGTACAGTCGGGGAAAATTTTGCTTAGCAGAAATGTACAGTCGGGGAAATGAGTTTTGACGTGACAACGTTTTATAATTCGATGGAGCCGGCTGCACGCACGAAAAAACATGGCTCATGCGGCGTTACCTCGCTCTGAGGCGTTCCATTTAAGGCTTGAAGTGCAAGCGAGAGCGCGGAACGAGTGACAAAGAGGCACGTTGTCACGTTCAACTATCGTCAGTAAATCGACTTTACAGACAACCGTTTTTTTTATTCAGAGTTAATTGATATCAATGGAAATCCATTGATATGGAAATGATTCCATATCAATGGAAATAACCCCGAACCCGCGCCGGCGAGAAGAACAGGCGTAAAAAACTCGCACAGGTAGACACTTCAACTTGAAGTCTTCAAGTGCTAAATAATAAATAGTACCTACTGTCTAGTAGGTACTATTTATTATTTAGCAGTTAGCACTACCATCTGTTTAGCAATACTTTTGAATAAATGTACGGTACCTATTATGACATAATATAGGTAATAGCCTGTGTGGATTTACAGTTTCTGATAAAATCCCCTGTAATAAAATGTTCCATTGGATTAACTGTACAAAGTCTGCTTGTCTTTGACAAAGACAGCGGACCTAGAATTGTGGTATAACTTATTTTATTTTTATCAATTACAAAAGTTGTAAGGAGCAGGGCCCGATCTAGCTAATAATGTAATGGCTAATAGCTAGATTTGAAGATAGGAAACAAATCAATTTGCCCCTCATTTTTTGCCGCACTGGGAAACGCCCGGCTCGCCTCCCATAGATCGGGCCCTGGTAAGGAGCATGGGCGCCGGCAGAAATAATTTCCAAGGGGTGTAGATTTTAGTTTTTTTTCTTTTCTTTTTACTTTTTACGAACAACAGTGACTGTCTATTTACGTCAACAGAATACATGTAACCCAAACATTATCTTTATACGGCATGGTAATAGGGTTACAAAATGCTTTTTATTTCAATAATTCCTGTTGATCCCGAGATTCCCAAGGGGTGCAAGTGCACCCCCTGGCACCCCCCTGCCGGCGCCCATGGTAAGGAGGGATAATCTATACTAATATTATAAATGCGAAAGTATCTCTGTCTGTCTGTCTCGCTTTCACGCCAAAACTACCGAACCGACTGTAATGAAATTTTGTACACAGATAGTCTAAAGCCTGAGAAAGGACATAGGCTACTTTTTAACTGGAAAAAAGGGTTGTAAGGGGAAAATGCGTAAATTTGTTCAAATTAAGTTAGTTCCAAAAATTCATAATAGATGGCGCCGTGCCGTCTCCGTTCGCACAAGCGCTTACTCAAACGTGTTTCTATAAGAGGTGGTAAGGATAATGATCCCTTTTACGTTTTTGAAGTAAAAACTTCTTTAGCGGCGTTGAGCACTTTTGTGGGATGGGTAAAAACTGTGAAACTCGCGTCAGATTCTCGTGCTGATCGAAAAACCTTGGAAAAACCGTAAGACGGTTAGAGAGTAGTGTTCTAACATCGAAATTGATTAATCGAACAATCGATTGTTTTTTTTTATCGATTTTCATAAAAAATGGGTTAAAAATTTAATCGATTGTAAGGGTTTCGATTAATTAAAAAAATCGATTTTTTAGGGTTCCGTACCCAAAGGGTAAAAACGGGACCCTATTACTAAGACTTCGTTGTCTGTCCGTCTGTCTGTCCGTCCGTCTGTCTGTCCGTCTGTCTGTCGCCAGGCTGTATCTCAAGAACAGCTTTAGCTAGACTTTTGAAATTTTCACAGATTGTGTATATCTGTTGCCGCTATAACAACAAATACTGGAAACAAAATAAAAATAATATTTAAGGGGGGCTCCCATACAACAAACGTGATTTTTTCGGCCTTTTTCGCTCTGTATCAATAATGGCAAGAGGTAGGCACTTGAATTTTTCACACATTCTTTTGTTATATGTGTACTTCAATATTTAATAATAATATTAAAGTAAAATAAAAATTTCAGGGGAGCTCCCATACAAAAACATGGTTCAACGGGAACTACCTACTATATAATATAAGTTACTCTATGACGGGAACTACCGCGCGCTATAAGCTGAAGTTCACGCGGACGCGCGGGCAACAGCTAGTATTAATTATATTTCTCGACTCGGAGGTCGTGGGTTCGATTCCCGCGTTGGAAACATGTTATTTCCAAGTTTGGTTAGGACAATGCAGGCTGATCACCTGATAGTCTGACAAGTAAGATGATCCATGCGTCGGATGGGCCTGTAAAAAGTCGGTCGTGCGCACAAAACAATAAAAACAGTGGTCTTGCGCCTGATCTCTTGCCAGTCGTGTCGGTCTTGGCCCGTCCCACTGGGTTATGGGAAGGAATAGAGAGTGCTCTTGTGTACTGCGCACACACTTGAGCACTATAAAATTACTCCTGCGTACCTGGCCTGGTTTCAATGAAACTGGCCACCGTCACCGAAATCGGTGTGGGGAGTATTATTATTATTATATTTTAGACGTCGAGGCATTTGACTGATTGTTTAAACGTGTCTAAATGCACACGATTACTTGAAATTGGGAATATTATTAGACGAATACACTGACCTGAGACCTCCATTATACAAGTACGCTGGACATAAGATACCTAACTTTTTTTGTGCCTATTTGAAGCTGAATAAGCGCCCCCAATGCGGGGGAAGAGAACTAAATCTGACGTAACTTGCAAATGGCCGCTTAGTCGCTATTGGTTGTAGAAACTAGAAACTAGCGTTAGTTCCAAGTACTCCCACTACTGCTGTCAGCGCCAATATGGCGACTTTCAAAAGTCATTTTTACGTCAAATTCAGTTCTCTTCCCCCGCATTGGGGACGCTGATTCCGCTTCAAATAGGCACAAATAATAATTTATAATGAACAAAAAAGTATTAAATAATAATTTTTACTCTTTAAAGTGCCTTATGCATAATTTTCCTAAACCTCAACTATTTCTGTACACAATCTTCATTATTTTGAAGACGGTATCAGGTAAGAATGCTGAGTTCTATGACAAAATATTTTTAGTATTAAGACTGGTACCGACTTCAAAATAATGAAGATTATGTACAGAAATAGTTGAGGTTTAGGAAAATTATGCATAAGGAACTTTAAAGAGTAAAAATTATAATTTATTACTTTTTTGTTGGTTGGTTGGTTGGGTTGGTTTTAATTTTTTGTTAAAAAGAATAATTTCACTATTTTTAGTCATATTTTATAAGGTTTTCTGTACAGACTAATGTGTTATGCTTAGTGACTTTGGATCCAGGATACACTTTCATGATATGAGAACTCATTGTCTGAGATCACTACCACTTCATAATTGCTAAAATTAATGTTCATACGCCTGTCTTTAAAGGCTCTAAAGTTCTGTTCAGTGACTTTCTTTCTATCATTACACTAATGGAAACTCGTCAGCTCAACATAATATAATATTATGCTCAAATATACCATGGGTGCGCGATTAATTTTTCTTAAGGCCTTATTTGTTTGGCATGATGAGCAATTTTTTACATAATTTTCGATATCGCTACGCATGTTTGTCAAGAAAAACTTTTCTTTAATGCGACTAAGCATTCTGCTCTGCCCTAAATGTCCAGCAATAGGAATATCGTGATTTTCTTTTAGAATTTTTTGAATAACAGATGGAACAGGATAAATCAAGCTATTATGGTAAATGTGGATGGAAATATTTGTTCCGTCGAAAATGTGACCAAGTATATTATAGATTTTTACAAACGATATCCTATCAAAAGGGTTTCGGAAGTCTGTTATACTAATATCGTTTACGGTTGGGTGATTTATCATTATTTGATCTCTTATAGTTTTAAGCGATTTGAATATGTCCGGGTAAGTGCAAGAATCGAAATGGTGTACTTTTGTAAATAGGAAAATATATATTTTATTATTGTATTCGAGTGACAAATATTCAAATAATGTCCTTTCGAGTTTTTCGAAGTCGTTGCGTATAGATGCAGGACAATTGTTGATAATTTCTTGGACGTAAGGTATATTTTCGTCCATGTCTATTGAAGTTGGTATAATTATGATTTTATAATTGCTTTTCAGGATGCTGCTGTTATGTTCTAAAATTCGAGTATTAAAAGATCTAGAAGGTGATTTAAGGAAATTATTATAGGTTTCATCCGGTGTTGTTGACCGTTCTTGAGGTGCAGAAGGCTGTTCCGACTGATCAGTTGGCACCAAGGGAGCGTGACTAACTACAGGGCTATCGATTTCGGGTTGTACAGTAGTTTGTCTACTGGTTGACGGTTGTGGATCAAATTTCAAATTCAAGTCAGTTAAGATTGTCAGTTACAGGATTTTGAAATTGCTGATTTAGAGGATCGGATTCAACCGGAGTAGGAGGATTCAGTGGTGAGAAGTCTAAGTCTTTTTCGTCTATTGGGCTAAACGTTATTGTGGTCCATTCGTTATCATCGAAAACGTCAGAATATGGCTCTGTATAGGATTGTTATTGTTATTTTCAGTTGGTGTAGGATTTTCAGGATATATGGGATTAACTGGATATCTTGATAGGGCGTCCGCTGCTGAATTGAGCTTTCCTTTCCTGTACACTATTTCATAGTCGTATTCTTCGAGCTTGAGACGCCATCTCTGTAATTTGCTGGACGGATCTTTATGATTGAAAAGCCATTTTAAAGGCCTGTGGTCAGTGACTATCTGGAATTTTTGTCCATACAGATACGGTCTAAACTGTTTACAACCAAATAGGATGGCTAGCAACTCCTTCTCTGTCGTACTATAATTACTCTCGCTCCTGTTAAGGGTTCGAGAGGCATAGGCTATGGGGCGCTCTTGACCTAAGGGGCCTTGGGAAAGGACAGCTCTGGGAGCATAGTTTGAAGCGTCTGTTGTTAGTATTAAGGGTTTGGTATTGTATAACATAGGACGGGTGCGGAGGTAAGTTTATTTTTAAGTGCTTCTAGGGCTAGTTGCTGTTGGTTTTCCCAAATAAAGGGCTGATCCTTTTTTAAAAGGTTGGTTAGAGGTTTAGCTAGTTTCGAAAAATCTGGGATAAATCTTCGGTAATAGGATACTAAACCGAGGAAGGATTTGACGTCTTTAGGACTTTGCGGGATAGGAAATTCGACAACAGATTTGATATTATTCGGGTTTGGCTTAACGCCATCTTCTGTGATAATGTGACCTAAATATAAAACTTCACGACGCAGGAATTCGCACTTGTCGGGTTGCAACTTCAGGTTAAATTTTCTTATTCTTTGGAAAATGAGTTCTAAATTTTTAGTATGTGATAACAAGTCGTGAGAATAACAGATAATATCGTCTAAATAAATAAAGCAACGTAAGCCTTGCAATCCGGAAAGTGCGTTATTCATTAGTCTTTGAAAGGTTGCCGGTGCATTTTTCAGTCCAAACGGCATCCTTAGAAATTGATAGTGACCTTCTGGTACAGTGAATGCAGTTTTGGATTTGTCTTCTTCATTTAAAGGGATCTGATGGAAACCTGATGCCAAATCTAACGTGGAAAAGTAAGTACTTTGACCCAGTTGGTCCAGGATTTCAGTAATTTGAGGGATATGATATATGTCACCAATAGTCACGTCGTTTAGCTTCCTGTTATCTATCATGACTCTCCATTTCTGAACGTTTGACGCATCTAGTTTCTTTGGTACCACCCAAATCGGGGAAGACCATGGTGAATAGGATGGTTCAATTATATTTTGATCAAACATCTTATTGATTTGGTTACGGACTTCTGCTTTATGCACCTCAGGAAACCGGTAAGTTTTCGTGTGGATCGGGATGTCGGTAGTAGTTTTAATTTCATGTTTGAGAGCATTTGTATAAGTAAGCTTTTCATCGGGTAAGTGAAATATGTCTGAATAATCGGAACAAAGCTCCATTAATGCATTAGCCTCTTCTTCATTAAGGTGTGTAATACGTAATTGTTGTAGAACTTTGTCAGTGCGTTTTGTAAAATTAGGAGGTGAACTACTTAAATGATTTACAGAGGCAGTATGACAACAGTTTAAATTATTGGATTCTATCGGTATTATTTTTAAATTAAGGTTTGAATTTAGAGTAACTTTTTTTTCTGAAAGATTGACGACGGACAAATTTATTCTGTTATTTTGCTTTACACTAACAACACAGTTTGCAATTAATAAGGAGTCAGAAATTTTTGATCTAAAATAAAACCTTCCTTTATTTCAGGATTTGATACTGAACACTCAATAATTTGTTCGGTCCTGGGTGGAATCAGATATGCTGGTTCATTGAAATTTAGTTTTAGTGATGATTCTCCGAAATAAAGTAGGTTCTTGTTGTAGTCTATGTTACAGTTAAGAGCATTGAGCATATCTGACCCGATAATACCATCATAGGGTAAATTGATTTTATCGACAACGTGAAATATGTGTGATACGGAGGATTTTTGGATTTTTAGCTTAAGTTCAAAATGTCCATTAGTAAGGATAGGATTTTCGGAGGAGTCAATGCCTTTGAGTTGGATAAATTCTTGTTTAACCTGTCGCGTGTCTCTAGAGGATACAGTGGATGATTTAGTACTTTTATAAATTAAGGAGTCTTCAGTTTGGGGCTGGTTACCCTGTCGCGTGACTGTAGAGGAAACAGAGGATAACTTATTATTTTTATTAATTAAGGAGTCTTCAGTTTGGGGCTGGTTACCCTGTCGCGTGACTCTAGAGGAAACAGAGGATAATTTGTTATTTTTATTAATTAAGGAGTCTTCAGTTTGGGGCTGGTTACCCTGTTGCGTGACTCTAGAGGAAACGGAGGATAATTTTGTGCCGATTTGAAGTTTTTTAGGTCCCGCACGGCAACAGGACGAGACGCTTATGCGTTTTTTGGTCTGATATCGACAGTGTCGTAGCCTTCAGTAGGGTTAGTATCTTCGACGGAATCAATTTCGGTAGGTTCAGATATGAAATTAACCCGTTGCGATCTCGGATTTTGATTGAGCCTAAATCTTTCATTATTAAATTGACGCTTCCTACATTCTTCTAGGGTGTGCCTGGGTGCCTTGCAGTATCTGCATATGACTTCTAACCCACTGCTTGTTTGATTAGGTTGTGGTGATCGCGACTGCATATTATTACGATTGAATCTAAAGGCTGGTTGGTTGCTAACGAAATTACCGGGGTTTGGCTTAATCATTCGCGGTCTTTCCGGTCGCGGTTGCGATTGAGAATTTTTATAAATAAATTGTTGGAGTTTTTCCTCGGATATGGCAAAATTCACTGATTCGTTAAGAGTACGTGGTGCTTTGCACCGGACGATGTTTGAAATTCTCGGCGTGAGACCCATCTGGAAGTGATGGAGTGCTAGTTCCTCCATCGCAGCTGTACGACCTATCATTTCCCTACTTTTATTTCCATGGGCAATTGAAATTTCTGTTAATAGTTGTGATAAATACGTTTCTAACCTTAGGGCATATTGGCTCACGGGTTCGTTAGTTTGCTGTCTACATTCTTGCAGATCGGTTAGTAAGTGGGCGTAGGGTTTGCGCTCACTAAATTGCGTCTTCAAGAATTCTTTAAGTTGCGCCCAATTTACGAATTCCTTAATAGAACATGCAGTTTGTGCTCTCCCTTGTAATTGGCATAAAATGTATTTAAATATAATATCTTTTTGATTATCTGTAGCGAGATCGTGGGCATTGCTACAATTTACTAGAAAATAATTTAGTGATTCCCTACCACCGTCGTAAGGCTTTATAAATTTTAATAATGTTGATAAATCTAACTCTACCTTAGGTGCAGCAGTGTTTTTATTTTTTTTCTGGGACCTAGTGACCGGTCCCGGTTGGGAGGACGGACCTGATTCGTCATCCATGTCATTCACATTTATTTCAGGTCTTTCAAATTTAGGGCTAGGGGCTCTAGATTCCGACATCTTAAATTATATTTAATAGAAGTTAGCTGTAATTTCTTTAAAACAAAACAAAAATATTTCTTAATATTAAATTGCAATGACCAGAAATAGAATAGTAAATCACTCACATGAATCTGGCTGCGGCGATGCACCTTATCATGTTTAGACTGGAGCTTATCTCGATGCAGTCGTCGGGCTCGGCGGGTCAGGTTACTTCGGTGAAATGCACGACGTATTTAAGTACGATTAAAGTTCGAATATTTAACTAGACTTAAAGTGTGCAAGAATAGGAATAATTATTTTTTTATGTAAGAGCTCGACTTGTGGTTGATTGGAATTAGCACTTTCACGAAACACTTTTCACTGGATATAGAAGATCTAGGATACTGAGGATTTAGAAGAGTTTTCGGAAGACGTTTGCCAGGGACTTTTAAAATCCCCTTTCGCTGCCACCAATGTTACAACGCACAAGGATTTTGGCTTTTAAAAAAAACAATTTTTGATTTTTGATGCACACGTCTAGCGTGGTTGGATACTGGATGGAGAGTGTGGGACTGGGAATGCAACCGAAGCTGCTACACAAAGGAAATGCTGGATAGGTAGGAAAGGGGCTGACTAAGGGATGTTACATACATACTAAAGCTATAACAGTACGCGAACATCGCGCCACACTGATCCGCCATAATATTGAGGAATCTAGCCATTAATTCGAGCTCCGGTGCACCGGAGCGCTCCGACTTGAACTCGTACCATTTATATTTTAAAATAATGTTTAACTTGTCGACTATTCGACCTACTAACTCTGGAGAATACAAATACTGCGGCTGGTTAAGTGACTTTATGGCCGCTAACCGTGTTTGATATCTTACTCGCGAAACTACTCACATTGCGCCCGTCTTCCGTCATACGGGCAAACGTTTAATGTTTTCGATTTCCGAGAGAATAAGCAACTCAGGCCTGCCGTATTGCCGTTCTAACGTATCTATTATTTCGTACGGATCCGATACCGTGAATAGCAAGGTCCTAACGGTTTCGCGGGCCGCGCCTCTTAATGCCTTTCTTAACCGTGCTACATTTTGTATGTCCGAGAACATTTCCGCGGTGTCATTAAATACGGATTTGAATGCCAGCCACTCTGTAATAGTTCCATCGAAGTGGGGCAACTCCTGAATGAATTTAGGCGTTGTTTCCGACCTACTAGAATTGACCGCTTGTACTATCGCGTTGGCTAACAATGTCATGTCGCTAAGCGACGTATTACCGGCGCGCGGCTCGTTTCTTTCGGTCGGACGCGTGTCTCGTCCCGGGTTTTGAGCGCTTGTCGACGGCCTAGCATACTGCTCGGAAATCCAGCCTTCTACTCGGGTTTTATGCAATGTAAGTGGCTGTTCCGCGTCGGTGGACTCTCCTAGCTCTATCCTAGCTATTTCCAGCCGACTCATGGCAGCTGCGGACGCCGCCCTAGCCCGTGCTAGCTCGGAGTTATGATACTCTAATTCGGCCTGCAACATCGATATTTTGCTGCTCGCTCTGCCCCCGGGGACGTTAACTACTGTGCCCGGCGCACTTCCTATGTTTTCGACTGCGTTATCGATTTGCGCGGGTTCTACGTTTTGAGTATTGGCCCTATCGTTGGTACGCGTGCTGCTTTCCGTCGTGTCTTCAACGCCGGTGCCTCTGCTCCATGTGTTGGTCTCCGGGGACGTGGTCTGCCCTGAAGATGGCGTCTCCTCCCGGGAGGGCGTTGTTTTGCCCGAGCGCAACACACGCGCGTTCTCCATTGCGCACGAGGGGGCCCTAACTTTAAAACTAATTTTACTTAAAAACTAACACTTCACTTTCACATTTCACTTAATGTATTTACACACACTATATACACTACAGAGCCTACAACTAACAGCGCGGTCAGCTTACTACCGCGGTGACGCCGAACCGGGAATAGGAATGCAGGGGGATAGGAAGGTAGGAACCTCTCGGTAGAGGGCGCGGGCGCTCACGGGTGCATCAGAGTGCGGGAGTAATGTCCGCACCCGTCGTTGCGTGCCAACCTGTGGCCCCAGAGCGTTACCGTACCTTGCCGGCGGGGTCTGACTGTTCACCTGAGTAGGTGTGTGGAAGCGTCAGGTCAATCCACAGTGCTTCCGTGCGTTCTGCAGGGGCCGTTTAACACCGCTAGGTGGCCACGCACGTCACTGATGATTGCTTCCAAGTAATTGGTGGAGGTAAGCAAAGCCAACCACCAACACTCGCGCGTACTTGTTTCTTTCTTGCAAGGAGACGCTGGCCGTGGCTGCAGGGGCTTCGTCTCTTCACCTGGGCTTCTCTCTTCCCCGGACAGGCTGCAGTCTTCAGGGCGAGCTTCTGTCTTCGGGCTTCTGACTTCTCAGGACAGTCTTCAGTGGCGAGCTTCCTCTTCACGAGCTGGCGCAGTGATCCGGCTTCTGAAGGACAAGTTGTTGACGACACGACAACTCTGCGGCGTCGCGTTCGTCACTGGTCAGGCTGGCAGAGTGGACTGTATCTTGTGGTTCAGTCCTGAGGAAGTAGGGTGCAGGTTGAAAGAAGAAAAACGCCAGGTGAAACTTGGTACTGCAGTCACGGTCGAGTGTTAGTGCAGCAGGGGTTGCCCATGCATCTGCTGAGGTCGTGTATCGAATGTGTGTTGCACTGAGAAAGTGCGTGTTTATAATATGTAAATTTTGTACTGTTAGAACCTGTAGGGGTCTATCAGTTGTTGTCAAGCATGCGCAGTCCGTTTATTGAAAAATTACAGATTTGTTCAAATTACATTAAAAGACATTCTTATAAGCTAATACAACAGTGAACAAGCATTCTTATAAGACTAATTAACAATAAAAAACGTAAAGTTATAAAACAAAAGAGACAACAACTACATTTGATAGATATTGAGATTCCAAATATATATATATATATATATATATATATATATATATATATATATATATATATATATATATATATATATATATATATATATATATAGTATATACAGTGTGTTTGGTCAGCAACTAGCGATATTTTAATTACTCATGTGTATGTAGGTACTTGTTATGCAAAAAAAACAAATTACAAAGGTCTAGCCCCCTTCGCGTCTGTGTGGCAGGCACTTTATTATTGACTCTACCCGGTTAGCAAAAAACATTCTTAATTTGCGAGGTTTTGTACTATTGTCATGCAAATAGCCTTAAATGAAAGGTAATTAGATAGTCTACCATTAAAAGCACAATTTTTAAATTTTTATTCAAAAAGTTTAAAAAAGTCATAAAGTTTCTAGAAAAATTGAGAAAACGCGTGCAAATTTTACAACTATTGTATTTTTTTACAGAAACAGCCCCCATAACCCATTTTTTTTGTTTACTGTATCCAAAGAATTTGAGTTAAGCTGTAATACAACATTTAATTTGTCTTTATGTCAAATTCCTCTCAAGTTATTATTAGTTGAACATACCCTATGCGTAAGCACTAAAAACGATTGTGCGCAACTTTATAAGGAAATCATGAAAAAAAAGAACTGCACATTTTAATAAGTCTTTTCAGTGTCTAATTACACTTGAAAATTTACAAATTTGGCTCAAAAAGCTCAAAAAAAAAACATTCGTGCTCGCGCCCGACCAATGTTCAAAGAACAATAGCTCTAAAAGTATTTGACATACGGACGTAATGAATATGTTGTATTGAAGCTTAAGGCCGCATACAACGAGGATTACTGAAATTTCAAGTTTTTATTTTCACTAGAACTTTGACCAGAAGTAATTATGAGCATTTAAACATTTATTGTAGGTTTGTTACGTTCCTTGCCAAGGTCCCAGTCAGCTTAGAATTTTGATTTAAATCCATTTACCATTAAAAAAAGAGTAATAAAGAATGATACTTTCAAAATTTTATTTCGTCTAGAATTCAGTGAAAGTAAATGTAGGAAAAAATATTTTTACACAAAAATGTTTCAATTATGATTTTGAAGGTTAGGGTCAGCTTAGTTTTTGATAAATAGTAACAGTAATAAAAATAAATCGTTCTGATCACAAATTCGAACGATTTCTTGATTTGCAATAGCGATTTGCTTATAATATTTGCCACAACAATTCCACAGGCGTTTTGATGGATAATAATATACTATTATGTACACCGTACAGGGTACAGAATGATGTTTGAAAATATGTTCTTTTTCTTTTTCTTCTTTTTTGGCAACTTGACACAAAGGATGTGTATGTTGTGCCACAGACAAGGTAAAAAGGTAAGGAATATGGCGGGAAAACCATATTCCTCCTATTATAATTTTCATCATCGTTTTCATGTATCGTCAGGTCTAAAGTATAGTCAAAGTCTAAGTAAAAGTCAATACAGTCACAGGAGTCAAGTCGGTCGATTCAGTAAAGTGGTAGACGCTTTACTGAAACTTTCGATGGAGTTTTGGAGGGAACACAAAATAGCACGTTTCTGGATATTACATCACTTTCCTACACTTGTGCATGAACACGAATATCTAATGGTTAATATTTTACCAATATTACACATTAAAAACCCAGCTAACACAATTTTAGGAAAATAATATTAAAACACAACAGCACTCTTTCACATGCCCGCCAAAACTCTGAAAATATGTTGTTTTAAGAAAATATAATGAGTTTTGGCGGGCATGTGAAAGAGTGCTGTTGTGTTTTTGTATTATTTTCCTAAAATTGTGTTAGCTGGGTTTTTAATGTGTAATATTGGTAGAATATTAACCATTAGATATTCGTGTTCATGCACAAGTGTAGGAAAGTGATGTAATATCCAGAAACGTGCTATTTTGTGTTCCCTCCAAAACTCCATCGAAAGTTTCAGTAAAGCGTCTACCACTTTACTGAATCGACCGACTTGACTCCTGTGACTGTATTGACTTTTACTTAGACTTTGACTAGACTTTAGACCTGACGATGCATGAAAACGATGATGAAAATTATAATAGGAGGAATATGGTTTTCCCGCCATATTCCTTACCTTTTTACCTTGTCTGTGGCACAACATACACATCCTTTGTGCCAAGTTGCCAAAAAAGAAGAACTTTTTCTTCTTTTTTTTCTTTAAAAAAAAGAAAATATAAAATATTAATATCTATGTAATTTATTTGAACTTCCAAGAAGTAGCCAAGTATGACGTAGGTACCTATGGAATCTTTGAAAAAACATCAGGATTCAGGATTTCTAATTAAATGAATGCACGATTTGAGGAAAATACATTGAAATAATATTTTAAACAAAATAAATTATTATGATTTTTTTGCATTTGCCAAAATTGGCAACCAATTACTGGCAACATTTTATTCTACTGTTGATTGTTGAACATTGAAGTTGAAAGATCAACGAAGTGTGATAAAAATTGAAATTAACGCATGAGATTAAAATAAAACGGTTCAAATCTTAACTGATTTAGTAATTATAGTTCTGAACAAATATCATCGCATACGAGAACACTTAACCGAGGATATATTTCTCACATACAAGATGAACATAGACGGTGATATGAACGCTGACGGTAAGTATTATTTAGTTCACAAAATATATTTATAACTTTGCGTTGGTAAACTCTACTTAGATTATTGTTATATTTTTAGAATATTTTGTGACGGCGGTACAGATATTCGACTGTTGTGGTGTGGACAAAACTAGCACAGTATCTGTTAGTACACTGATGGACAAATTTGCACCGTTCGCCAAAACAAATAAGTAAGTAAACAAACCCTGTTGAATACATATATAAATCGCAGAAGTAAAACGCCTCGTTCTAAGGAAACTAAGATAAGCAGGTTCCAAGTTATTTTCTGCATGATTTATTTATTTTAATTGGTCTGCCAACAGGTTCACATTAAAAAACTTATTTCACTAATATTACAACACGAAACATATTAAGGTGCAGACCCAATTACAGGCAGACTCAACATGCTAATCATATATTTATAGCGAAATTCTTTTTCTGAGGTTGATGATGACAATATCGCATATTACGTTGGGTAGGGGATTCCCGCTAGCACTCGCTTAAAAGGAGCAAGTTTGTGAGTGGTAATGTCAACATCGAACTCCTTGTACAGCTTGTTATGGTCTCGACATATTCTTGGTAGCATGCTATGATGGCCTAAATTGGTTCTGTAACTCTTTACAGAAAACACCTCTCGCTTCTAAAATTAGGTCTTGGAACAGAAAACATTATTGATACATGATATTATTGTAATGCCAAATTTTCATAGTTCAGACCGTACTCCATATTGATTATATTCTCTTTGGTTCAGACATCTACATCTTTAAAATACTAGAGTGTACTTAATTAACAGCATACAATTTTTTTAAGACATTAAAAACTAACTTATCAAGTAATCTATTTCTAAAATAGTTTTTTGTTATAATTTCCATATGTATTTTTTTTTTTAATACATATAATAATATCCAATAAATGTATTTAAAAAATATGTTTTATCAGGTCAGAGTACACCTTCCTTCGATCTCTATTAGACCCTGACCATAACGACCCGGAAATTACTGTGTCAAAGCTGGCAGCAACGTTAAACTACTACAGTGAAAATCAAAAGATCAAACTAGACTTAGATGAGAGGTAAGTAATTTTATAAATTATTTAAAAGCATAATATTTACTAACGACCCATAAATTTTTACTTACAACTTTTGTATTTTAAAGCAAGGGTTCCCGACCTTACCTTGGTCAGGAACCACTTATATTTTTCTTTATAACAGGGACCACTATGAAACTATCATAAAAATGAATTGCACAATTATAGGAATTACATAAAAAATTAGATACTTTATTTTTTTCATAAAGTCGGCTATCCCAGGACTTATAATACATATATATTTGTTGAGTGACCATATTTTGGCTTGGGCGGACCACTTGTTGGGAACCAGTGTTTGTGTGAAAGCAATCATCCATGTGTTCCATCATGTATCAGACAAGACACAAAAAAATTGGTTAAATATTTTTAACAATGTGAAATGAGTTCAGAAACTAAGTAATCATATTTCATTTCAGCTTTAACTTAAAAGGTGGACAGGTGCCACAAGATTCAGATTCAGGCATTTCAAGTGATGGTAAGGATTTGATTTAAAAACAGACATAGTAGAGAAACCCTAAGTTAAAAAAAAGACGGGTTGCACTCCGGGAGTGCCGGCAAAAGTGAAAACATGATTATTAACATTGTGCATTTTTTTAACCCATTTTTTAATGAAAATCGATTATTAAAAAATCGATTTTTTTAATTAATCGAAACCCTTACAATCGATTAAATTTTTAACCCATTTTTTATGAAAAACGATTTTTAAAAAATCGATTTTTTTTAATTAATCGAAACCCTTACAATCAATTCGAGTTCGAGTTCGACACAAAACACTACTCTCCAACCGTCTTACGGTTTTTCCAAGGTTTTTCGATCAGCACGAGAATCTGACGCGAGTTTCACAGTTTTTACCCATCCCACAAAAGTGCTCAATGCCGCTAAAGAAGTTTTCACTTCAATAATACAGTTTTTTTATATTCAAAATTTTTGACGAGGCTTAAAACTTGGCGTCTATGCCAGCCTCATAGTATTATTCAAAATTGATTTAAAAAATAATAAATTAAACTATGCGACCCTTCATTGACAATAATTATACAGTTTGCACTATTTTCAACCTTAAACAAAACATTTTTCATCTTTTTACCCTAGGAAGCCGAGGCAGACTGCTCCTTTTTCACAGTACACAATAAATGTTATTTTTTTTATGTTCACTAAAATATCTGATCTCAAATAGTTAATGGAATCAGGCGTTACTTTGCGGAAATCCATAGCTTAAAATTTAGTTTGTTATTATTTTTAGCAATATTCCGCGAAATAAACTTCCACCTTTAAGTAAATGAGTGAGTGTACGCATAGGCATGCGTACAGCACCTCCCTCCTCCCACACTGCCTATGCGTACACTCGCATGCAAGAACTTGCAAACACCACCACCACACAAGCAATAATGTTGGCAAATCCGTGCAAGGCCCCTCACCACCATGCAGGTTGAAAACCTCGACGCGCGTTTCGCTCCAACACCGGAGCATCCTCAGGATGTGGACTCTACGAACAACGTCCGTCAAGTGCCGCCACCGGCCAAAACACCGCCTTTTATACCCTATCGAGCCCCGCTACTACCCCCACTACCCTCACCAGTACCCCCGAACATATTAATAAGCGGTGACGTAGTCAAGCAAGTTTGGTCATTCAACAATGCAAATCTGTTATTTTTCTTTTCTTTTATGATTTCTAATTGTTCCAACACGCTCAGCCGAAAGCCTTTATCGCATTTATGTAAAACTTTATAGGAATGGCCATCGGGCACGGTATGATTACTATCTAAAAGATGTTTAGCAAAATGTGACTTATCAGGATGACCATTCCTATAAGCCGCGATATGTTCTTTATACCAATGTGGGTCAAACTGGACGCAGCTTTGAGACTCGGTATAAAGAACATATCGCGGCTTATAGGAATGGTCATCCTGATAAGTCACATTTTGCTAAACATCTTTTAGATAGTAATCATACCGTGCCCGATGGCCATTCCTATAAAGTTTTACATAAATGCGATAAAGGCTTTCGGCTGAGCGTGTTGGAACAATTAGAAATCATAAAAGAAAAGAAAAATAACAGATTTGCATTGTTGAATGACCAAACTTGCTTGACTACGTCACCGCTTATTAATATGTTCGGGGGTACTGGTGAGGGTAGTGGGGGTAGTAGCGGGGCTCGATAGGGTATAAAAGGCGGTGTTTTGGCCGGTGGCGGCACTTGACGGACGTTGTTCGTAGAGTCCACATCCTGAGGATGCTCCGGTGTTGGAGCGAAACGCGCGTCGAGGTTTTCAACCTGCATGGTGGTGAGGGGCCTTGCACGGATTTGCCAACATTATTGCTTGTGTGGTGGTGGTGTTTGCAAGTTCTTGCATGCGAGTGTACGCATAGGCAGTGTGGGAGGAGGGAGGT
The DNA here is from genome assembly GCA_963422495.1 of Polyommatus iphigenia. Lineage (NCBI taxonomy): Eukaryota > Metazoa > Arthropoda > Insecta > Lepidoptera > Lycaenidae > Polyommatus > Polyommatus iphigenia. The sequence goes on along the minus strand of OY730184.1, from coordinate 3,450,744 downwards.
GCTGTACGCATGCCTATGCGTACACTCACTCATTTACTTAAAGGTGGAAGTTTATTTCGCGGAATATTGCTAAAAATAATAACAAACTAAATTTTAATATCTGATCTCCTTTCTTTTCAAGGTTTCCAAATCCTAGAGGAGCTGCAGTGTGAACTCCGGGAGAAGTCTCACCTGGCACACTCACTGCGGACACAACTGGAGCTCGCCAGCCGTGATCACGAGGAGGCTCTCGGAGCTGTCATCGCAGAGAGAGACACGCTGAGGGCACAGCTGAACGTGTAAGTCTACGACACCACTCAGCTGATATTGATGAAAGATACGATGAGACTTTGAGTGACGACAAAGGATGTAGGGCAGTTGAAACCTGAAAGATGGCTAGTGCTCATGCAATAAACCAATTTTGATGTTACAAAGTTGCGGACACTGTCTAGTATTGAAATGTTTTTATAACAAACTAGATGAAGCCCGCAACTCTGTTGCGCCAAAACTCGTTTATCGCGCCGCTCGCGGGATCCGTAAATTTTTCTAGGATAAAAAGTACCCTATGTTCTTTGCTGGGACTCAAAGCATTTCTGTTACCTCTTCACGCCCAAACCGCTTAACTGATTTGGTTGAAATTTGGTATGGAGATACTATGAGTCCCAGGAAAGGACATTTTTTTTTTTTCCCAGAAAAGTGTACAGTACCCGCCGCACGAATGCTTGCGCAACGTAGTTGCGGGGGTCATCTAGTTTGTAATATTTATGACAACATAATTTCAAGAAAAGGCAATGTTTGGTTATCATATTTTCTGAGAAAATTGCTTACAAGTTACTCAATACTTTACATATGACGCAGCATTTGGTTGCAAGGAAATGTGGTGTCCTTACAGCTAAATGGAGGGAAACTAGGAAAATAAGTGTTACCTTATCAATCATAGCTTAAAAATTAAGTTAGTGTACAACAAAACTCGTTTCAGAGTTTTCTAACTTTTTTTTATTTTCTACATGGTGTTTCATTGCCAGTGCGATGCGACGCCGTAGCCCGCAACTAGTCTCGTATCTTTTGACAATACAAGAATAAGTTTACTAAGGGCCAACCCACACGTACCACAACCACACGACATCGCAACGACAAAATGTCGTCGAGCAGTGGTTACGTGTGAATGGTGTCGCTGCAGCTTTTTGTAGTTGCGTTGTGGTACCGACAAAATGTCGACGTGGTTGCGTTGTCGCCAGTGGTTGCGATGTGGTTACGTACGAAAGTCAATGAAACGGAGGGGGGGGAAGAGCGCGGGCGGTGTGCGCGCACTGTCGTTGCATCGACGCAACGTTGTGGTTGCGATGTGGTTGCGATGTGGTCGGCCGTGGTTGCTTCTGACAAGTTATCTGACAAGTGGTCGACAACGACTGCAGAATGTGGTACGTGTGAATGGTCCAGTTCATTTACAATACGAAATATACGCCCGACCACGTGGTGTGGGTTGGCCCTAAGTAAAAGAATTATTGCTTCCCTTTTCCTTTCCCTTGCATTAGAAATTAATGATTTGATTTGATTAGTAAGTTTTAAATTCAGAAGAATATTTATTTTACGAAGTTTCAAAATTCACCCTTTTTTACTAATTCCAGTATGCGTGAAGAGAACGCGTCCCTGAGTGCCGCTCGTGCCGACTGCGAGGAGGCATGCGAGAGGCTCACTGCAGCGGAGAGGGCATTGGCTGAAGCGAGACAGGAGCTTGGGGCTGTGAGGCGCAGAGCCAGCAGGACTTCGGAGCAGCTGGCCGTTATGGAGGCTGAGGTATGTCTAGAATCACAGACATATTATGTAGATCAAGATAGATACCGCATATGTATGTACTTCGCGTACCATGTCGCGTTCCCAAACGACGAGCAATGCTCGTCTTTCGAAAGTCTGTTCTTTAGTCTGCTACCGGAATCGGACGACAATTGGAATTTTAAAAATGCCTAAATGCCTAAAAGTGCCGTATTGAGTTGTAGAAATTCAAATAGAAACGTTGGCCTACTTAATGGACACGGTTCTTATTATTGATACGTCACAGTAGGTCGGAAAAAAGTGACACGCTCATTTTCATACAAATAGAGCGACATGCGGTATCTATCTTGATCTATGTCTGTGTCTAGAACGGTCATAGCCATATAAAGCTGATCGCACATTTGTCAGCACCGTACGCGCCGTATGCGTCGAACGCACCGCATAGTACACGAAATGCGTGCAGTGCGGACGAATGTGCGAGGTTTCACATAATTTCTTATTACGAAATCTAAAATGTGGCGCGTACAGCACTCCCAAATCAATAATGCGCATGCAAATCTTCGAAAATTGTCGTAATCACGAAAATATCCGAATCTATTAAACGTAAGAGCCCCAAATAATAATTTTGCATTTTGCACTTTGTGCGAAAGAAATTGAAGTAAATATTAATTGTCTCTATTTTTGGCGCATGCGCCACAAAACCTTTTATTGCGCATGTCCAAATCATGTCATGCCATGGCAACGCCACCAACAAATTGCAGTTAGCGTTGCCATGGCATGACATGATTACCTAGGCTGCTATTTATGTATCCGGAACTGGCCACTTACAAGAACAATATTTAAAAAGTAATTACAACATTTGAAAATAGAACTCTTTGGTTGAAGAATACATTTTGTTTCATGTGACTGTCAATTATTTTTCCATTGTGGCGTCATTTTGAAAATTGCGTGTCTTCATTTGCCATGGATTTAACGCGTGAACATTTTCGTGCAATGATTTACTACGATTTTCGGCGTGGGCTAAATCAACAACAGTGCTTTATTCAACTCACCGCAACTTTTGGAGATGAAGCACCATCAAAAACCACTGTTTATCACTGGTACAGTGAGTTTAATCGTGGGCGGTCTATGCTCACGGATGAAAATAAAGAAGGTCGCCCAAAAACAGCTGTTGTCCCACAAAATATAGATGCTGTGCGGGAACTAATAATGCGTGATCGTCATGTTACATATCGCGAGATAGAGGCGTCCTTAGGCATAAGTATGACGAGCATACATAAAATATTACACGAACATTTGGCTGTAAAAAAAATATGTTCGCGTTGGATTCCGCACAACTTGACAATCGATCAAAAACGGGCTCGTGTCGATTGATGCAAAAAAATGATAAAAAAATACAACCGTGGTACGTCAAAAGCCGTTTATAATATCTACACAGGTGATGAATCTTGGATCTATGCATATGACCCCGAAACTAAACAACAGTCAACGGTGTGGGTGTTCCAAGATGAGCCGAAACCAACAAAAGTTACTCGTGCCAAAAGTACTTTGAAGCAAATGGTCGCCTGTTTTTTTGGAATTAATGGACATGTGGCTACAGTGCCATTAGAGAATCGTAAAACGGTTAATTCTGAATGGTATACGACCATTTGTTTACCAGAAGTCTTTTAAGAAATAAGAAAGGACAACCGACAACGCGGAATCATATTACATCACGACAATGCTAGCTGTCACACCTCAGCTGAAACAACTCAGTTTTTGGAGGGTCAAAAGATCGAATCGACTGGTCATCCGCCGTACAGCCCTGATTTGGTACCTAACGATTTCTTTTTATTTCCATACGCGAAGAACAAATTACGTGGTCAACGTTTTTCGAGCCGCGAAGAGGCTGTTGATGCGTTCAAAATGCACGTTTTGGAGATACCTCAATCAGAATGGAAAAAGTGCTATGAAAATGGTTCCAGCGTATGCAAAAGTGTGTCGATCATCGCGGCGAATATTTTGAAAAGCAATAAAACCATATTAAATGATGTTTGTTTATTTTTTTAATTCCGGATACATAAATAGCAGCCCTCGTAGGACATGCGCAATAAAAGGTTTTCTTCCGACGCTCGGGAAAAACGATCGTTGCCGAACAATGACGAAAATTTCTATGCGCATTAATTATTATCACTTTGGGAGTACTGTACGTGCTTATAAATGTGCGATCATCTTTGAGGGTGTTTTTTCTACAATAAAGGAATTTCGATAGTTTAAACCAGTGGTTCTTAACCGGTGGTCCGCGGACCACTGGTGGTCCTTGGAGGCATTCCAAGTGGTCCTCGAAGCCATCCTTAAATAATATGTGAGAATTCAGAAGTCAGTAAAGAATATAGACTATGTAAGTTTTAGATTTTTGCCAAATAAAAAAATGAGTGCTAATTAGTTGTCCTTGTTTTCTTTGTCAAAAAACCCTTAGTTTAGGTAAACCAACTGGGTGGTCCCCGGCTAGACAAACATTTGGTAAAATGGTCCCTTATGACAAAAAGGTTAAGAACAACACATCAACCAAACTGGTTTATGGGTTGCTACTTGCTTCTATTCATTCTCATTTGCATCGCCGCATTCGTCGCCCTTAGTCTGCTGAATTTCTACATACTATAAGATTAGTGTATACTGTGTTTATTATGACTTAGCTAAGAGCAAAGACCGCAGCATACAGATTCAATTCAAGCAATAGCTCATATTATACAATTTTAAATAAAACTTGTTTTTTACAACAAGGACATTAATTTATTGTATAAAGGTAGAAAAGGTGATTGTTTCTAATTTAATATGTATAATTAAAACACTATTTATTAGAAGAAATATAGGTTTAATTCTTTAGCACAGAGTGGTGTACAAAAGCGAGGGAGACATGACAAGTATGATAGACAACTAACATGACATTGACATTACAATCGCATTCATAAACTATGTTCGGGAACATCTCCCTTTCTTTACAAAAATAAGCTTAGCATACGTAATCATTTAAATAACTAGGTTTAGTTCTAGTACGAACACTTCTGCTTCTGTGAGGTGGCTCTTCCGAAAGCTGCTCGTGAACGTTTTCATTGATATAGGGCTCCGAAAGCTGACATGGTGTGTACAGATGAAATCCAGCAGCATCACTATGTACAGGAGGGTCAGGAGGTGGTTGCTCAGTAACTGGTACATTAGTTGTTTTATTTTCAGGACACTGATCCCCTGCGAAAGGTTTAATGTGAACCCTGTTTCTTCTATAATCTTTCCCATCAACTGTGACTATATAAGATCTATCATTAATAACTTTGGTAATAACACCAAAGCTCCACTTTTTATCAACTTCAGGATATAGCTGAGTGATCACTCTCTGGCCAATAGTTAAAAGGGCTGGTTGTCTACAATGCTTATCTACATTTCTCTTTATCTTCTCTTTTCTTTTTTTAATATTCTCTGCAACCTGAGGGATAACTTGAGGCTTGAGGTGCTGTAGTGTGCAAGGTAGACCGGTACGTGTACGCCTAGAAAACAGTTTCTGTGCTGGGCTGGTGTTATCCATTTCAATTGGAACATTCCTTAACTGAAGTAGACTATACCACAAATCTTTTTTAGTTTGAAGGCTCTGAACCACTAATTTCTTTGCTATTTTCACAGCTGCTTCAGCCTTGCCATTAGACTCTGGGTGATGAGGCGAAGATGTCACATGTTCTATTCCCCATGCCTGTGTGAAAGATCTAAATTGTTCATTAACAAAATTTGTAGCATTGTCCGTACAGATTCTTTGAGGAATACCATGTCTTGCGAAATTTTTCTTGCATATTTGTACAATTTCTCTGGCAGTAAGTGAAGTTAGGCTGTCTAATTCAAAATAATCTGAGTAGTGGTCAACAGATACTAAATATCGCAGATCGCCAATTGAGAAAACATCCATAGAAATATATTGAAAAGGATATAGAGGAACATCATGACACACCAGAGTTAATTTCTGTAAACTTGGTGAATGAGCTGCACATATTAAACATTTCTGAATAAAATCCTTTATGTCTGCCGACATGTTTGGCCAGTAAATGTTAGCTCTAGCCAGACGAAGTGTACTTGATACTCCATTGTGAGATACATGTAGTCTATGTATCATTTCACTTTGTAATGATTTCGGAATAACTACTTGATCAAATTTCGAAATATCAAGCCATCAGAAGTAGATAATTCGTGACTAATCCCATTAAATATTTTCAGAGACTCTGGTAGTGCAGAGATGTATTTAGGGAATCCATACTTTATATATTCTATTAACTTTAACAAAGTATCATCCTTCAATGTTTCTTCTTTAATTTTTTTCAATAACTGATCTGAAATTTTTAAATACTTAATCCTGGATATGTTAGCTATAATTTTGAATACTTTTCTTTCCCTCAACTTAGTTTCCAACTCATAATTCTTATCTATCTCTGACGTGACAGGAGCTCTTGATAAAGTATCTGCAACTTGATTGTCTTTACCTTGAATAAACACCAGATGGACATTGTATTTTTGGAGTGTTAATAACATCATTTGCAGACGTTTTGGAGCGTCTACCAGTGGCTTGTTAACAATATTTATGAGCGGTCGGTGGTCAGTTTTAACAATAGTCCTTGAGCTTCCTGCAATATATTGATTAAATCTGGTACATGCAAAAACTACCGCCAACATCTCTTTTTCTATCTGCGCGTATCTTTTTTCTGTAGAAGTTAAACATCTGGATGCAAAAGAAATTATCTTGTTATCCTGATACATAGCCGCACCAAGTCCAAACTCACTGGCATCACATTCTATAGTTACTTCTTTGTTTACATCAAAATATTGCAAGGTAGGTAAGTTACTAATAAGATTCTTCAAAGCTTGAAACTCTTTTTCTTCTTCAGCTGTCCAAACAAATTCTGTATCTCTTTTAGTCAAATTTCTTAGTTTATGTGCATGGAAACTTAGATTATTAATGAACTTGCTGAGGTAGCCCACCATGCCGAGGAATCTAAGCACATCTTTTGCATTTTTTGGTGTAGGCATATTAACTATGGCATCTACTTTGGTTTCATCTACTTTTAGACCTTCATTGGTAAGTACATGGCCATAAAATTTAACAGACTTATGAAGCAACTTAACTTTTTCTCTATTTAATTTACAGTTAACTTTACGTAATCGTTGCAACAATTTCTCAAAATTTTTATTATGGTCTACCGTAGCCTCCTCAATGGTATCTCCCACTCCATATATTAGGATATCATCTGCTATGATTTCAATTCCTTTCAGGTCCTTCAGAAGACTTGTGAGTTGTTGTTGGAATATCTCGGGTGAAACACTGAGGCCAAAGGGTAATCTCTTCCACCTGAAACGGCCAAAAGGGGTCCAAAATGTAGTTAATTTGCTGCTACTTTCATTTAGTTTGCATTGCCAGAAACCTTTTTTTGCATCGACAGTACTGAATATCTTAGCATTTTTCAGGTCAGGTAACATTTCATCCAGGGTATTAAATTGAAAATGGGGTCGTTTCAGCGCCTTATTCAAAGGTATAGGGTCAAGACAAATTCTAAACTTCTCATTTCTATTAACAATCAAAATATTATTTACCCAATCCGTGTGCTGTTTTTCTTTCACAATGATGCCATCTTTTTCCAACTTCTCCAACTCCACTTTCAATTTCTCTCGAAGACAGATTGGAACACGACGAGCCGGTTGTATGCGGGGAGGAACACTTTCATCAATTTCCAAAGAAACTTCGCCAGGAAGACTGCCGTAACCTTCAAATACATCTGCATAACTTTCCAAAATCTTATTTATGTCAGTATTATGATGAGATGAAATAGTGTCGCAGTACTTAATGAAACCTAGGGCAACACAGACCTTTTCTGAAAGTAGTGGCTCATGCTTAACATCAACAATATGGAATTTAATTTTAAAGTTTGTGTTCTTTCTTTTACAGGTAAATATGGCAACACCATAATTTGATATAGGAGAGCCATTAAAGCATTTCAACTTCTGAGTAGCTGGAGCAAGAGAAGAAAGATTATTTTTGCCAGTTATTTTTTTATACTGCTCGGCTCCCATGACACAAACTTGTGCTCCGGTATCTAAAGTACAATCAATTTTATGCCATTCATTACCCATTTTAAATAACAAAGGGGCTTCCATATGACCAGACACTTTATTTGCTCGGACCTCTGAAATGTACACCCTGTCGTCCGATGAATCATCTTCTACTTCTATTTCCTTCACCGAAACACCTTTCTTCTTACATACAGATTTGAAATGGTTACGACCTCCACAGCCTTCACATCGGGTACCCCAAGCTGGACAAACTTTCTTCTTAAACACATGCATATTACCGCAGAACTTGCACTTTTTAGGTCCTTCTGTAGCTTCCATCTTCACATGTTTTGATATCTTGTTAACCTCATTAACCTTCTGCAAGTCTGACACATGAGCTGATGCCCTTTCCGCTGAACGGCATATGTTAATAGCAACATCTAAGGTGAGGTTCTCATTCCGCAGCAGTTCTGACATGACTTTGCTGTCTTTAATACCTACTACGATCCGGTCCCGCAGCATTTCTTCCTTGATAGTGTCGCGATAATGGCAAGGTTTTATTAATTTTCTTAAACTGAGCAAAAAATCATCAAAATTTTCGTCCGTGCTCTGGCCTCTAATATTGAAAACATAACGGGAGTGAATAATATTAGTCTTCTTTATGATTTCTTCTTCTATTTTAATGAATATAGATTTTTCTTTCTTTTTGTCTCTCTCTGACAGGTTAAAATCCATGTACTTCTTCATAGCTGCGTTCCCAATGGCATTTAGTAGAATGCCCGCTTTTATTTCGTCTTTCTCGGGGCCCCAATTGTTCATACCAGTGGCTATACAGTAGTTTTCCCATCTGTTCCGAAAAAACTCCATATTCTCGTACGGGTCTCCAGTTTCCACTTCAAGAGGCTGGGGCCAGGGCACGCTTACGCTGGATTTTAAAGTGGATCCGACGGCGGCGTCGCTGGATGGCGCCGACATCCGAGTAATTTGCTGCTGCATCAATTCCATCTGCGTCTCCATAGTACGCATCAATTGTGTCTGCTGCTCCAGCAGACGGATCAGATTTTCGTCAGCCATTTTTATGACACCATGTTTCTAATTTAATATGTATAATTAAAACACTATTTATTAGAAGAAATATAGGTTTAATTCTTTAGCACAGAGTGGTGTACAAAAGCGAGGGAGACATGACAAGTATGATAGACAACTAACATGACATTGACATTACAATCGCGTTCATAAACTATGTTCGGGAACAGTGATTAAAATTAGTAGTAATTAATCCAGAACACCATTGGGATTTGGGCATAACAGAAACAGTCATATTTTTTTGTACCATCGAGGAAATTTATTCCTAGGCAGTGGACAGACCAACTTCATTTGATTGGAACTTGGACCATATAATACAATGTTAATTGTAATCTGTCGGCTGGGTTTGACGTAACGCGACCAAACTACGTAGAAATCAACTTCTCTGAATCTAGTACTTTTCAACATACTACACCATACATAAGAACTACATCATATAACACTAAATTTTAAATGTTTCCAGAAACTAACCCTGCAAGAGTTACTCGCTCAGTCTAAACAGGAGTGTCACCGCATCAATGAGATGTATGCCAGCCGTCAGTCTGTGCTTCTAGAGGAGAATGAGGCGCTGAAGACCGATCACGCCGACTTGTCCACCAGGCTGCAAGACCAGGAGGAGTATATGCAGCAGATGATCAAGGAAAAGGCAAGTTAATTTTCCGAAATAGAAAAAGGCTGTGTTTTCACCAGAGATGTGTTGCGAGGAATGTGTTTTGAAGATCCAATAGAATCGCTGCGCTGAGCGAGGTGACGTCAATGAAGCGATTATATTGGTTCTCAAAAACACATTCCTCGCAACATATCTCTGGTGGAAACGCAGCCTTAGAGCCTGTCCACACGGGCGTTGCGTCGACGCAGCGCTGCCGTTTGACGCATAGCCGGCCACACGGGCGCTGCGTTATCGCAGCGTTATTATGAAGCAGTCTTAACATCAACACCCCCTCCCGCTTCGTCTCGGGGGCTGCTGTGCGTTGTGTGCGTTGCGACGACGCAGCGCCGAGCGCGCCGTGTGAACACCTTGGTTATTTGTATGTAAAACAACGCAACGGCAGCGCTGCGTCGACGCAACGCTGACGCAACGCGCCGTGTGGACTGGCTCAAGATTCGGATTCAAACATCATTGTCATCCAATAAACGCTCGCCGCGCTAGGCATTGACGAATGACCGCGTGGTAGGGTTTTCGAATCTGAGTCAAAAGGAAATCGTGAATCGCTCTGCTGATATGATCAAACACAATTTGGAAGAGTTTCATCACTAATACTGTTATTTACTTGATGAAAAACTCTTTCAAGTACGGAAAACGAGCATCTGACGCAGCATTTTTTATATAAAACAGAATTTTTTTTAAGTGGTAAATTATGTGTACTTAAATCATGATTAATTTATTACTATGTGTCTAAACACACTAGGCTGAATTACGCCGCGTATCAAACGCATACAAAATACGGACGAAACACGACAGACGACACACTATGCCGAAATTCCGTCGCGAGCCGAATTTCCGTCGAGCCGAGTCGAGCGTAAAGTTCGGCAGCGATTCGGCGGTAATGTTTTGTATAGCAACACACTATACGCGACGGAATTATCAAAACCGAACATAGCAAATCCAACCTTAACTCCAAAGCGTTAACGCACACATTACATCTGAGAATTTTAAATACTTACGCGCGCGTTCTGCAACGGAAATTACGCCGCGAAAGGAGAATGCACAAGGTCGGTACCATTAATTCGCATGCGCTTTGATGAAAATAATACAGTAATTATTTTTAGAATTTTTTACGTAATAACACGCCCGGAATCCAATTTTTAAACCCGGAATTTAAATTAAAGAATAAAAGTTACTAAATAACTCCTTCCACATTCGGTTAGTGATGTAGTGCATAATTAGAAATACATCAAACAATATATTGTAACAATATCGATTCATTCGAAATCAGCAAAAAGCAGTGATTGCAATCGTTATTCCAATTTTTATAAATATTACTTGCTTTAATAACAATTTCCGAATGATAATATTATTTATTGATATCATGCATTAGCTTTTCCATATTATGTACGTTAAATAACAGTAAAATTAAGCTAATCCATTACACCTAATCGATTCAGTGCTGCTATTAGACATAAAATCGATTTTTTTCATAGACTTCGATTTCTCGATCGCGTCCCTAACCGACGCATTTTTTCTAACATCTGCGATCTGTTATTGTGACATTTGCGAATTCGTCTCTAAATTGTCTTGTATTTTTCAGATGAATTTCACAAAATAATATTAATAAATACTTTAGAACAAGAGTATCTACTTCAATGTTTAATTAATTAAATAATTACAATCTTGGATAACTCCCAGTCCGGTAAGCACACCTTAATTTATATTCTGAATATGTAAAGTAAGTATATTAAATTCTATGTAAAAAGGCACCTTCTATGTACCTATTTCCTGACAAATTATTTAGTTTTTGATTTCACAATTACCATTTAGACTTTAGAGTATAGATATTTCTATGAATATACATATTACAAACACTATTAAATTCATTGTTTTATTACAGCTGACTTCAGATTCTGTACAGAGCAAACAGAACCAGTGAAGGCTCTTTTAACCTGCTTTTAGTCATAGAAGAGTAGTCTATTCTACCTACTACAAGAACAAAATATCCTGTAAGACAAGATCGACATGAGAGAAACATTATAATAGGCTACTTGACCTATATTCAATTTCATTGAACAAATGCATATTTCTAGTAGAACTTGGCCTAGGAAACCATATTTCACCCTTATCATCAAATAAAAGCTTATGATTGATAAATAAAGTCGATTTGAAAATATGATTTTATGAAAATAGGATTTGTACTGACGAAAACGCTTTTGCGGTACTTCCGATTTGGATGTGACGTCATCCTCATAGTAATTTAATATCTTTTATTTATCGCGCTCGTTATATGTAAGTTTATCTGTACATAAATAATAAGAATAAGCCTAGAAAGATTTGTAAAATATATTTTATTGAATAATTCGCTTAAAACATCAGTTTTATATATTATCTCTATTTATTGTAGACGGGAAATGAAATGGCCAAAACTTTTCTCCAAAAGTTTTCAACATTACAAATGATTTTTAATTTCTTATTTAATTCTTTTATAATTTTTGGGCACTTTTAGAGTCGTACATTTAGCACATAAAAAATGTTCAATAAAGAGAGTTTAAAATACAAAGCGTATGACGTCACACTATGGCGGACAGTGTTTTCGGCGCCATTTAAGAGGCGTATTTTTCAATCAACATTTTTATGGGTTTCTACTGTGTAAAATATTAAAATATTAGTTTTTTTGTGAAAATGAATGATTAAAAAGCGATTAGCATGAAGAAAAAAAGTAGGTCAAGTAGCCTATTATAGACTATTTCCGTTGGTAATAATTTTTGTTTATTATAAGTTATATCCTATTAATATTTTTCATTTTCCAATATTGGATACTGCTGCTGTTTTCACAAATAATTTCATGAAACATTTTTATTTCTTGTCACTATTATTTGTAAGATTTAACAATACAATGAATATATTACTATATTACATATCACTTTTTAGATCTCAAGATTGAAAAGAGTTTGTGCTGCTTGCTGGAGCTGAAAGAGAAGTGCGACGTTATGATGAGCAAGATTCCAATCGCCCTGGTTTGTTAAGAGGTATTCTGACAGATGCTGGATCAAGTGATATACCTCCAAACTATACAAACCAAAAAATTATTTCTTCTGTGTACAAACGAGCTGCAAGTACATCTAATCACTGTATATTTGTTAATTGTTTTGAAACGGATGTTTACTGGTACTTTTGTGTATGAGACTGGTTTTAATGTCATGCGGACCGTTGGTACAGATCGCTCCGCTTAGATTGGTCTATACGGAGCGATCCGTACCGACGGTCCGCGTGACAATAAAACCAGCCTAAAGGAACAGTTATATATTATATTATGTACTTATAAGTTCTATGTCTCACCATGTTGTATGATTTAGATGAGTTTTGAAGGAGTATGATGAATAATTTAAATAGGTTTTTTTCTTTTATGTAAATAAAAATGAATCTTATTTAAATGTTTGTGTGATCATGTTCACATTTTGCAGTACATAACATGTTCCATAATATGTACTGCAATATGTGAATTACTTACTGAATTATGTGTATTAATTCATAAACTATATGAGGCTTAATTCACATGTAGTATTAGAGTAAGTAAGAGTAGAAAAGCCCTTGCCCTTTTTTTCTTTAGTTTATAATACAACCCTTTTCTTTGTTAATGAAATGAAATGAAATAGTTTATTGAATCAAGTTAATGTTCATGTTATAAATGAAACCGAGCCGCTGGAAGTTTGATGTTTATATTTGTTATTGTTGTGACACTGTTTGGATAAAATAAAAATACATTGTTTGTTTTATTTTTCACTCCAGTCAACAGCATGAGCATAGCCCAATAGCGCAATAGCGGCCAGCCTGCCTAGCATACGCCAACGAGATATCTCACTCTCGAGATAATTAAAAACTACTCGTCTCATAATGTCAAAATCTCGACATTATCTCGACAAAACTCTATAAAAATGTGTTATTTCGATGATAGATCTACGCGAGAAAAATGTTTGTCATGCTAGGGTCAATAGAGATGAAGATACAAACTATCAAACATCGAGAAACATGTAGAGTGAGATATCTCGTTGGCGTATGCTAGGCAGGCAGGTCGCGGCGGCCATCAAGATAGATAGTATGAAACCGGCATAGACCACGCGCGCACCTGGCAACCAAGCGGCCGCCGGCCAGGCGGCCACACCGATGGCCGCTAGTGCGCTATTGGGCTACCTATTGGGCTAATGCAGTGGTCCCCAATCTTTTTTTCACGCGGGCCACAAACATGTTTTGGTCTTGGTGTCGCGGGCCGCAACAAAAATTTTTTAGGGCTAAAAAAAATAATATTCTTCAAAATGAACGATTTAAAAGTGGAAATAATTTCACGACTATCACGACGACTTTACATTATTTTGCCATTGGACGTGAATTTCATTGGAATTTTAAAATGGTTTATCATAACGCGGGCCACAAATAAAGTCCCGGCGGGCCGCGGGTTGGGGATAGCGGGGCTAATGTGTCCATTGTGAAAAGTAGGGAGATCGCAGACGGCACACTTTTTGTGTGATCAAAAGTCTGCGGCGCACATACATTCTGCATGGCAAAATGTTACTTACATTTTTGCTTGTATTGCTTATGAGAATGTTTTCAATAATAATAAATACCTACCCATAGATTCTAGATAGTAGATATTGTAGCGGCGGTTTTTAGTCACAACACAGTATGCGGAAGATTTCGGTGATGATTTATTACTAATATAAGCGCCTTACTCTATTTTTAGAGCAATAACGTTCGCTCGTGTATGACTTGTCAATAAAATAGGTGCATTGAACTCAAACTCAAACTCAAAATTTTTTATTCAGAATAAATTTTTGCAAATATTTTCTGAAAGTCTACATGATGCCTACCACCGGTTCGGGAACTAACCCGGCGAGAAGAACCGGCGTAAGAAACTCGCAGGGGGCCCACTTTATTTACCAAAAAAAGTGAAAAAAAAAATTAATCTTTTAAAATAAAGTTTACAATGCTGTAACTTAAAATTATACAATGTCAACATACATACATAATTGAAGATTTTGAAGTTATTTTCGATTTATCAAATTACTCTGAAACCTCGGTTTTGTTTACAAAGAAATTTTTATAGGAGCTAAAATGATAATCATAGACTTTAAAAAACCAAGCTTCGTAATGACGCAAAATGGTACAGCGTACCATAGAGTTATGATCATTCTCCTTTCGGCTCTTCGCGTAATTTATAGTGTGTCGCATCAGACGTAAGCGGCTGAACGTAATTTCGGCCACGTAAATTACGCCGGCCTAATTCAGCCCAGTGTGTTTAGACCCTAAGGCTATCATTTTTATTCAACAAATATAACATTATTTTGTCACCAATATGCCTATTTAAACGTGCTACCATATTTCAGGTGATACTAGAGATGGAGCTAAAGGACGTCCTGAACAAGTCCAACCACATCCACTCTCGGATCGACCGCTCCATAGACGTCAGCTACACTGACGATCAGATGCTCACAGCGCTCGACAGCCTCAACGCTGAGAGCAAGTTCATACAAGGTTTGTTGTGAAAAACTTCATTTTTATTAACTAATTAAATTAATAAGTGCTAGAAGTCGCCCGCAACTTCGTTGCGTTTTTGTTATTCCGGGGCAAAAAGTATCCTTTGTCCTTACCTGGGACTCAAAGTATCTCCATACCAAATTTCATTCAAAAAGTTTTGGGCGTGAAGAGGTAACAGACAGACTGACAGACAGATACACATTTACAATATTAGTTTATAGAATATATGTTACGAAAAATAAAATGTGACTTTTAAATGTTAAAGACAATTGAAAGATTACAATAAATCACACTTTTTGAAGATTATTTTGAACTCATTTTAAGTTTGTTATACCAGCGTTTTTGGTGGTAAATATTTAACAGTGACTATATAACTTTAATAATAGCCTGACCATAAGTTTTTCGCTTCCTTTCTAACATTAACATGGAGATTTCGTGAGGTATTGCCCTTTATTCTTATTCATAAAGCCTTTATTCTTACATAACTTTTTCCATCTAACAATATTATTCCCCTCTAGACAGTCGCTCAAGTATACTAGATGAGGAATCGGTTCTGAAGGCGCTACACGAAGATTCGGGCCGAGCGACCAATATGTCTCTATTCGATGAAATACGATTGAGTTTCTGCAACAAATCCAAACTAAATCTCTCAGAATTAAACACCATGGAATACTTCGACAAAAGATATTCCCATCTTGATTCCACATTCGATACTGTGGGAACACAGACAGACAAAAGCAACGATTTAGATTTCTTTCTGAATAAAAATAAAAAGGATAATGTGAAAATTCAGCACAACATTGGTATACAAACTATAAAAGAAAATAAAGGGAATATTGAAGAAGTTAATAAATTAAATAAAAGAGACACAATTACGCAAGTTAATACTGTCATTAGAAGTGTCAGCATACAGACTGATAAAGAAGATAAAAGAGAACTAACTTGTTTTACAACAGAACTAGATATAGCATGTAAAGAAGCCAAAGATGTATCAACAAATACTAGCACTCAAATGTACGAAGTATTCAAAGAAGTAGAAGTCATGAATTTTGGTGTTAACACCGAACCTTATTCCCTAGAAAATAAAGTTAAAAATTGCATCGAATGTGATAAACTGAAAGAGCACGCTACAAACTTGGAAAACGATCTTAAAAATACACAAATCGATTGTAAGAAGCAAATAAAAAGTTACGAAAAGAACATAAGTTTGATGCGAATAATGCTAGATGAGACGAACACTAGAAATGAGTTTATGAAGTCGCTAGTAGAGAATTTAAAATCGAAGATCAATATTCTAGAAACGGCATACGTGGAGCAAAATAAACGCATTGATGATTTGAACTCTAAATCTACGTGTGAAATTGAGCGCGGTAATTCTAAACAGATATTGGTAGTTACGTGTGTATTCTACAGGGCGATTACGTACCTTGCGACAGTTTTGCTACAGCCGTTTGACAGCAAATACTTACAATATTTGCTGTCAAATGCTTGCTTACTTGTCCCAAGATACGTTATCACCCTGTCCGTTACAGAAATTAGTCCATTAATCTATCTTGTCTCTTCCACTCAACATATTGCTATCATGTTCTAAAAAGGGATGCGATAGCCATATATTTTAAGCTTGTAAAAAGCGATAGGCCAATGTACAAATTTCTGTTTTTAGTAATTAGACTTCAGTTCTGTAGTAGATAGTTGTAGAATGTTTTGTTTTAGTAAAATATGGTTTTAATCTTGTACCAATTTCAGTTTCATTTGATAAGTACTTTTACATTGTTAAAAATATTTTTAATATAATAATATTATGTTTTTTAACTGCCTTCTGAAAAGCTTTGGCTATTTAAAAATTCTATCTCATGTGAAGTAAAAGATAAAAAAAATATATAAAAATAGTTTCTAAAAAGTTTCTATGTAAAATGTAATTAGTAATTAGTAATATCTGTTTTATAATAATTAAAGTAGTGTTGTAGTTAAGTAATTTAGATAGTGTAGTTAGTGTTAAGTCCGGTTGCCGGTTAGAGATATTTTGAATGAGGCCTAGCTACTTGTACTAGCTACTTGTCTCTTTCACTCCGCACGAATATAACGTTATTTTGTTTCTACATGTCGGCGAAAAGACCGAAATAGAAATATTTTCGTGTGGGAGTTGAAAGGACAAAAACTTTTAACATCATTAGGTCTCGTTGAAAAGTTATCCGGCAGTCAGACTGTAGTTCTATGTTTGTGTTGTCATTGTGAAGTATGTAGTTAATAGTAAAAGAGTATCCTAGATGTATGTGTCGCAGTCATCTGGTTGAATCTGCTATTTTATTGAAACCATTCGTTTAATGAAACCATTTAATTTACAGTCAAAGACTTAACTAGTTTGCCTTTAGTCACTCAATTAAATGGTTTCATTTATTGAACTCGCTAGTCGTTCAATCAAATAGCAGATTCAACCAGATGACTGCGACAAATACCGTATACGTAGCACAATAGACATAACTACCAGTAGTTCGACTGCAAAGAAACGGACAGGTTTCAATATCTGTCAAATTCGTCGGGTTTCACTAGGATTATGAACGGAATGTGCCTCGCGCTGGCTGATATAATTCATTTTTAAATATTTAAAATAAAGATTTTAAAATTGGATTCTGACAATTTTAATCGCATGTGCCAAAACACAAACAACAATACGACCAAAGAGGAACACGTCCAGCGAATATGTCATAGTTTTAAATTCGTAGGTAACAAGTCAACAACCCTAGCGACGATTTTCGTCATAATACGTCAAATTTAAAAATTTCAACATCAGTTCTCATCAGTCGGCATACTCTATAATTCTGTCTACTCTGTACGTAGTATGGATCTTTTTATTAGTAAGTGATATTGTGTACTAATGTGTTTTCTTTCTTCTAGATGTGACATCGGTGGGCACACAAGTGGAGGTGCCCTGTGCGGAGTGCGTCAAATACAACGCACCCACTAGAAGCATTAGGAGATTCTTCTGGTGAGATTACTTTGAATTTATGATTATAAAACTTCTGAAATTGTTCCTTGAGAGTGCTGCTTTACCTAGAATACCTTGAATTTTACATAAAAATATTTATCTTTCATACTTGTCGACTTCGAGTCGGTCATACAATTTTTTATCCCATATTTACATTTTTTTTTCCTCGGGAAAATACGGAGAATCATCATGGATTATATTTTATAATAGGCAGGCGGCTGGCCCATAAGGATGGATACACTTGAATTCCGACACCACTGCTGTTTTACACAGTAACCCATAGACTAAACTTCCTTCTTTTCACATCCTGTGGGGCTAAAATGGTAATCGATTCACAAAATGAATTGTCAAAACTGTCAAAGTCACGAATGTCAAATTAGTACGAATTTAGACCAATTGAATTGGTCTAAATTTGACATTCGTGAGTTTGACGGTTTTGACAATTCATTTTGTGAATTGATTGAGAGGAATTGCTATGCGACCATTTTAGCCCCGCTGACGTTGTTAAATTGCAGCACAATTTCAGCCTTGTTTATTTATACTGTGTTCTATGCATTAATCTTTATTTCCTATCCACAGGGACTCAATAAAGTGCCTCTTCCAACTGTTCGCGGTGGTGTGTTTCGTGTGCGCGGTGTGCGTGTTGTACGGCGTGCGGCGGGCGCCGTGCCGCGAGCTGCCCGCGCGTTGGCTGCGTCCCGCAGACCTGGTGGATATGCTGCTGCGGGTGGAGTATGTGGCTGACGTGCCCATGTGAGGGGAAGGAGCGAGGGAAGTGCAGTGATGTGAGTTGTGTGATTGTTTGAGTGCGTCGACACATTTGAGTGCGAAGATATATTCGAGTGCGTCGACACATTTGACTGCTAAGATATATTAGAGTGCGTCGACACATTTGAGTGCGAAGATATATTCGAGTGTGTCGACACATTTGAGTGCGAAGATATATTCGAGTGCGTCGACACATTTGAGTGTGATTTGTCTCATATTTTGCGTGCGTCGACACATTTTAGTGCCCTGTCCCATTTAATTGTATAATATCTCGCTGGCTCCGCCCCGCCGACCTGGTTGATATGCTGCTGCGGGTGGAATACGTCGCTGACGTGCCCATGTGAGGGGGAAGCGAGTGATGTGAGTTGTGTGACCGTTTGAGTACGTCGACACATTTGAGTGCGAAGATATATTCGATTGCGTCGACACGTTTGACTGCGAAGATAATAATATTATATTCGAGTGTGTCGACACATTTGAGTGTGATTTGTCTCATATTTTGAGTGTGTCAACACATTTGAGCGTGCCCCATTTTGAGTGCGTCGACACATTTGAGTGCGATGATATATTCGAGTGCGTCGACACATTTGAGTGTGATTTGTCTCATATTTTGAGTGTATCGACTCATTTTAGTGCCCTGTCCAATTTAATTGTATAATATTTCGCTGGCTCCGCCCCGCACAACAATAACATGTGGTTATCAGTCGCAAGTCACATCATAATATTTTATTTGCTCCCTCTGACTCGCTGCAGCAGGCCTGCAGTCTGCTTAAGCAATATTTTAACACAAAGTTCAGTTATATTAAAATATGACGGTATGTAAAAACAACAAAACTAGCAAACACAATTTTTTGTTATGTTTTTGCTGGTTTAAAGTTTTGAAATAGACGTTTACTTCATTGAATTTGTCTGCCTAAGAATATAAGTAATAAGAAATCCCTGCAATTTTTTGTGTTCTGTGTCATACTAAGATTGATTTATGTTATTTTATTTTTAATTCTCAATCGTTTTGTTACCGTATATTATTTTAAACTTTACGTTTCTGCTATTTAATCTTCGATTAATACATCTTTGATTCTGTCTGAATCAAACAGTGAAAAATCAAAAAGTATAATAATATGATAAGTATTGAGCAATCAGAACTAGTTGTTTTGTTATGATATTTATATGAGAATACAATTATATATTTGTCTCATCCCAAGACTCAGTGGCGTAACTATAGGGTGACAGGGCTGGCAAAATGCCACAAAATGCCGACCCAAAAGGGCCCCGGCCCAAGAGGTCGTGAGGTCAGAATTTTTTTATACATTGCAGTTTTATTATTAACGTGGCGATGCAGTTTTATTATGAACCCCATCAATTGACAATTTGCCACGGGCCCCGGGCGTTATAGTTACGCCACTGCCGAGACTGCTTCGAAACTATTTTTAAATTGTAAGATTATTTAGCAGAATCGACCTACTAAATTGGACATTATCTAATACTCATTGACAAACTGTCTTTTTAATATTTTTATTCAAATATATTTTAATTGTTTTGGCAGCTGATTTAAGCATATATTAACAATGTTATTTTTAATTAATTTTAATATTCTATTAACATTATCTTAGATACTAATCCTATACTTGGTTTTTAATTGTTAATTTTATTGATTGCATTTAATTTACAATTGAATTATTAATTATAATTATTAATGTTTGTTTCATAATTTCTATGCACCCACCACAATTCTTATAAATTTCTTTTTTCAAAAGATTTCTTTCGATTAATTGTGAAATGGTAACCAAAAAAAATATCATATTAATAAGAGTGAGAAAATTGGTTTGTAATAATTGTTTTTCTGTGATATCTCAGTGCCAGTCTAGATTTTAAGTGCTTTTATACTAATTCCTATAACAAACACTATAGATCTTTTTAACACTCTTCTGATAATTAGTATCAGTTATTAGTACTTCGTTTTATTTCATTTTTATCTTAATGCAAACAAAGTTTAGACAGCCATTGGTAGCATACCAATTTAAAATGTCACTCATTAATTGCGCAGTGAAAAAAATAGCATTTGTTCAAGTCTCAATTTTGTTTACATTAAAATTATTTAGTTAAAGAAGAATTATTAAAATAGAGCGTACAAAATTTATCATCTTTCTTAATAATATTACTTCTGTCAAGCTATGGCCGATTACAAAATATTATCAGAAGATTGTTAAACATCTGTAAAATAAACTTAGGGTAACTCAAAAGTGTAATTATAAAAAATATCTGAACTAAAAATAATTTTATAACTCAAGTCTAAT
This sequence comes from Polyommatus iphigenia, assembly GCA_963422495.1. Taxonomy (NCBI): domain Eukaryota; kingdom Metazoa; phylum Arthropoda; class Insecta; order Lepidoptera; family Lycaenidae; genus Polyommatus; species Polyommatus iphigenia. Next base: position 3,429,614 of record OY730184.1, on the reverse strand, counting down.
TTTCGAAGCTTAAAATTCCGTCTATGAGTAAAATAAATTCTTGTTTTTATTTTATTGCTATTTTTTATAATTATACTTGCTGCATAGTATTTCTAAAGTTACTTTTATATTTTATCTCATATGTGACCAAAAATTTGTTTAGATTAGTTGTACGAATAAATTTACTCAAATTATATTTTAATTCTATCAATATTCATAATATTGTATAAAATAATTTGTCTTATTATATTCGATTTGTATGATATTAAATACAATTTTTTTTAAATGTTGGTTACACTCAATCTTAAATTAAATAAATGTCTTTACACTGCATAATTTAATACCTACATTGGAAAAACATTTTATTATTATTTTATTCCTTAACTTTTTAACGAGAAAGGTACTATCAGAGTTCATTCATACGTTCGAGTTGGTTCATACGCAGATGATGGATCTACACAATTTGGTCACGTTATGTCAAACCCAGTCGACAGATTCCGACCAAATGTACTAGGTCTACCATCTGCATAAGAATCAATTGTCTCCATTGTACATCTTCCTTTACTTTCTTTGATCGTCTTTAAGTATAATTAAAAAAAGAGTGTAACCGCCATAAAGTTTATTTTGGTATGATTATTTTAAAATATTGGGTGTTCTGTAGGGCGTTTTATTATTTAAAAAATGTCCTTGTAATAAAATTAATTATTAATTAAATATTTACTGCATGGTAAACATAGCCGAGTGTATTGCATTTACTTAAGTTTGCATTTAATATTGTAAGACATGGTGTCGATATGACTGATAAAATAGACAATTTTGTAAACACTATAAATGGCCTTTTATTTTCTAAGTTAAAATATACCATTAATAGGATATACAAGGTATAACAAAACATAGTGATAAGAGTTTAGAGTGTGTATGAGTATCCTGTAAAGATTTGACTGTGAAAGTAGCGGCACTGAAAGACTTAACTTTTTTTAAACTTTTTTATGGTCAAACTCATGACGCTGGGGCGCTTGCCCATACAAATCACAAAAAACTGCTCTTTCAGCGCTGCTACTTTCACAGTGAGTTCTACACAACGGACACATCCTAAAGTCTTATCGCGTACTTTTGTTACACCCTGTAAAACTGCAATGTTTTCACGCTAGAGTGCAGCACCAGCATAGACAGTAAAAGATAAGTTTTGTTAGACGTTAGTTGTTGCTATATTTTGTCTCTTGCATACGCGCATAAAATATATTGCTATTGCCGACTTGCAACAACACTAACAAAATAGTACGGTACTATTTATTAGTGAAAGAGTGACGTTCATAAATTATTACGCACGATTTTATCCGTCTTTCGAATTAGCAGTCGCTTACCATTAGGCGATTCATAATCCTCGTTTCGATTTAAAAAGGTGCATACAGACGTCATTAAAGATTCTCACGCCAAAAGGATTGGCCATTTCGAAAAAAAGGCGTATAATATTCCCATGCTCGTATTGATACGTTCGATGAGTGTCTATTTACAAAAGAGTCCCGCTCAAGGTGTGGGGTGGTGTGGGGCACAAAGGACCCCTACTGTGAAGCAACTTGAGGCGCCCTTCCCACAAGACGGGTCAGTTGTGACCTCATGCGGAAAATTGGCAAATTGCAATTTTGGAATCGTAGGACGAGACCATAGCCAAAAAAAATTAGGCTATAAAAAGTTAACTTTGAAAAAAGAATATTATTGTTAAAATTAATTTGAGATCGGAAATAATTTTGACCTTCGCTAATTTTAATGGATAAATCATTATGTTTTAGTTTTTACTCTATTAAAATAGCATATTCTTATATCAATTATTATTAAAATATAAGGAGTAACCAAATAAGTGCTATTATGGAACTATAGCATGGCATTAGCAAACAAACATAGGACGAAATACCGATGCACTACCGATACATTCCGAACTGCACTCAATCCCCTTCAGTTTAAAATTCATTTTCCAACCACCAACATGAAATACCCCAACACACTTCATCCTAACGTTCGAAACTCAACCTTAAGTGAACTCATTAGGATTTAATTTACCTCACCAGTGGTATATAGTATGACACCTGTCATAAGCCGTGGGAACATGGGGTCGCGGAGGAAGAGGCGATTGTCGTAATGAGTCCACGTCACGGGAGCAATACTGTTTGTTTAGGAGTAATGTTACATGGAATTCATAATCATCATAATACGTATCATCATACATAGTATTTTTAAGCTATTGCACAGCTTTTATCGCGGGATTTGAGCGCGGCGACCAAAACAAGAAGTTCCGTAACGAAAAAAACCTAACACCCAATTCGGTCATTGACCTATAGCGGTCTATACGCACAAGAAGGTAGGTATGTGAGGATCTCAATTCTCAATATCTTCGTAAGCGTGTGAAGAGGTCAGTGGACTAAATCCGCTCTACCTGGCGACCGAACTGTACAAAATTTTCCTTGAAATTCACGCAATGCCTGATAATAGCTTTATCCATACTTGATACTTAAATTATAAATGCAACTAAAATTATAAATGCAAAAGTCTGTCTGTCTGTCTGTTACCTCTTCACGCCCAAACCGCTGAACCTATTTTGCTGCAATTTGGTATGGATTATATTATACTTCTCAAAGTATATCCATACCAAATTGCGTAAATAATGTCCTTACTCCTATGTCCTTTTCCGGGACTCATCCCGGAAATGGACATAGGATACTTTTTGTCCCGGAAAAATGTACGGTTCCCGCGCAGTACACGAATGTTGGCGCAATGGAGTTGCGGGCGTCATCTAGTGCTAAAACATCTTATTGTCGTCTTAAAACCAAAATAAACAACGGACTATTTATACACTTCCCATTACCCTTTCACAGACTTCATTATAAACACACTTTATTGGCCATCCATCAAACGATAAACACTTATCTAACACGGAACAGCATTTTTTGTGGGATCCGACCAGGAAATGCCCCCGGATGTGTTCGGAGTGAGAATGGTTAAATGGTTTTTCATTCACCTGTATCCATGGGAGTCTGGGGTACACAAAAACTTACGGATTACTTTTTGTGAATCCTTTGTTGCTTTTTTGATGTCGAGATGTGGGAGAATTATTTACCCACTTTTGGTGAAAAAACATTAAAATTAGTTCTCATAAGATTCTCAAGGATTGAATTAGTCGGTTGTATTCACCTGCTTAGCTGTTGGTTTTGACTTTATAGTTCTGACTAGGTATATATAAATTTTTCGCCTTCGAAGGACTAGGGGCTAGGGCTTACCTAACAGCAAAAAAATTATCTTGTAAGAGAAAAGTTGCCGAGTTTTCTAGGAGGCTTAACCACAGATTATAAAATAAAGCTAGGTACTACTTAAGCCTATCTTACGTAACTATTAGTAATTCGTTACTAACTTACTACAGTCTACAGCATAATTTTTTCAAGCGTTATTATTACCTTACCCATAATTCCCTAATTTCAAACTCGAAACCAAATAATAGAGTTTTTACTTTTTACACAGGTGTATTTCTTAGGACCATTATAACTACTATCAGAGAAGTTGTTTCCTATTTCCTAGGCAGATGGTGGACCTTAGTAATTTATCAAACCCATCCGACCTATCACAGTTAAGATTGAATTGACATAAGCCGACCAAACGACGTAGGTCTGTCAACTGCCTAGGAATCAATTTCCTCGGGTATACACTATACACTGGTGGCGACTTACACACTGTCTTTAGATGACCCTCTGTACCAAGTAGGGTGAGGTCGCGTATTTTTTGTTAGAAGTTCAAGCGGAAAGAAGGGCGGGTCCGGTTCTCACGACTGCCAGAATCCGGGGATTATACCGAGATATATTGTGAGACTGGAGACACGTAATTCAGAGCTTGAGACTTGAGAGTGTTTGAGAGCGGAATTTATCGGAGTTAATGATTACTTAACTTTAATGTAATGAAGATTTTCACATAACCTGATTAATTTCGTTATACGTTTTCTACACAACCCTTCATTAAAGTTAAGTAATCATTTAATCCTTCGATCGGAGGTTCTAGGAATTCCCATTGTATTCTTTTGTTCTCGCGATCACCGGTGCTCGCGCGGGGCCTGAAAGATTAAAATGTTTATTGAGCACGGCGTTCAGTTAAGTTAAATGGCACTGAGAGTGAGATGTGCCACATATTGCAAAATTAAAATTTATAGGATTTTAGACTAATCTATTCACAAGCGCTCGGTTTTACCACTGCACTGTAGAATCAAAACTATAAAAAATGCCAAAACTGACCAAATAACGATAATCCGTTAACGCAGGCTCTTCCCATACCTTAGGTCACCTAATTAAATTAGCATACTCATTACGGTCCTTAATTATTATCCCGTTAAAATTCCCACGTTGTATGCCATCATGCAATATTGTCACCATTCGATGCCCTCAGATACCAACTTGTGACCTACCACTAAATAGCACGTGCCAAACAATTTTGAACTTTATTGTGTACTGTATAAGGCGTCAGTATCGTATTACTGACTGCTAAAACGCCATGCATTATTACGTATGCATGGTTATAGTTTTAAAATATTCACGTTTGTATCACATAATTTTCAATCTAAACACCTTATGTATAGGGTTTAAAATAGCTATGACAGTAATTTTGCGAATGATCAACTGTTTTAATGGTGTTTATTACAAGGGAATAAAGTTTAAAATTGTTTTGTTTCTAAGTGAAAACTTTATTAGCTAGGGAAGGTCGTGGGAAAATGGTCAAATTGAATATTAATATTATGTCCGTCGGTATGTGAGGGTTGGAAAGGTTAGGTACACACCTGGACATCTAGGGTAAGGGATAGGGTCATCATCACGATATTTATGTTATGTTAAAACAAATACCGATACTTATCCCCCACTGTGTTGGGGACTACGTAGTTTATTTTTATGTCAAAATTAATAAAAAAACTGGTTGCACTCCGGGAGTGCCGGCAGAAGTGAAAACTTGATTATTAACGTTGTGCATTTTTTTAACCCATTTTTTATGAAAATCGATTTTTAAAAAATCGACAATCAAGTTGTTTCGATCAAGGTTTCGATCAAGGTATCGATCAAGTTTCGATCAAGTTTTGAACAAGTTTCGATCAAGTTTCGATCAAGGTTTCGATCAAGGTTTCGATCAAGTTTCGATCAAGTTTCGATCAAGTTTCGATCAAGGTTTCGATCAAGTTTCAATCAAATTTCGATCAAGTTTCGATCAAGTTTCGATCAAGGTTTCGATCAAATTTCGATCAAGTTTCGATCAAGTTTCGATCAAGTTTCGATCAAGTTTCGATCAAGGTTTCGATCAAGGTTTCGATCAAGTTTCGATCAGGTTTCGATCAAGGTTTCGATCAAGTTTCGATCAAGTTTCGATCAAGTTTCGATCAAATTTCGATTAAGTTTCGATCAAGTTTCGATCAAGGTTTCGATCAAGGTTTCGATCAAGTTTCGATCAAGTTTCGATCAAGGTTTCGATCAAGTTTCGATCAAGTTTCTATAAAGTTTCGATCAAGTTTCGATCAAGTTTCGATCAAGGTTTCGATCAAGTTTCGATCAAGTTTCGATCAAGTTTCGATCAAGTTTCGATCAAGTTTCAAATTGAGTTCGAGTTCGAGTTCGAGTTCGACACAAAACACTACTCTCCAACCGTCTTACGCGTTTTGTATGGTTTTTCGATCAACACGAAAATCTATCGCGAGTTTCACAGTTTTTACCCATCCCACAAGTGCTCAACGCCGCTAAAGAAGTTTTCACTTCAAAAATATTACCTATTGATTTGTGTTGATCTAACAATGTTAAAAAATTCAGGCTTAAATCTGCAATAAGTAGTACTATAGCATTCTCAGTACAGGCTCCTATTTCCCTAAAAAGTCTGAAAGTAAAAAGTGAGGCACCCTACTATAATTAATATTATCCTAATTCCTATTTAATTTAAAACGTATGTATTGATGCATAACTTTTACAAAAACTTGCACTCGCAAACACTCTAAAAAAAAAAAAAATTCAAAAATTCAAAAATCGAAAACCGCAAGCCTAATTTCTAGTACGCGACAAATACCCTTGCACCTTTCTACATTCCCACACAGCGTGAGAACTGAGAGCACAACACCCCGTACCTTTACACCCTTATAAAAAAACTCACCTTTTACCTTACCGAGTTTGTCACCTCGCGAAACATAGTAATGGCAGAATTGTGTTTTATTATTATACACATAGAGGTGATTATCGTAAAACAATGAAAGAGGTTTCCATTGAAGTAGCTTCACTCGAATTTTATTTTACGTTTTGTTTTAGTTTGTTACTTTAGTTTTTAGTGGCCTATATATTTTGTTACAACATGATAACTATAGAATTAAAAAATAATTAATAAAATTGCAACTTACTAAGTTACTCTAGCAAAAGCCTAGTATGTATCAATTAAAGTTTTAGGTATTGAAACAATACAATATTAATCTATTTTCATACTTTGCAAAATATGGAAAAACTAGGACTATCAGTCTACTTTGAATTCAGTTTAAAATTTAGGTTAAATACAGCATTAAAATAATACTTATAGATTTTTAAATTCTTTACCTGTATTAAATTATTTTTTGTTTAAAAGAAAGTATTTGTAGTAAAATAAATTAATTAAAAAACATGCTTCATGATAGTAAAATATTGCAACCGCTAAAATCGAACCTCGCACCAATAAAATCGCCAACCACTACCCCATCGGCGCCATTCATAACAGGTCCTGTGCGAGCGAGAGGGAACGAAAACAAAACATTCCGATACATTTCCCACCGCTTCACCCCATTAGCAAGAAAGAGACAGAAGTATTCTCGCGTCCAACTTTCGAACAGGATGAAGGAACATAGCGGACGAATTTAAATTTAATTGTACGGGGATTCACGTGAGTTCCCATTACGTTGTGAGAAGTGGTCCAGGATTGTTGTGTAGTGAGAATGCCGTGCAGCGAAGACGATGACAGCCAGACTGGCTTCCTTTCGGAACCCTCACAGGGGATGTCCAAGGCGGAGTTGCGTAAGGTGAGTATTTTCAATATGTTCGAAATTCAAATTGGAAGTGGATAGTGTTTTTTTTTTGTTAAAGTGTAGGCCAAGGAAATTCAAGAGTAAAGTCAGTTATTATTTATTAATGTAACTGTGAAAAAACCTTATGCAACAAAAATTTTGAAATCCGATGTGATGCAAATAAAGTGGCAAGAGAGAAGATTTGTCAGTAAAAAGGAGATAAATAATGTATAAATAAAGTGGTTAAAGGCATTATTTAAGTGTTAACATTACAGACACATATACCTACCGACTATACTGTGACTATATTAAGGTTTCTTGTTGGAACAATGTAGAAACTAGGAAAATAACACGATATTTGATTTCATAGGTCATAGAGGTTGTACCTACTTTAAGAAACTTGGAGTCTAAAATACTAAAATGTAAAAACATTTACCGACCTTCTTAGGATTGGACTTTAGCAACAAGCCTAAGGATAGAACTAAAACGCGCTTTAAATACTCTATATTAAATATTTACTGGCGTACTTAAATCCTTAAAGATAATAAATAAGTATAAATTATAATAATAAAGTTGTTAATCTTACAGACGAACAAACCAATAATGGAGAAGAAAAGACGAGCAAGAATCAACAACTGCTTGAACGAGCTGAAAGATCTGCTGATGGATGCGATGGACAAAGACGTAAGTTGGTATTTAACTTTTTTCGTAAAGCTTTATACATATAAAAAAGTTCAGTAGAACCTTAAAAATTAAGGGCTCCCAGTTCCCACACAAATTTTTATTATGAATTTTGTCACAGATACTTGCGATGCGATGCGAATTCGCAGTTATGTGTGGGAGGAGTGTGTGTAAAAGCTAAGCTTTCCTACAGCAAGGCATTGATCATTTCATTCTTCATTCCAGCCAGCTCGTCACTCCAAGCTGGAGAAGGCGGACATCCTGGAGCTGACGGTGAAGCATCTCCAGACGTTGCAACGGCAGCAGCTCGCAGCCGCCATCGCTGCCGACCCAGCGGTGCTGCAACGATTCAAGTCAGGCTTCGGGGACTGCGCCGTGGAGGTCAAGAAGTATCTATCCAGGCTAGCCACCGTGCCAACCGGTATAAGATACCGATTGGGCAACCATTTAAACACCTGTATATCTGGCATCGATAGACTGCAACCCGCTGATTACCAGCCTCTAGTTCCGGATCCGTTGAGGCTGGATGGCGAGAGACCGAGCGCGTTCCACTACGTCCGAGCGACGAAGCTAAGAAGCCCACCCATTAGCCCCTTATCCTGCGACTCGGCCTGCGATTCCTCCACCGAGTTGGAAACTCCCCCGAGAGTAATACCAAAGTACCCCTTCCCGACCCCGCCTAGTCACTCCGCGTCCGACCAGGACAGTCCAGAACAGAAGCCGACAGTGTCTTCAACCACGATATCCCCAGAAAGCCTAAAGCAGGAGGCTCTAAGAAATAAGAAACTAATGGAGCCGCTCTCGATAGTTATAGACGTTGAGAACTATAAAATAGGAATAGATGCTTCACCAAAGAGAGCGGTAGACTACTCGATACGGAACAAGCTGAAACGCCACGCGGAGTCAATTGGTCCTATGCCGAAACTGATCAGGTTGAATCAGGAAATCGTCACGCCAGAGAAGGGCACATCTGATAGATTATCAGATAATGTAGGACTAGACCTTCAAGTTCGACCGCCAACGTTCCATCGAGTACCAGAAATACCAGAGAGGAAGATTGAGGGTAGCCCAGAAAGACATAGCGATGGAAGACCAAACGTGCCCAGAACTGTGATAAGTCACACTGCTGAGTCTTTGTCCCAGTCTAGCAAAGCGCAAAATGAGGGTAAAGATAGCAAGGACGCTGATAGTTCAAAAGCAGACCAGGGTCCGTCGAATATGTGGCGACCTTGGTGATTTTGCCAAATAGCTATTTACTATCAGAGAACTTGATTAATTGGCAGATAGCGGACTTACGTGATTTGTTCTCATTATGTCAAACCCAGCTGACAGATCACTTTGGTTCGACATAACCCGCCTAATTAACATAGGTCCATCATTTGACCATGAATCAATTCCTTAGTACAACTAAGTACAGTACCCGGCGATAAATATTGCACACCGACCTTTGGAAAGTGACAGTTGGCTAATTTCGGTTTTGTAGAGCGATATCTCTCACGCACGAAATACAAAAAGTCCGGTATATATTAGGAGCTGTTAAAACGATTATGGTTTGCTTCTTTTGACAATTTTATTATTCTTTGTATAAAATACACCAAATTTTCTATATGTTATGGCTTTAGGTTCGATTAAAATAAAATAAAAAAGGGTGTTCAAATTATGTTTACGTATTTAAAATTCTTTTGGAAAATTACAGCTGTAGCAAATTTAGGGGTGTTAACAACTCTAGATATATATTTTGAACTGGACGCGACTGCACTCTATTGAATTTGAACAACGACTGACATAATGTCAAATAGGCGTGTGCTACAAAGATAACGCTCTATGAAACCGAAATTAGCCGAATGTCTCTTTCCAAAGGTCGATGTGCAATATTTATTGCCGGGTATTGTATAAGGCATTTTAGGCGTCATTGTTTCAATGATATGTCTGATGTCACATTGATATATTTTGACGAAACGATTGACAGTCCGATATGAAGTGAGACGGTCAATATATTGCTATCACCATCTTCTATTCACCAACGAAATTTTATATTTACTAATAAGAAGCTAACCAAAATGGCTGAACAGTTCATGAACTAAAGGAATTAAACAAGGACTTTACTTAGAAAAATATTTACACAGCTAGTAAGCTATTAATACTTGCTATCTGTCTAGTGCCTTTTTGTATGTCTGTCCAGTGCCTTTAAATATATTATCAGTTGTGTAAATATTTTCAGTATGGGGGCAAGTTTTTCAAAGCATAAGGCCGTGTTTCCACTGAAGCGGAGCGGAGCTTAGCGGTGCCCGAATTGACCAATCGTGCTATTCCAGCGGAATGACAGCGAAGCGGAGCGAAGATTTCAAGCATGGTGATTGGTCAATTCGGCACCGCTAAGCTCCGCTCCGCTTCAGTGGAAACACAGCCTTAGCCTTCCTCAAGGTAATAAATATAATATTTCGAAGACAAAAGGGCTTGTTGGAGCAATTTAAAGGCATAATTATATTAATCACGTTAAAAACGTATATTTACGTCCTGAACTATCCTTTAAATTATTTAAAACTAATTTTTGTATTCAGTTTTGATGTCCTTGTCTAAAAAAGTTGGTGTGAAGGAGAGAGAAACAATTTCAGAAATATTTGTGTATATTTTTAAGATTGTTAGATATTGCGTTTTTTTTTTATTAGTAGGTATACAAGATGTAAGCTTTAACTATTTTATACTACCATAAGCATTGTTAAGATGAAACTAAATTGTTTTGTACAATGTACTTTTACAATTTATTATAGGCATAAGTATTTACCGTTGGTATACTTATTGTTGTTTTTATTGAATTATTTTGAATTAAAATTATTTTACATTAAATTTAAGTTTTTATATGCGTTGTCTTTTATTCTTTTTTTTCATAAAATTGAGGACTGCGTAAATAAAAAAAAGTATCCACAAAAACATTTATTCACTACATACTTACATAAAAAAACTTAAAAATTATTTAGAAGTCACACTTTTGCAGTTTCAAATAAATAACTTACAAAAATACAATTTGGAATAGACTAGTACAATGGACGGAATACGTATTTTGAGTCTCTTTGGTTTGGTCGTGACTTACCTATAAATTAAAATTATTTTTCATATTATTATTTAAAAGTACTTACCGTCTATGAGTAAAATAGTGAATATTATGACGCTCAGATTGCAGTAACATGCTTAAGGTTTCAATGTATAGATTTACAGCTTGACAAAAAAGAGTAGACGCCGATCCTAATTTTTGATCATACCTATAGGACTATAGGTAGTATAAAATTTTTATTAATCCTTCGATCGCGGATTCTTGGAAATCTATTGTTATAATAATAATAATAACTCCCACACCGGTTTCGGTGACGCTGGCCGATTCATTAAAACTAAGGCCAGTTACGCAGGAGTCATTTTATAGTGCCCAAGTGTGTGCGCAAAACACAAGAGCACTCTCTATTCCTTTTACTCTCATAACCCAGTAGGACGAAAAACCGACACGACTAGCGAGAGATTAGGCGGAGGACCGACATTTTACATGCCCATCCGACGCATGGATCATCTTACTTGTCAGACAATCAGGTGATCAGCCTGCATTGTCCTAACCAAACTTGGAAATTCATGTTTCCAACGCGGGAATCGAACCCACGACCTCCGAGTCAAGAGCCGAGCTCTGAACCACTGGATTTGCCATTGTTTTGGACTAGGGATGTAAAGCGGTAAAATTACTTTCGTAAAATTCGGTAATATACGATATTTTACGTAAAATATTATATTTTACGGTAAAATTAGGTAAAAAACGATTTTTGAGTTCGTGGCATAATTTTCATTAATAATAGGAATATAAGCAGGTTACTTAATGCACGTCTAGTGCAGTCAGTCAAAACAAAATAACTTCCAGGCCTGGTTTGAAGGTCCAATCTTTTTTTAGCTAATTTTGTCTAATTTTTTTTTATTTTTTTTAAGAAAATGATAAGGATCTTGGCCGCAAATTTGATTCTCTACAACTTTAGTTCATATAATTTTTATTGTAAAATCAATATTTACGGAAATAACTGCAAAAAACAAGTCAAAGTATAATTTCGACCTGTTCGATCTGTATCGCGATTATTGTCAAATAGGTACAGAAAAAAAATACGGAAATAAACTTGTAGCTAATTAAATTAACCACAATTAAATTTATTAAGACTTCGCTGCCTTTCCGTCTGTCTGTCTCCAGACTTCAAGAATGGTAATAGGTAGAGACTTGAAATTTTCAGATATTATGTATTTTGTTTTCCTTTATAACAACAAACACTAAAAACATGTTATATTTAATATTTGATGGGGCTCCCATATAAAAAACAGGATTTTAGTGGCCTTTTTTGCTTTTTATCAAAAATAGCAGCACTATTAAGACAATTAAAATAAGCATAAAATATTTAATTGTATTTGTACTTTAAAAATTAATAATAAAATTAAAATAAAATAAATATTTGGGGGGGGGGGCTCCTACGAATAATAAAAACTAAGGAAGAGTAACTCCGTCAAAAAACATGCTCCAAAATACTTGTCAAAAAAGTGTACCTTAGGTACACATTTCAATACATTTGTAATATTTAGGTGGCCTTGAGCGGTATAAAGGCTGACGTTAGATGACAGTTCGAAAGGAACCAAACTTAAAACGGTAATAGTATGGGAGTTACGTTTCCTTAGTTTTTATTATTCGTAGGGGGGCTCCCATACAAAAAGCACAAATTTTTGTCTATAATGGTACGGAATCCTTCATGAGCGAGTCCGACTCGCACTTGGCCATTTTTTTAATAATAATTTTAAAATAAATATTCAGTTTTATCCAGTCGCTTGGGTCTCGGTACATTTACCATAGGTGTAGGAGCTTAAATATTGATCTCTAAAAAAGTCATAAGGATCAAATTTGTAGGAAATCACCTACAACTTTGTTTCTATTCTACAATAATTACTTTCGCTAAATTCGATAATATTTGACATACAAGCGAAATTATACTTTGACTTGTTTTTTGCGTAAATATTGATTTTACAATGAAAATTATAATAATTCAAAATGTAGAAATTTTAATTTACAACAAATTTAGTCCTTAGCAGTTTCGTAAAAAAATAAAATAAAGGAGATATAGATAAAAAAAGATTGGACCTTCAAACCAATATGGCAGCTATTGGCTAACGCACTCGTCGGATTTGGTCGAGTTTTTACTACTACTATTTGTGACCTCCTCTAAACACTGGTGCAAAAAAAATTCTGACTATAATTAATTTCAGCTTCCCATACAAGGCTGAACTAACCTACTGGGCTAGTATGCTCTGTCGAGTGACGTCAACAGCTGTCAACAAGTCGCAACAGCGCAAAATATTATGGCAAACAGCGCGTATCGGCAACGTCGCATCGTGCAACGTGCACGCAATACGCAAGATGCAACTTGCAACTTGCAACACGTTAGCCCCGCCCACCGTCATACTATCATTCACCATACATACGTAGCCGGTAATTTTACCGTAATTTATATAAATTACCGTAAAATACGCGTATTTTACCAGCGTTTTCGGTAAAATTACGTAATTTTGCAACCCTATTTTGGACACAGCGCGCTGCGTACAAAAATCATCGAATACTCCTTCTGGTTTGTTCTGTATTCTGAGCATGGCGGCTATTCGAATCGTTTAGCGGCTTGTCGATTTACGGCCGAACCCAATATTCGATCCTAATCCATAGATTGAAATCAATCTCGGATCGATCCCAATCCTTAGATCGATCTCCAATCTCCATTTCAATAATAAAAGAATTCCACAATCTTTTTTGTGGCTGGATTGCCCGCGATCTTTTTTTTCCCTCTCGCACGTTTAGTTTCGCGCAATTGTCATGTTTCTCGTGTACATATTAATAGAAATATAAATCAAATCGACAAGCAAAATAAAATTCAATCGTTTACAAAATATTTATAAAACTGTTATAATACTTTATTTATTAACAAAGATGTAAATTGTGTCTGTTTTATATAATATTTTTTAAAATCTCGATGCAATAAATGGATGAAACGGAACGGAATATTTTGTATGTTTTGTATGTCTTGCAAAATATTATAACACTTAGCTTCAACCAACTTTAATCACTCCAACTCACCATGGGGCATGGCGTATCGTTCATGCAACTAACCATATATAACGGTCCGGACACGAAAAAAAAAAATGTTGCACATTTGTTGGCCGTATGCAAGATTGGGTCGACCGTGTTTTATTTAAGTTATGCCGCTATTGTCTATTGAATACTTACAATTTTTTTAGCGTTATTAAACGTTTTAAATGAATGCTTTAAGAAGCTAAATAAACCTATTGGCTATTTTAACTTTTTATGAATAAGGCTCTCAGTTATTTTTTAATTTAAAAGTGTGTGTATTAATTGTAAAAATTAAGATTAAATATTAAGTGAATGAAGTTTAAAAAAATCTTCTTTACCAGGCAGAAAATTTGGAGGGGGCGCCATTTGATTTTAGGGGGGGGGGGGGGCATTTGACCTCTGCACCCCACTTCCACGGTCCCTGCTACGTGAACAGCGTCTCGGGACATATTCTTCATCACTCGAAATCAGTATGAGATCCTCAAAATGACTACTATCACTGCTTGAGAGTATAGACAAATCTATATTTTAAACAGCAAAACCGAGAAATTCTTAAGAATGCAGATTTGGATCAAAAAACCGATCGAAAGAAACGTCAAAACTGTGAGATAGGTGATGAATACACTCGAACTGTCATTTTCAAATAGAGGGCTATCCGAAATCATAGAGCGAACCTCCCATGGATGGCTTGCAACCACAGATTGTAATTTCAATCTGTGGATACATTATTGGCACACTCAAACACAAATATGGATTCAAATATCGATCTTGGATTGGTAAAAACGGAATAGGATCGTATATTGGGTTCGGCCGTTAAGGATTTGCCGGAATTTAGGGATAGTAATTTTTAGGCGCTGCAACTTGGATCGATTTTTCTCTGACTACGGAAAAGTTACGGAAATGATTTTAGCAGTCGTGCTTCATGTAGGCATAATATGCCATATGGGTATGATATGGGTATGTGTTATAGTTATATAAGTTTATAGTGTATCAAAATAATATATTATAATGTTTAATTGATACTGTTAGCGCCATCTGTTATCTGAACTCTGCTTGTGCAACTATGTATCTTTGAATTATCTATGAATGATCTATGATCATTATTCGTTATCTGTGTACATCCCTTATTGTTTATGTATCTCTGTTCCTCCATTTTGAAAAATAAATTAGTCTGTTGCGAATCTACAAATATATAATAATAATCTGTGGTTGCGAACCGTCACGACTTTTACCATGGGCGATTGTCGTTTTTAAATTTTATCAGTTATTTTGTGGTTCAAAATACATAAATAGTGCACGGTGTATCGCGGAGACATGGCTACGAACTATATTACCAGTGTCCCGAAACTAAAAGGCCGGGAGAATTATGACGAGTGGTGTTTTGCTGCCGAAAACTTGTTGGTGCTTGATGGAATGGACAAGTACATTAAACCGCCAACTGGATTTGAAGTTAAACCAGCGGAAGATGCTAAAACGAAGGCAAAACTAGTACTAACGATAGATCCTGCATTGTATGTGCATATCAAGAATACACAGAGCTCAGCGGAATTATGGACTAAATTGAAGACCATGTTTGACGACTCTGGTTTTTCAAGAAAAATAACCTTGCTTCGACATTTGATATCCATTAGACTTGAAAACTGTGATTCAATGGCTACGTATGTGACTCAAATGGTCGAAACGGCGCAAAGGTTGAATGGCACAGGATTTACAATATCGGATGAATGGCTGGGATCGTTATTATTGGCAGGTTTGTCTGATCGGTATTCGCCGATGATAATGGCGATCGAGCATTCTGGAATATCGATAACCGCCGACGTCATAAAGTCAAAGCTACTTGACATGCCGGAAGTTGGCAATGATTTTGAAGGAAGTGCTGCGGCATTTGCCGCGAAAAACAAATATCACTCCGGAAATCTGAAACACAGAAAAAATATGAGTAATATGTCAATGTCAAACAAGAAAGTGTCAACGATGACAGATGCATCATCAACAACAAGAAGGGAAAGAAGTTACCTGTTATAAATGCAAGGGTAATGGCCATTATAGAAACCAATGCCCATTGCTGAAGAAAAACGTAAATAAGTGCATATTTAATGTTGTTTTCCTCAACGGGAAATTTAATAAAGAGGATTTCTACGTGGACAGCGGCGTAAGCGCACATCTCACAGTAAACCAAGATTGGTTGAAAGACAAAAATTTTTCGCCGTGTTTACCTGAAATTGTTGTCGCGAATGATACTAAAGTTCCAGTTGTCTGTTCCGGGAATGTAGAAGTATTATCCGATTTGGATTGTCGTATAACGATAAAGGATGCCCTATACGTGCTTTCTTTAACAACAAACTTACTGTCAGTCAGTGAACTCATCAAAAATGGCAACAATGTTATATTTGAAGAGCAACATTGTTATATACGAAACAAAGATAATGTTTTGGTTGCTACAGCTGACTTAACCAACGGCGTTTATAAGCTGAGGTTGCAGAAACCAAGTTGTTTGTTGGCTGCACGAGCAGTCACAGGGGAGTTGTGGCACAGAAGGCTAGCTCATATTAATAGTCAAGATATGAATAAAATGAAGAACTTAGTGAATGGCCTGTCGTATGAAGGTTCCTATGAAATTACAAAGTCCGAATGTTAAACCTGTTGTGAGGGAAAACAAAGCCGATTACCTTTTTCCCATGTAGGTAATAGAAGCACTGAAGTTTGCCACAGAATTCATAGCGACCTGTGTGGACCTATGGAGGTAAATTCATTATCAGGTAATAGATACTTTATGTTGCTAATTGATGACTACAGTCGAAGGACTTTTATATATTTTTTGAAGCAGAAGAGTGAAGCTTTTAACAAATTTAAGGAATTTAAATTACTAGTAGAAAATCAACACGGTAAAAGAATCAAAATTTTTCACACGGATCGAGGATTAGAATTTTGTAACCGTGAATTTAATAATTATCTCAAAGCTTCCGGAATAATACATCAAACTACAAATAGTTACTCGCCAGAACAAAATGGTATTTGTGAGCGAGCGAACAGGACAGTGGTCGAGAAAGCGAGGTGTTTGCTTTATGATGCAAAGCTAGACAAGAAGTTTTGGGCAGAAGCGGCCAACACCGCAGTCTATCTGAAAAATAGGTCTATTGTGTCAGGAGTGGAGAAAACACCGTTCGAGATGTGGTACGGTACCAAACCAGACCTTAGTCATATTCGATTATTTGGTAGTAAAGTGATGGTGCACATCCCTAAAGAGAGACGCTTAAAGTGGGATAAAAAAGCTGCACAGCATATCTTAGTGGGATATGGAGAAGACATCAAAGGGTACAGGTTGTATAATCCCTCCAAGAAGACTATCGTCACTAGCCCGGATGTCGTTGTGATGGAAGGTGAGACTACGGAGAGTAACTCAGATGAATGTTTGGCTATCTGGATACCAGATGATGAGACACCATCAAATAGTGTGGCGATGGAGAGCAAAGATTCAGTGGGGGAGACCTGTCCTGATATTTTGGTCGGGAAGGAGGATATGGAATCCTCAGTTTCTTCAGTGTACACTGATGTTGATGAGACCTTTACTAAATCTCCGTCGAATGTAGAGCTACAGCCAGATATACAAAACACATCAATACCAGAACAACCAGGCAAATGATTGAGAAAGAAGCCTGAGAGGTATGGCTTAAGCAACATGTGTGTTTCCAGTTCAGTTCCAGCACCTGAGGAAATCTCACTCTCGGAGGCTCTCGAGGGGCCTGAGAAGAAGCAGTGGAGTCGTGCCATGGCTGAGGAGTTCAAGTCGTTTGAAGACAATGATCCATGGGAACTCGTTAAGAACCCAGGTGATGTGTCAATAGTGAAGTGTCGTTGGGTGTTAAATAAAAAGTATGATGTGGACAACAAAGTGCGGTATAGAGCTAGACTTGTAGCTAAAGGCTTTACGCAAAAGCCGGGAATAGACTACTCAGAAACATTTTCACCAGTAGTGCGTCACTCAACTCTTAGATTGTTGTTTGCCCTAAGTGTTAAGTTAAAAATGAGTATTACACATTTAGATATTACTACAGCTTTTTTAAATGGCTTGTTAAAGGAAGACATTTATATGTCAATCCCTGAAGGCTTTGCAAACAAAAGTGGGGGATATATATTAAAATTAAAGCGGGCTATTTATGGTCTCAAGCAGTCGTCTTTAGCTTGGTATGAAAGAGTCAAAGACTGTCTTTATAAAATAGGTTTCAAAAGTTGTGAATATGAACCATGTTTGTTTGCAAAGAATAATGGAAAAGTAAGAATAATAATTGCTTTGTATGTGGACGATTTTTTGATTTTTTCTAATAGTAATAATGAAACTGAGAAATTAAAACAAGTTTTAGGGTTAGAATTTAAGTTAAAAGACTTAGGACCTGTTAGACAGTATCTAGGAATGAGGATCAATGTTGATGAGAATAAAAATGTAATAACTGTAGATCTACAACAGTATATAAAACAGCAATTGGCATGTAGATTTCAAATTTCTGATTGTAAGCCGCAAAGTACTCCTATAGAACTGAAGTTGAATATAGAAAAATCTAATGAATATTCATCTAATGTTCCTTATCAGAAACTTATTGGGAGTTTAATGTATTTGGCTGTTTTAACGAGGCCGGACATAGCCTATGCAGTGAGTTATCTCAGTCAATTTAATAATTGTTATAATTCTACTTGTTATAATTATGCTAAGAGAGTTTTAAAATACTTGTTGCATACTAAAAACTATTGTTTAAAGTTTATTGATGATAACACAGATTTACATGGTTTCGTAGACAGTGACTGGGCCAGTGATGCCATAGATAGGAAATCTTACAGCGGTTTCTGTTTTGTTATGTCTGGGTCTGCCATTTCTTGGCAAAGCAAAAAACAAAAGACTGTTAGTCTTTCCAGTACAGAATCAGAGTACTCAGCTTTGTCCGAAGCTTCGAGGGAGGCTGTATATTTAAGAAATTTAAATAATGAGATTACTGGAAATCTTTTTGTAATTGATTTGTATTGTGACAACCAGAGTGCTTTAAAATTGGCATCTAGCCATAATAGTCACAGTAGGTCTAAACACATAGATGTACGCCATCATTACATAAGAGATTGTGTAAACAATAATTTTGTTAAACTTAATTATGTACCAACAGAAGAAATGCCTGCAGACTTATTAACTAAAGGTCTGTATTCTGTTAAGCATTATAAATTTATGCAAAGGCTTGGGTTAGTGCCTATGTAATGTAGTAGTATTTTCTTTTTGATAATGTCTACCTTATTTTGATAAGTAGGGGTGTTGTTATATTGTATCAAAATAATATATTATAATGTTTAATTGATACTGTTAGCACCATCTGTTATCTGAACTCTGCTTGTGCAACTATGTATCTATGAATTATCTATGATCATTATTCGTTATCTGTGTACATCCCTTGTTGTCTATGTATCTCTGTTCCTCCATTTTGAAAAATAAATTAGTCTGTTGCGAACCGTCACGACTTTTACTAAAAGGTATGTTTTTACTTCCACTTTTGCTTTAACGAATAATAAGGAGTCATTTGTCCTATATCACACTTAAAACTGTCGTACATATATCATTTTCGAGACTCAAGTAGCTCTGTACCAAGCTGTATTTAGACTTAAGAGTAGTTGGGTTATAGTTTTTATTAACTTTAAAATTTATTTTTAAGCTATATTATCGTTATTACTATTTTTTATCTATATCAAATCAAAGTTCTCAAGTCATGTTGAAACGTTTGTACAAACTCTTCAGACTGTTCAATCTGCACAATTGTACACACTACTCTGTACACTGTACTGTAGAGTCCGACACCAAATGTTTGTTCACTAAACACCGCTCGTATTAAACACCACATTGACTGAAAACCTAAGATTTTAAAACTCAGGATATAAACAATTTTCAAACAGACCTAGATGATACCAAATCATGTTACTGTAAATACAAAGTGCAAATAAGTATGAACAAGTTAACTTACCCTGACAAAAATTAAGCGTATCCATATTTTGGATTTTTTAAAGAGGATGAGTGAATAAAAACAAAAAAATGTTATCTAAATACCTCAGCTTCGGTAAATATGGTAATGCGGACGAGATTCTGTATGTGCAACATATTTGAATGGCTAATAAAACGATTTCTATGGTAAATTCAGGGGTCCAATTCTCCAGTCTAGAATGTCGTTTCGATTGCAGGCTGTCTCGTACGTGGCTAACGCCGCGCGAAGAGTTTGCTGGGAAACAAAGTACTGACAAAGCCGTTTGTCCTAACAAAGCCGTTACAGTAGTTATCATCTTGGCGGACCTCCAGGCTCAACAACATATTGTGCAGAGGAGTCACGATGGGTTTTAGACTGGGTGCTCCTTACCGCAGCTCCTGTGGAGTCCCACATATCCCGGCGTTCTTTCTAAATAATACAAGATGTTTGTGTAAACACCGTTGTCCTTGAAACCATCAAATGAGCCCGTCAAAATGAACAACTTTTTCTATGAGAACAATGCTGGGAACTCAAAAAAAAAATGCCGTCTTCATACCCATACGGTTTTAAGGATAACGGTAACGGAATGAAATTCGAAAAATTCTGCGACGTCCTCACTCGACCGCGCTCGGGCACTGCAGACTGTGGTATGATGGGCCACGTCACACGTGTAGATGCGTACCGCCATCGCTAAGCCATTCTCTTTGATGTGTGGCCGAAAAACTGACAGCGACGCCATTCCACGAGCATCGCTCGCGCCATCGGCCTCCAACACCACTACGTCCTCCACACGCTGGACCTTCATGATGGTCCACTACGACGGGCCATCGTGTTGAGGCGCTATTACCATAATAACGAGTTCGTTCGAACTGAATACTGATTCATTGAATCTTATTCCAGATATGATGTTTGTGTGCGTGTGCGTATGCGTGTGCGTGTGTGTGTGTGTGTGCGCGTGGTGTGCGCGTGGTGTGCGCGTGGTGTGCGTGTGGTGTGCGTGTGGTGTGCGTGGTGTGTGTGTGGTGTGTGCGTGCGTGCGTGCGTGCGTGGGCGTGCGTGGGCGCGCGTGTGCGCGCGCGTGTGCGTGCGCGTGTGCGTGCGCGTGTGCGTGTGCGTGTGTGTGTGTGTGTGTAATTGTGAAGCAAATAAATATATATCAGTTAAAAATAAATACATAGACAATAACAAATTGCACTAGGGATACTAAATAATACAAGATGTTTGTGTAAACACCGTTGTCCTTGAAACCATCAAATGAGCCCGTCAAAATGAACAACTTTTTCTATGAGAACAATGCTGGGAACTCAAAAAAAATTCATACCCATACGGTTTCAAGGATAACGGTGTTTACACAAACACACTGTATAATACAAAGATATTATACATAATGTGAAAGTGTGAAAATGCTGCAAACAATACACAGTGATAACGCCATCCTGCATCCGGACCGGCCGCGGTTTTTTTTTAAAATAAATAAACTTAATAACTTTCATTTCACTTTTGTAATTTATAAATACCTCTCCGCCTGCAATTGAAGTCTCATTTATTTAAAATGTATTTACAGACACGAAGATAATAACAAAGAACACGAGCCTCGTTATAGAGAATCTGACGAGTTGTCAGTGGTACATCTTCACTGTGGGACTGGTTGGTGGTCCGCATAGCCCGTTCAAACAGATCCTCACTAGGGAGAATGCTACGTAAGTTTAATATTGTTATTTGTTTTTAACTAAACAGTAAACACTACCTTGTGTGCCTTGTGTAACGGTACACAAGGCAGTGTTTACTGTGTGCTTTGTGTATGGTATATATGGTATATATATGGTATAATATATATTCTAAGAATAGGTGTCTAAACACCTAAGGCCGAAAAAACGCGGCCGAAGTTCGGCATGATTACGCTTGCAATGTATTTTAAATTACCGATGACACACCATGCCGAAATCACGTCGCGTTATATTGTAAGCGTAGCGCATTGCTGGCGTAATCATGCTGAACTTCGGCCGCGTATTTTCGGCCTATTGTGCTTAGACACTAAAACACTATATTTGACAGCTAGTTACTCTAACAAAGTCATATTTTTTATGTTCCCGATACAACAACAAATAGTGCAATAAAATTTATATTTAAGGAAGACTTTCATACAACTGACGAGTTTTTTTTAACTTGGTATGGAACATATACTATATTAACTCTCGATTTAAACTCTAGGTATATAGGCAGACAACATCTAGATATTACTGAATATCTGACAAAACCGTGAGACGAGACACAAATCTTCGTATTCACACACTATACATACAAAGTTCCATTACAGGTATTGTGGTTTTGGATGTAGTGTTTAATACGCTTATTTTTTGTACGTAGGGCTCCTGTGAAAGGCCTGCACTGCGTGTTTGACGAGAAAAACGCTGAGCTGCGTATAAACTGGCTCGCTAACTGTGACGTCATACGAGACCCCGTCACCTATATGGTAAGTCATTACTCATTAGTAAGTTAATAAAGTTATTGTGTCTATAAATTCCGAATGGACTACACATTTACTTGTCCGAGACGTTCAATTCTTTCTCTTTTCTTTATCATATTAATAACCTGTATATTTAATTACTTGTGTTTTTCCTACCTTCGATAACTTGAAAATTTCCCCCAGAAGTTCTGGGCCAGAACACGCTTATTCCTAACAAAACTACTATAAAATATAATATAGTGACAATATTTTGCCTGTGATTTTACCCAAATTTCTCATATTCACTAAAGCTTTCGAGTTTTTAAAATTGCAAACCATTTAGGATTAATAAAAGTGGAAATCATTTATATAGTAATCATTATTTTAAACTTCATTTACAGGTAGAAGTGACGGAGCTGACGAAGGACGAAGTGAGTCGTTACGAGCTGAAAGCAACCACCAATGTCACGCTGATACAGGTTTTCGAGAAAGTTCCCGTTGGCGGCCGATACAACATTTGTGTTTATGTGAGTTGTGATAATATTACAAAAGAATTATCGTTTAATATTAAGATATAAAATAAATATTTTGTAGTTGAACGTGAGAAAGAGATAAACATAGGCATAGAGCTAGTTAGATGTAGTTGTAGAAGCATGTAGATGCACAAAGTGTCCCTTTTAAACTTGTTGTTTTACAGTTACGTTAGTTGTTACAAGCTTATTAAATCTAAAATTTTGTTCGATTTTCAATATTAACCCATCAAGCCCCATTAGGGCACCGGTGACCGCGATAACAATAGAATAACAATAGATTTCCAAGAATCCGCGAACGAAGGATTAAACCTTGAGAGAGACTCAGTGCGTTCATTTTGACTGATTTTAAAAATTAACAAGACAGGCAACACTACTTCACCTTATCTATGAAAGACCTTATAGCGCGTCCCCATTACTGTGACACGATGCACCGCGCGCCCCTATTCAGGGTGAAATTCCGAACAAAAATGCGTTCCAATCTTAAACGAGGTATATGAAAAGACCTATCAAAGTTGCGTAATGCAAATATTGTCAGATTTCAATTATTATTATTAAACACCGTTTGCGGCACCGTGGCACGGTGCAGCGCCGCTCCGGTGGCGGCGTCGTGTCGTGGCACGGTGACGACGCCTCGCCTTGTTCGATGCGGACGCGGTCTTAGACAGTGTATTTCATAGTCCACCATTTTGTATACAGACGTCAGCCCCGGGCGCGGGCCGCACGTGTCAGCTGGTGCGGTCCGGCGCGGTGGAGGTGCCGCGTGGCGTGATGGCCTGGCAGGCGCCCGACGGCCGGCTGCTCGTGTCCTGGCTGCACGAGGACGACAACAACTCGCAGTCCAAGTGAGTACTGTTACATACAGATGTCAGCCCCGGGCGCGGGCCGCACGTGTCAGCTGGTGCGGTCCGGCGCGGTGGAGGTGCCGCGTGGCGTGATGGCCTGGCAGGCGCCCGACGGCCGGCTGCTCGTGTCCTGGCTGCACGAGGACGACAACAACTCGCAGTCCAAGTGAGTACTGTTACATACAGATGTCAGCCCCGGGCGCGGGCCGCACGTGTCAGCTGGTGCGGTCCGGCGCGGTGGAGGTGCCGCGTGGCGTGATGGCCTGGCAGGCGCCCGACGGCCGGCTGCTCGTGTCCTGGCTGCACGAGGACGACAACAACTCGCAGTCCAAGTGAGTACTGTTACATACAGATGTCAGCCCCGGGCGCGGGCCGCACGTGTCAGCTGGTGCGGTCCGGCGCGGTGGAGGTGCCGCGTGGCGTGATGGCCTGGCAGGCGCCCGACGGCCGGCTGCTCGTGTCCTGGCTGCACGAGGACGACAACAACTCGCAGTCCAAGTTAGTTGTTACACTACTGCTCTTACACTTATAACCGAATTCGAAACCGTATTTCTAACAGCTTCCTAGCATGGAACTGCCAACAAAGGCTAAGTTATTCTTAGGTCTAAGGCCAGAAAGGTACAGGAAAAGGCAAAGAATAAACAATGAAAGATATGCTTTGGAAATATGTCATTTTATCCTTAAATCTGTCTCTCGCATTTCAACATTATTGGTACGCGGTACAGTTTGTATAAGCTTTCTCCTGTCATAGATTACTTTATATGTAATATAGTAACGGTCTTGCTAAGATTGTAATTTATCAATTTCCAGATACAGATAAAACAAGGACAAGGAGATGCCTGAAGAACTCCTCCAACCCACGGAAGACATGGAGGTGGTTGAGGCGGAGTTCTCGCCGCTGGCCGTGGCGGCGACGCGCACGGGGCGGGCGTACGTCGGCGTGCGCGCACGCAACACGCGCGGCTACTACAGCGACCTCAGCGAGATGCATGCGCTGACTGTGCAAGGTGAGTGACTTCTAAAGCCTTATAGAGAGTAGTTAACGCCTCCGTGGTCCAATGGTGTAGAGCGCGGCTCTTGACTCGGAGGTCGTGGGTTCGATTTCCGCTTTGGAAACATGTTATTTCCAAGTTTGTCTAGGACAATTGCAGGCCTGATTGTCTGACACGTAAGGTGATCCATGATTGGCATGTAAAAAGTCGGTCCTGCGCCTCTCTCGCCAGTCGCGTCTTTCTTCCGTCCTACTGGTTGTTTTAGAGCGTGGCTGTATTCTAAATTAACGATACCATATTGCCAATTAATATTGCTTGAGAAACTGCCTTTATTAGTGATAATAATGAAGAGGTGAGTGGAAGAATGAGTTAAGTAACATTTTTGAAAATTTACGTTTTTTTTGCATAAATGTAGCTTTTAGGACTTGGAAAATGATTTGCAACAAAAAAAATTTGAATTTTACGTATACTTACAAAGTTAGCCAGATGATGAAGCAGGTAAGTTACAAGGTTCGTCCAAATGACTATGCAAGAAGCGGGTAACAGCCATTATATTATGTGTTGTATTACGGGAGATCGCTTGAATATTTTACTTTTTTAAGCAATATGTCGACTTTTTTTTTTATTCTATTGGTCCAAGGTGGTCAAAGGCATAGGATATCATATAGAACTAGCTTTTTCCCGCGGCTTCGCTCGCGTTAAAATGTATTATTAATATTATTATATACAAACTTTGATCCCGTATTTTAACCCCTTGGAGGTAGAATTGATAAAAATTCTTTCTTAGCGGATGCCTACGTCATAACATCTACCTGCATGCCAAATTTCAGCCCGATCCGTCCAGTGGTTTGGGCTGTGCGTTGATAGATCACCATGTCAGTCAGTCACCTTTGAGTTTTATATATATTTATAGATAGATGTAAACATTATTCAGATAAAAAAGTACTTACTAAGTACAACTGTATTTTTTTAACAAGATTTGAATGCACAATTCTTTAAAGTTTAAAGAGTGGATATTCCCGGGTAAATATTAGGTATACATATAGAATGTACACATTATTCAGATAAAAAAGTAGTAGAGTAGTTGATTAGTTCAAATTCGGGGAGGGGGTAGCCGAGGTGTTGCCTTTGATGTTAGAAGAAACCCCGTTCCTCTAGGCCTATTGGGAGCGGAGTTATGGCTACTTTAGTAAGACGTTTGACAGTTGCCGAGCTGTCAATGTCAAAGTTTGAATGCTTGTAACTCGGCAACTATTTGTCCTGGATATGGGTTTCTTCGGCTTGATCTTCCTGGACTTTTCTCCTCTATTCGATTCTGGCCTTAGAATTGAGAAAAAAATATTGATGTCTCTGATTTTGTTAAAATTCAGGTAGGGAGTAGCCGAGGTGTTGCCTTTGATGTTAGAAGAAACCCCGTTCCTCTAGGCCTATTGGAAGCTGAGTTATGGCCGCTTTTGTTCGACGTTTGACAGTTGCCGAGCTGTCAATGTCAAAGTTTGAGTGCTTATAACTTGGCAACTGTTTGTCCTGGATATGGGGTTCTTCGGCTTGTTCTTCCTGGATTTTTCCCCTCTATACGATCCTGGCCTCAAAATTGAGAATTTTTTTTCGGGAAAATTCCTTAAATGAGCCCTCACTCGGGGGGTCCAGGATCAGGGCTATGAGCCGTGGGGTTTTCTTCCAGGGGGGGGGGGAGGGCAAGTTTCACGAGAGTGATGTTGGTGAAGTCTTGAAAGTTTGCTTGCCCGAAGGTACTTGTGCGGTACCCTCGCTGTTCTCCTGAATATGAAAATAGTTGTCGCCCTTATTACCTTATTACTCGGTAATAGTTTGTATACTCATCAAAATTAAAAAGAAACTCCTTAACTATATCATCCTAATAAATTTTTTATTGACATAATTAGATGTCTTCCACTATACTTACAATACTTTTAATAGTAATGTAATGGACAAATTTTACATTACTCATTCTTTGCATTTAATGGACAATGAAGGTCCGATAATGGCTCATTATTTAGTCAATGTAAGATACTCCATTACTATTTTTTTTGTAATGAGTAATGTGAATATTCACATCACTAATTACTTTTTTTAATGTGTAATGGAGGACCACACATTACACATTAATCGTTTACTGAGTAATGGATACCAATTAAATTTCCAAAGTATAATCCAAATTTCTTTTTGGCCTGTCTGTTTGGCCGTGAGTTTCTTGTCTTTTCAATTGAGTTTTGTTTCATCTCAATAAAAAAAGTGATTTATGTTTATTGTTTACTTCATGCATGACAGTCTTTACAGATTTTGTTGCATATAAAAGTGTGGAACCGAATAACTTCACATTTTTCTTAATTTATCCTAGAATGGAGAATTTTTTATATATTTTTTAACATAATATTAAAAACGGAAGATATTTACACCTCCTGATACAATTAACAAAAGCCATTACTTGATTTGTGATGAGAAATCATAAAAAGTTTTTTCAAAACTTTGAACGCGATTTACTCGAAATTCGAAATGTGTTACTTGTTCGATTCTTCCACTCATGTCTTTAATTATTATTATTACAAAGCAATACGAAATTCGTTTATTTCCGAATATTTTTATTTTGTAGAATAAGTTTTAGTAAGCTGTGGTATAACTTACGTAGTAACTTTTTTTAATCTGTGGTATAACGTTGAGCGGATAAGTTTTCCATCTACCCTCACCCTTTGTTACTGCTTAGTTAGTTATTACGTAACTAGCGGCGATTCCGCGCGCGTTTTTCGCCGCTTGTTTTATTTAATTTAAAGTCTCTTGTGCAACCGCCAACGTTCGATCTATCTAATCTAATATACGTAAATCTCCTGTCACGATGTTTGTCCGCGATGGATTCCTAAACTACTTATCCGATTGTAATGTTGTTGTTTTTTTAAATGTGTGCTTTTTTCCAACTTGAGAGATAGGATAGCTTAGATCTTTAATTATAGTCGCAATTTTATTTTATTGCAAATTATTTTACAACCTGAGACTGACGGCGACCATTGTTTGTGCGACGGGATTGCGATCGACGTTGCCATGGTAACATACATAATATTTAGTCACTTCAATAATATAATAATATTAAGGCAAAGAAACGTTTGCCGGGACAGCTAGTATCTCCTGTCACGATGTTTGTCCGCGATGGATTCCTAAACTACTTAACCGATTTTAATGTTTCTTTTTTTAAATGTGTGCTTTTTTCCAACTTGAGAGATAGGATTAGATCTTTAATTATAGTCGCAATTTTATTTTATTGCAAATTATTTGTATATAAAGAGCGACCATTGTTTATGCGACGCGGGTCACAGGGATAGCGATGGACGTTGCCATGGTGACATACTTATTTTGTCACTAATTCAATAAAATAATACGGGCGATATACTTTACATAATATGGCAATGAAACGTTTGCCGGGACAGCTAGTATTGTTATATATCTTTAAACGAGCAATTCTTGTATACTTATTAATGAAACTCGTGTAATTTCCAGTAACGCACTAACGCTTTATTTTAAATGCACACGTCAAAGTTTTTACCATAGACAATACAGGATAAGTGCAGATTATTTTGATACCATAGACATAGCCACAGACTGCAAATACAGATTATAAATTTTACACCCCCACTTATCAAAATAATCCTAAGTTCACATTTGTAAAACAAGAAAATAAAATAAACTAACAAATTTGTGACAGCCCTAGCATCTTTACAAATTTATAATGCTTTACACTACTAAGACTTTTAGTCAAAATATCAGCTGGCATCTCTGCTGAAGGCATATAAGATGTTTTGACCAAATCATTAACTATACATTCTCTGACAAAGTGATGCCGAACATCAATATGTTTCGTTCTTCTGTGAAACAAAGGGTTATATGCTAATTTCTGAGAACTTTGGTAATCACTAAATAAATTTACAGGTACATTATCAATATTGCCTCCATTCATCTCAGAAATTCAATTATTTAAATATACAGCCTCTTTGCATGCCTCAGAGAGAGCAATGTATTCGGCCTCCGTGCTAGATAATGCTACCGTTGTTTGTTTCCTACACTCATATGAGATAGCACTGCCAGACAATTTAAAAATAAAACCTGTATAAGATTTCCTGTCTATTGAACAAGATGCCCAGTCTGTATCAACATATCCTAACAATCTATTATCACTTTTTACATATTTTAACCCATATTGTTTAGTTTTACTTAAATATTTTAACACTCTCTTAAGATGTTTCCAGTTAGTCTCATCATAACAATTATTATACTAGCTGAGAAAACTCACTGCAAAACTTATGTCAGGTCTAGTTAAAACACACAAATACATAAGAGCACCTAACAATTGTTGAAATCGATATTTCTGACAAATACTTTTAGCCTTATCTAGTTGTTTGCGTGTTTTTGGCTGGTTTTGCGTATTTTGGTTTGGCCCTTTACTTGAGGAGTGAAGAGAAACAGCAGGCTTGACTTCTTGCGTATATTCAGCTAAAATCTTTACAGTTTTTGCGTATTTTTGCTAATATTTTAAGGGGTTACAAAACGTATTTTAAGATGGAGGATGCAAGGGTGAATGTAATGCGTATGAGGGGTTCTCACGGCAGCTTCGACTGCGTATCACGCCATCGGCGGCCAATCGCTGCAGTTTATGACGTGATGGACGACCAATGGGCTGCTGCAGGCATAATACGTCAGCCAGACCAGGATGGAAGATATCTTGTGCGTGAACATACTCCCCGGCCTTGGAATCTGGAGCATCTGCAGATTCCAACAGTATTAAGATTCTTGAGGAAGAAGTGGGCAAATTTTAGAAAAGGATCGCCGTACAACGCCATCTGCCTTGCGAATATCGGCAACTCGCGAAACTCCGTCTCTGCCTGGATAGGTTTTGATGATGCGGCCTAGACTCCACTTCATCGGCGGCAAGTTGTCGTCCTTGATGAGGACCAGCATGTCCTCCTTGAGTTCTCCCTTGTTCTGCTGCCATTTACTCCTTGTCTGAAGCTCGGACACGTACTCCTGGGACCATCGCTTCCAAAAGTGCTGTCGGATTTGCTCGAGACGCTGGTATCGTGTGAGGCGATGAGCAGGCACGTCGTATACGTCGGCTGTTACAGGTGCAGTCAGTGGACGGCCAACCAAAAAATGGGCAGGACAAAGGGGGAGAAAATCGTTGGGATCGGTGGAGAGAGGAGTCAAGGGACGGGAGTTTAGGATTGCTTCAATTTGAACGAGCACTGTGCTAAATTCCTCAAACGTTAAATGTGCGTTACCTACCACGCGTCGTAAGTGATGCTTACAGCTTTTTACTCCAGCCTCCCACAATCCCCCGAAATGACTAGCGTAAGACGGAATCATTTTAAAATTAATATTTTGCGAAATTGCGTATTCCCTTATGTCATCAGAACAAGAGTCCAAAAATTTCTTGAAATCATTCATCAAGCCAACAAAGTTTTTCCCGTTGTCCGAGAAAATGTCTTGCGGCTTGCCACGACGACCGATAAATCGCTTCAAAGCTAAAAGGTACCCGTCCGATGAAAGGTCGCTCACTAGCTCCAAATGAACGGCTCGAGTAACTAAACAAATAAATAGGCATATATATGATTTTTTGAAAGTTGACTACAACCTTTGAAAGGTTGCTTATTTTTAATTAAATTAAAAATAACATTAAATGAATCCCGTTGACTTAACATTGCTAACGTCGACTCTGCACAATTTAATTCCTCGACAGATAGCAAACCGGTCCGCTTATTGTTTACATTGCGAGCGTTATAGATAAAGCGTAACACATAAGCAGCGGCTCGTTTAAGTCTTATGTACTGTGAAAACCGAGAAAAATTAAATAAATTATTATCATATTGATTGACGGCGTGACAACATACATACATTAGGTGATTTAGTTCCTGGTAAATCACTAAATATTAAATTCGATTGTTTTAAATTCGGTATTTCGAAGTTTAAATCTTTTAAAAATGTCGGGCCAGTAAGCCATAGAGATGAAGAAATAAGCGCGGATAACTTTTGGCCTCGAGGGACTAAATCGGATGGGTTGTCTTTGACCGCTACGTGACGCCAGGCATGTTCCTTAGTCAACTCATGAATCTCTGCTGCCCTGTTTTGAACGTAAGGTTTTAATAAATTAACAGGCATACCTAACCAACCTAAAACGATGGTAGAATCTGTCCAAAACACAACTTTATCAAAATTTGAACGCAGCGATTCCTTTATTTTGCGATACAATCGCGCTCCTAGCAAAGCACCGCACAACTCTAAGCGAGGTATAGTTGTAGGTTTAGTAGGCGCGACCTTGCCCTTGGAACATAACAGGTGCACTGTAGCATCAGCTGATTCACAGCTGATAGTCCGAACGTACGCGCTGGCACCGTATGCGATTTGCGACGCGTCCGTAAAAATGTGTAACTCCGTGCGCATAGGTTCAATACACATTACGTAACGCGGAATGCGTAAACAATCTAGATAAGATAACCCAGCAATAAATTTATTCCACAATTGTGAAATGTCATCGGGAACCGGTTCGTCCCATTCTAATTTCAATAACCAACACTTTTGCAATAAAGTTTTAGCGACTGTAATGACCGGACTCAGTAATCCTAGCGGATCGTATATCTGAGCCGCGCATGACAATATAAGACGTTTAGTTATTAAATTATCGTTATCTTCATCACCACGAACCTGAGACAAATAATAAATTTCATCAGTAGTACTATTCCAACCGACACCTAGAGTTTTATTTTGATCATTTTTATCAAACAACGATAACTGTTGCGCATTGCTATTGTCTGTATTAATTGTCGGGCCTAGACTACCACGATCATAGTTGTAAACCCATTTGCGCAAATTAATACAGGCTGTACTTAAAATATTACTTACGCCTTCACAAATACGGTCTAATTCTGTTGTAGAATTAGAAGATACTACCAAATCGTCCACGTAGAACGAGTCGTTAATAGTGGATGCTATGTGCCGATCCTTACAATATTTTTGCGCTAAGTCTTTTAAACACCTACAACTAAGATAAGGCGCCGACGCCGTACCATACGTTACAGTATTTAGTCGGTACACTCTTAACTGCTCTGAGGGACTATCCCGCCAAAGGATCAGCTGAAGGTCACGATCCGTTTCAGCCAGATCGATTTGCCGGTAGAATTTTTCGATATCAGCTGAAGCGACATATCTATGTTCGCGAAACGTACTGCAGGTAACTATATTGCAGGTCCGATCATTTGCAAATCGTTTAAAGATATGCCAGTACTGGATGGCATACTAGCATCAAACACCACGCGCAACTTAGTCGTCGTAGCGTGCTGCCTAAACACGCCGTGGTGCGGTAAATAATAATGCGTATCACTATAGGTATCAACGAGACTCATGTGACCTAAATGTATATATTCGTGAATGAAATCGCGATACATAGCTTTATAACTCGGATTTAATTCGAGACGTTTTTCTAATGCATAGAAGCGTTTAGTCGCCTGTTCGCGCGTATTAGCTAAAGTTTTAGGAGAAATTTTTAATGGCAAACTAACACAGTAACGTCCGTCCGAAAGTCGTTTAGTAGTTTTTATAAAATGTTCCTCACATGCAGATTCCTCTTGCGAATATAATGTATCCTTAGAAGTCGAAGGTAATTCCTCTAACTCCCAGAAACTCCTAACTAGCTGATCGAGTGACATCATATTATTATCAGCTGTTGAATGCGATAGTAAATTACAATTAATATGTTTAACCTTTTGTTTACGCGGAGTAGACTGAACGACACCAGAAACTATCCAGCCTAGTTTCGTGTTTTGAATGTATGAACCATTGTCGAGGCGAATTTTACCTTCGATCAATAGATCCCAAAACAAATCTGCGCCTAACAACATATCGATATCCTGTCTTTCATAGAAAGTCGGATCAGCTAAAAATAAATTGTGAGGAATATTAAAATGTTTTAAATTTTGCGTAAGTGTAGGTAACTTGGAAGTTATTTGTGGCAACACTAAACATTGAACCCGGGCATTAAAGCTCCTGTCGCGCGATTTAAATTCAATGTTACACGATTGCGAACATAGCGTAATAGAATTACCTACACCGTGAATATGCTGAGTGGACTGTAATATGCGTATTTTTAATTTGTAACATAACGATTGTGAGATAAAGGAACGCTCGCTGCCGCTATCTAAAACGGCACGAGCTCTGTAATACTCACCTGATTGTCCGCGTACCTCGACCATAGCCGTTGACAACATGACGAGTCGATCAGAGTGAACTATCGCATCTCCCTTATCATAAAAGTCATCGTGTGCGTGCATAATATTATTGTGTGGCTGCAATTGGCAACATCTGTTCACACTGGGATTGCTAACTGAAACGGGAGGAAGAAGTTTACTTCTACCGTGTTCATACATACTCGTAGTTAAAGTTACAGTATTATTTTTTGACTGAACAGCATCACAAATTAAACTGTTATGTTTTTGATCGCATTTCCTACATGGCCCGAAGAGATAAGTTTCCACTGAATGGCCGAAACGCATACATAATTATTAATGCACAATTTTTTATCTTTAATAAAATTAAATTTATCTTGTGCACTAAGATCCAGAAACCTTTGACATGAGTACAAAGGATGCTGACTGTTACATAATAGACACAACTTAATAAACTGCGAGCGTACTTTTTTGTTTTGCGACTTACTATTTACGTTACTATTTTCAGCTGTAAAATTGCAATTAATTTTAGATGCGTTATGATTATAATAATAAGATTTTTTATTAAAGTTAGGATGATTAATTTTACTCGAGTGGCTAACAGTGAGTGTAGTTAATATGTCAGCCTTCTCTTTAAGAAAATCTAGTAAGTCACTCAAATGTATTTTAGCGTCTGTATTTAATTTATAAAATGTACTTTTATACTGTTCCCACTCACGTTCTGAGGCGGGATCCAGCTTTGATACGACAATAAAAATAATCAAACTATCCCAGTGCTCAGTCGCCTCGCCTAAAATCTTTAGGGAACGAATATTTTTTAAGATAGTGTCAATTAATTTATTTAATTGAGCAGAAGACTCTTTTGTAATAGGTGGAATAGAAAAAATAGCTTTAATGTGACTTTGTATAATCAACCTAGTATTGTTAAATCTGTGTAACAAAAGTTCCCATGATACTTGATAGTTACTAGACGAAAACTCGACATTTTCAATAACTACTTTAGCATCACCTTTTAAACTAGCTTTTAGATAGTGAAACTTTTGAATTTCAGGAATTGTTTTAGAGTTATGAATGAGGGACATAAATGTGTCGCGAAATTCTATCCAGTGTTCATTTGAACCGTCAAAGCTAGGAATAGATATAGTAGGTAATTTAACAGACTCACCACTATGCGCATTACATTCAGGTACCAAGGAGCACTCAAAAGACCTATTGACCGACCTTTCACTGGTGGTTTCCGGATTTACCATGCAATCTAACATACCGAGAACAACATAGTATTCTTTTTCGAATTCTGCGCGTGATTCGATCAATTTTTCGAATTCTGAAGCCGGGGCAAGATCTTCGAGCTTATTTTGCACTTGATTGAAATCATTCAACAAATTTTGAGCTCCCGGAATACGTAATTTTAATTCTGCTCGCTGATGAACAGATAATTCGACGTTTTCAAAGGAGGAAACATATTTTTTAAAGTTTGTTAACCTACACTTTATGAAACCTCGTTTTTTCTTTAAATCTTTCAAAATATCCTCAACTTTTAGTTCACTAGTCATGATTGCACTGCAGTAAAAAGCTGTAAGTACTTACAATTTGCCAATGAAGCGTAAATAAGAAACCTTTAGCTGGTGTTTCGAAATTGCAAGTCAGCAGGCAGTAGGCAGGTTCAATCGAAAGCACTGAAATTGAGAAAAATGCGGAATCACTAAGGCGAAAAAATAAAGGTTTAGGAGATTTTAGCTGGCACGTCTTACCGATGATGCACTGTATTCTCCACCAAATAGCGTCTCTCAAATAAGTGGCTTCTCCAAATATGTCCGGCGAACGTAGGATCACAAAATTTATGTTTGCGTGTTTTTGGCTGGTTTTGCATATTTTGGTTTGGCCCTTTACTTGAGGAGTGAAGAGAAACAGCAGGCTTGACTTCTTGCGTATATTCAGCTAAAATCTTTACAGTTTTTGCGAATATTTTAAGGGGTTACAAAACGTATTTTAAGATGGAGGATGCAAGGGTGAATGTAATGCGTATGAGGGGTTCTCACGGCAGCTTCGACTGCGTATCACGCCATCGGCGGCCAATCGCTGCAGTTTATGACGTGATGGACGACCAATGGGCTACTGCAGGCATAATACGTCAGCTAGACCAGGATGGAAGATATCTTGTGCGTGAACACTAGTTTTAAATTCTTTTCCATAGGAGTATCTGAACTCTTACAATTTACCATATTAAATCTTTTCAAAATTACGTCTACAAAATCTTTTTGATCTATAGTAATTGAATCTTGTTTTACAGTCACATTCATACCAAGACAATGCTTTAACTGGCCTAAATTCTTTATATTAAATTTTGCTTTCAATTCACTAATTAGTTTATCACATATTTCTTTACTATTATAAAAGACAAAAAAATCGTCCACAAATATTGCTATATATACTCTGACATTATTATTACACATCATAAATAGACATGGTTCATACTGTGACTTGGTATAACCTAGTTCTAGTAAACAAACTTCTACTCTTTGATACCATGCTCTGGCTGATTGTTTTAAGCCATATATAGCTCTTTTTAGTTTTAACACTTTATTTTCAGAATTAGGTATATCAGAACATTCTGGTATCTCCATATAAATAAATTCATCTAACACAACAGTAGAAAATATCTAGCTTGTCCGAGCGACTTGTTCTCCATAGGCCCGCAGAGGTCAGCGTGAACAATATCCAAAACATTTTTGCTCCGTGATGTACTAACTGGGAAGGGCAATCTTGTTTGCTTTCCCTCACAGCATACTGTACAGTTGCCTCTACTTATGTCCGCCTTATCTTGGAATGACAAGCTATCCACTGCTCCATCCCTCATGATCTTTAGATCGTTACTATTTATGTGGCCAAGCCGTCTGTGCCATGGCCAGCTAGAAGTCACAGCCGTCGCTGCCAAAAGTTGTTCTGACTTCACAATGTTCAACTTTTACACACCGTTTGTTAAGTTTGCTTCTCCAATGCATTCATTCCGTTGATTATAAATGTGGCAAACATTTTCATTGAAAATAGTTCTGTTTCCACTAGATATCATCTTACTAACGGATAGAAGGTTGGTAGTAAGATTTTGTATGCATAACACATTGTTGACATTCACATTGTATTCCTTATTTTTGACTCGCGTCGTTATTTCAATGTCTCCGGAACATATACTCGTAACTGGCACGCTTTCTTTATTTGCCACCACAATATCACGAGTTTCGGTGTTGTAAAATACGTTCTTCATCATGTTTTTGCTCGATTCAGAAATCATATAAGTGCTCGCTCCTGAGTCAACATACCAATCCTTTTCACTGAATTCGCCCGTTAGGAACATCGCACTAAATGCATTTACGTGTTTATCTTTTTGCATTTCGGGGGATCGACACTGATTTTTGTAGTGTCCTAACTGCTTGCACTTGTAACAACGAATATTTTTCGCCGGCTTTCCGTTACTTGATAGACCGCCATTTTGGTTTGACACTTGTTGACGTTTCCCGCCGTTTGCTTTGTCCGTGTTCGAATAACGTTGATTTTGATGACTACTTCTGGATTTGGAGAAAAATTCTCCTTCTGTTTTTATTTCACTATCTGCACTCATATCGGGCAACTTTGTCTTTATTGCATCTGCACTAATTTTCATGCCAGAGTGCTCAATGGCCATTATCATTGGCGCGAATCTGTCCGTCAATCCAGCCTAAAGAAGTGAACCCACCCACTCATCGTTGATCTCAAAACCGGTGCCTTTAAGCTTCTGAGCTGTATCAACTAGCTGAGTCACGTATGCAGTCATTGAATCTGAAGTTTCTAGACGAATGGAGATCGATGTTCTTAGTAGACTTATGCGACGCGTGAATCCTGAATCGTCAAATAACGATTTTAATTTCGCCCACAGATCGTGCACCGTACGTTCATTCTTGATATGAACATATAGTGAGGGGTCAATAGTCATCACCATCTTAGCCTTGGCCTTCCGATCATCTTCTTCCTTTAGCTCTGAACTCTTCGCGATGTCAATGCCCTCGAGGATAAGAAAATTTTCCACTGCGAAAGCCCAATCATCGTAGTTATCTCTTCCTCTAAGTTTTTGGACATTCAATGTATAATTTCCGGTCATTGTAACTGCACTTAATAAAGACTTTATTGTTGGAATCGTCTGGGCGTGATAATCTAATGAAACTCGTATAATTTCCAGTAACGCACTAACGCTTTATTTTAAATGCACACGTCAAAGTTTTTACCATAGACAATACAGGATAAGTACAGATTATTTTGATACCATAGACATAGCCACAGACTGCAAATACAGATTATAAATTTTACACTTATTATTCCCTCGATCACCAATTCCGGCAATTCCAGGAAATCTTTTGTTGTCGCGGCCCATATATATGGGCCTTACGGGGCTTGAGGGATTATAATAATTATTATTATAAATTACTTATTATGTACTTAATTGGAATCTCGGAATCGGCTCCAACGATTTTCATGAAATTTAGTATATATACTTAGGTATAGGCGGTTTCGGGGGCGATAAATCGATCTAGCTAGGAATCGTTTTTTAGAAAATGTCATTTTATTCGTGTTTAATCGAATACCGAGCAAAGCTCGGTCAAATAGCTAGTAATAATTTAAATATGAACAGCAGAATATTATATCTCAAAAACAGCAACTGATTTCGTTAAGTAATTTTTGTTGCATTTTTTAATATCGGAGGAATGTTATTATGAAATTTTTATTAACAGCTATTCGCAAAGACTATTTGTAGAATTAATATGAAAGAAAAATTTAATATTATGACATTTAAAATTTTAAGAATACAGTACTAGATTAATAGAAATTAGAAAAAAAATTCTACAGGAGTATTTCCGAGCACGGAGCAACCAAAGGTCTTACAGCTAGCGACATTGCTTCGTGTCGCTATCGTGTCACGATAATCGTATCCGATTACGTCGGAGCGTCTAAAGCGGATCACTAATGCAATTTTAATGATAGTGTAGTACAAAGACATTGTAGTACAATCATCAATAACGGGGTAATCTTGGTTAATTTAGCGAATGTTGCAGCAAAAACTTTACATAATTAATTGCCGCTCATACCTGTCACCGATAATATTGTCCAAACCAGGGGTTCTCAAACTTATTTTGTCTACTGCCCACTTTGAAAAAAATATGTTTTAGCGCCCCCATTGTTTCAATTTAAATAAATCCAGATGAAATAAATCACCCCGAAGCCTCTACACAACGCCACATAATTTTTTGGGTCCCACACTGCCCCCTTTAGACCTTCAGCGCCCACAAGGGGGCGTTATCACCCACTTTGGGAAAGACCGGTCTAAACTGAGGATATTATGGAACAATGTTCAGGAAAATTCATAGGCAGATGGCGGACCTACGTTATTTTGTCCGGTTATGCAGCTAGCTATAGGCCGTTAATCATTATAGGCCACGGCTTAGGGACGGCAGCAATCAGCATCCTAAAGTGCTCCAAGGCTTTAAATAAATGTGGACAGGGTGCTGCTGGTAAAGGAGAACTGTCAAACACATGCCAAAAATGACGTTTTTGTACGATAGAAGCGTTAGTTCCTTTTCTTGCCACGTTCATTTAGAGTTTAGACTAAATTTTAGAGCCTTGTCGAACTGTAGGGTGGCGACTGGCGGCAACGTCCATAGAGGCCCAACAGATTTCGTACATGGAGCGGCGGAAATAAAGTGACCTAAGTACTAAGTACTTTCATAAAAAATAAAAATTCGGCACTGTAGCAGACCTACGTTATTTGGTCGTGCTAAGTGCACCACCTACGTAATTTAGTCCGATTATGACAAACATAGGCTGATTGATTTGACATAGCTCGACCAAATTAATCCTTCAAGCCCCATAAGAGCACCGTTGATCGCGACAACAATAGAATACAATAGCATTTCCAAGAATCCGCGATCGAAGGATTAATATATTATATTATCTACTAGCTGTTGCCCGCAACTTCGTCCGCGTGAATTTATGTTATTATAATCGAGATTTAGAAAATTGAACTCCCATCTACGACTATTTTATTTGGATTTATATAATTACACATGAATTTTTTAAATTTTCATCAAAGACCCAGGAAACTAGAACCACAGATACTTATCGTTTTGAAAAAACCTGTCTTCGAAGACCGCTTGGCGTGGACAGGGGATGGGGCCACAGGACAGGGGAAAGGAACATGTGACGGAGATAGAGGGTAGACTACAGAAGACGGGATTTAATGTGGGCATCTATCCCTCTTTAACCTACCTCTTACTCTCAGATTCCTAACCTTCAATTAAACCAGAATAAAATAACGCTTGAAGTTGTTTACTTATTTACCCAAAGGGTAATTTCTTTATAGGCGTTGGCCCACCGGCCACCACACATTCCCACCACTGTATCTCCTGTGTCACCAGGATCGACAGCCGTATCCAACCATGAAAACCCTTTGATATGATCTCAGGGAGTCAGAGGGACATGCTCAAACTGGTTTGGGACCCGCAACGAAATAATTAATCAGAAGAAAATAAAAGTTGCAGTGACCGAATGTCAAATAACTTAGGGGAAGCACCACGAAAATAAACTATAATAATAATAATTGTGACTACTTAGTTATAGCTAAATTAATATTGGAATTTGCTGTGTTAGACTGTTGCCAATAATAATTGTGACAAAACGCTTGAAGGCATGGAAATTCCTATAGCGCTGTCCACGATATCACCGTAGTATGCATCAGATTTACACTGTAGGTTGTCTAGCATTGTATTTCTTTCGTCTTGGCAGAAAAAAACTCTCCCAGAGAACATGATGAGTGGTTTATTCAAACATACTGCCTTCGGTCGAGAACAATATTATATTCTACGTATGTGCTCGATCGATGCTAGTTATATTTTAGATCCGTAAAGTTTGACTTTAATATTTCCATGGCCGGTAACGAATTAAGATACGCAGTGGTCAATATCCATCCAGGGTTTGGATAATCGTTTACGAATATTAGGGAAAAGTTTTAAAGATCGATCTTTGCTAGAATTGGTAATCACTCTGGTTGTCGTTGTAAATTTCGAGGAGTTCCTTCAATCCCATTATTCATAGTTCCTATTACGAAATTTCCACCTTCGCGACAATAACTGCGAAAGTCACACTTTCTAAAATTCGAGGAGTTTTTTTAATACCTCATGGATCCCATTATGAAACTTCCACTTTCGCAACCATAGCATCAAATAAAAATTATAGCTCTCAAATTAATAAAATAATAAATTTACTAAGAAATCGCTCAGAGACGGCGAAATAATTATAATCAATTTCGATTCTGATCCTTTTAATGCAAAAGAATACAAAAATAATCGGCCAAGTGCGAGTCGGACTCGCGCATGAAGGGTTCCGTACCGTTGTAGTGCAAAAATAAGCCAAAGATTGTGTTTTTTGTATGGCCCCCAATAAAATTGGATTTTATTTAAATATTATTATTTATTATTAAAGTACACATAATAATATATTATCTAAGTGAAAATTTCAAGTGCCTGCCTGTTGCAACTTTATTGATATGGAGCAAAAAAGGCCAAAAAATCACGTTTGTTGTATGGAAACTCACCCTTAAATATTAATATTATTTTGTTTTTAGTATTTGTTGTTATATCGGCAACAGCTGATATACACAATTTGTAAAAAAAATCCGAATTCTAGCTGTAGTGGTTCTTGAGATACAGCCTGGCGACATACAGACATACAGACAGACGGACAGACGCACAGACAACGAAGTCCTAGTAATAGGGTCCCGTTTTTAACCTTTGGGTACGGAACCATGAAAAATCAATAAGCGCATCATATTGTGGTTATGGATGGTGTAATGATGGTGGTGATCACGATGATTAATATAATTGACATAGCGACATGCGCTTCCATTTTCCAGTGTTTTAAACAACGCTGAGCCCCCTACATATATTATCTTCTTATAAGGAATCAGGAGTTCCGTTCAGCAACGGAACCTTCGGAAGCCCTATACCCTGGGATATGTCCTGATATGTCCGGATATGTCCTGGGATATGTGCAAATCTTACTTTTTGATGGCATGCTATGTCAATTTTACTTAAAAAAGTGAAAATTACTGTAATGTTTTTGTTGTAAAGGAGTTCCGTCTATACCTCCCAATCCCGAAATCATTACCAAGTCACATTTTTATAAACATGGTATCAAATTCGGGTTAACAATCTATACAACAAAAAAATAATTTTGAAAATCTGACCACAAATAGTAAAGTTAACATTAACTCCTCTTTTTTTGGAAGTCGGTTAAAAAAAGTATCTTATATGTTGACCAGGGATATAAGGTATCACCATGCCAAATTTCATTGAAATCGGTCCAGCGGATTCAGAGATTAGCCTGTACAAACAGACAAACAGACAAACAGACAGAGAAACAAAAAATTCAAAAACAGTTAAAATGTGTTCTACTACTCTTCTAACATGCCCCTGACTCGTTTTTTCTAGTTTATTTTCAATGTACAAAAATTTTACCTCTACGATTTTATTATAAGTAAGTATATAATATAGATCTAAATTTTATAAAATTACATCTCCTGACTGACTGACTGACTGATTCATCATCGCTGAGCAAAAACTGTTAAAGTTACAGCCACTAAATTTGGTGAGGAGGGTTGTTTTATTAAGTATACATCCACTAAGGAAGGAATTTTGAAAATTTTTCCCCGAAGGGGTTGAAATAGGGGTTGAAAGTTTGAATGAAAGCCCGTCATTTCTTGAGTTAGAAACATGCAATTTTATATTTGGGCTACTGATTAAAAATGATTGGATACATGTTTAAGTGTTTTTGGAAATTCTACCCCCAAGGGGGTGAAATAGGGGTTGAAAATTTAAATGAAAGTCCG
The DNA here is from genome assembly GCA_963422495.1 of Polyommatus iphigenia. Taxonomy (NCBI): domain Eukaryota; kingdom Metazoa; phylum Arthropoda; class Insecta; order Lepidoptera; family Lycaenidae; genus Polyommatus; species Polyommatus iphigenia. The sequence continues at coordinate 3,387,870 of OY730184.1, read as the reverse complement.
TCATTTCTTAAGTAAGAAACATAAAAGTTTGTTTTTGGACTGCTGATTAAAAATGAATGGATAGGTATTTAAGCATTTTCAGAAATTCTACCCCCAAGGGTGTGAAATTGGGGTTGAAAGTTTTAATGAAAATCCGTCATTTCTTGAGTTAGAAACATGAAACTTTATTTTTGTGCTACTGATTAAAAATGAATGGATACGTATTTAAGCGTTTCTGGTAATTCTACCCCCAAGGAGGTGAAATTGGGGTAGAAAGTTTCAATGAAAGTCCGTCATTTCTTGAGTTAGAAACATGAAAGTTTATTGACGTTTGCGTTTGACGTTTGCTTAAATAGGGTACGGGACCCTATTTTACCCTTTGCATAAGGAACCACAAAAAGCGGAAACCTATCCATCTTTGTTATTATACTATGTTAACGCGGACGAAGTCGCGGGCAACAGCTAGTATAACCATATAAGTATAACGTAGAGTGTAGACTATGCGCCATATGCCTCAATCAATTATTTCTGTAATACATTCGAAAAACCTTTACACTTCGTCATATTCTTCAATAGCTTTGTCCACATTCTGCCTTTTTTCTGTTCAACAAGGGCATGCCTTATAGCGCTGTCAACAGTGAAGGTGTGGCATGCCCGTGACGCGCGTCAAAATCCACCCGCGTTTAAAGAAAAGTGTCATAGCGCGCGCTACGATTTCAACGCGCGTTACGGGCATGCCTCACGTTCGCTGTTGACAGCGCTATAAGGCATGCCCTTGATGAACAGAAAAAGGCACAATGTGGACAGGACAAATATTAATTCTTCGTTTCTACGTCAATTTCACTTGTTAAAATTTAAAATTGCCCCAAACACATACAACGCATAGAACACAATATCTTGCCACGCTTTTTACCCGACTGCCAGGAAGGGTTGTTTTTGTGTCGACTGGCTGTGTAATGTGTATACTCGCGTGTAGTTTTGTTATTCGTAGACTCACGTATAATTATTGAGTATACTATCTATCTGAATCCATACTAATATTATAAATGTGAAAATGTGTCTTGTCTGTTACCTCTTCACGCCTAAACCACTGAACCGATTTTGCTGTTTGTTAAGTGAATACTTTGAATCCCGGGGAAGGACATAGGATACTTTATCCCAGAATATTGTACGGTTTCCGTGCGACAAACAAATTTTTAGAATTTATAAAAATCCTTCATTGTTTGAAAAAATACAACCATAAAAAATAAATTACGGAATCCAGTTAAAATATACATAAAAAGTAGTAAATACTCGAAGCTAACATAGTAAATAGATTAAAATCCGTGTTTGGTGTAAAACCTAACTTTTTAGTTTTTTCAACTTTATGTAAAAACAAAAATTCAATTAATCGCTTTAAATGTACTTAATTGAAATACTCGCAAAGCTCTGCGTTCCTAGTATTTTTATTATTGTTCAATAAAGCTACGGATTTGTTATTCAACGCACTCGTTCATCAGATTTGATAATTACTTTTTTTAGTACAAGTTCCTTTTTTTTTTTCGGGAAAAATTACTAAATTCTTAGTCTAAGATGGTTTTGTAAAAAGAGGCGAGGCTAAGAAAGTTGCGTAAGAATAAACGCAAATATTGTTATCTCTAGGCGCATAGGGTCCGGGGGCACATAAGCTTTTTAGAGGAATATCTAAGAAGCTTGTTGAAGCCACCCGAGACCCCAGAGCTGGGAGCTACCTGGTACAGCGGATAGCAATTGCCATCCAACGTGGCAATGCTGTCAGCTTTCTGGGCACTCTGCCAGATGGGGACGACTTGGGCAAGTTTTTCTTTTTATAGTTTTATATTTAAAATTTGTATATATATCCGTATATTTTTGATTGTATTTTAGTGCTTAGATTTTTATCCTATTATTCATAACATTTATAATTATATTTCTAATTAAATAAATTAAAATAAAATCATTCAATCTACTTCATAATCTCAAATATTCTGTAAGTAAATACTAAATATTGTTTAATTCGAAATATTATATTGTATAAGTATTTCTGACTGTCTGTTACCACTAACCAAGTGGTAACAGACAGACAAAAATACTTTTACGGCATTTTAAATTTACACTACATGGCACGTTAAAATTCTCGAACCGATGGAATTTTGTGATAATATGAATGAATAAAGATAATATTATTATCACAATATAGGATAGTTTTTCTTCCGGAAGAAGAAAGATATTACGAATTAACGAATTATGCTGCGACCAAGTTTCAATGCATTTAATAAGAAATAAACTAAATCATCAAATTCCTCTTTTTGATAAAGTCATTACAAAACCGTTCGTTAGGTCAGTTAATTTAGTGATTGTTTGATGCAATCTACATTGACATGTAAATGGATCAAAAAATGCTAGCCAAATGTATTAAAAGATTACCGCAAAGATAATTCTTAAGTAATGAATGTCGGTCGTTTAACTATTCATTTTGCTGCAGTGCATTTGAGTCACCTAACAGTTCAAATCATGGATACGTTTTCAACGATGAGCCACCTCAATGCGATCTTAAGATTCGTTAGTCTCTCTTGTATTGTTCGTGATAGGACCACCTTGAGACATTCTTGGTCCTTATATAAGGCCTCTTTTCATGTAATCTCCCTCACCACCTTTACTATTTTGAGCCTGTACGTCAAATTTTATTTTAACAACGGGATCCCTTCCTTTAGTTTCAAAGATGTCATTCAATTTGTCTACTTGCTCGGCTACGTTCAGTACCTCAGTGATTTGTACTTCGTCTATAAGTATAGACAGCTGTATTTGGACTATATCAACATGTATGACCACATCGATAGTATCCTTGGCATCAACTACATTAGCACCATCAAATCTAGAGTCACAAAAATCTGCTTAGTCTTTCTTATCTTCGATTTGTGCTGCAGTATTTTTGACTACGCCTCCTGGATATTCTTCTACGGTTGGGTCATCCCTACACTTTATTCTATCGAATATGTTTTTTACCTTCTTAAAAATTTGAGTCTCGCTGATATGGTTGCAAATATGTATCAACTTGAGTATCGACTTCGCGCGATTGGAGATTTATTAGAAAACGATAAAACAAGTTCTATTATTGTGAAATCTGTTCATGAAGATATTAAATTAACGGTTGATGCTTTTGATCATAAGGCTTATAAGTTGGATCTGGCGGCTCTCCATCATGATCGACCAGAGGTGATATTGTGGATCTCAAGATGTTACCTTCTACTTTTAGATCAAGCTGACTGTATTAATGCGATGTATGGTTTAAGAGTAAGTACTAAGTACCTGATTGGCCACATTATACAAGTTCTTCAGGTGAACATCTTGTATAAAATCATAATGGTATTATTGAAAAAATAACTTGATAATAATTGTTGATTTCTAACATGGATAATTATTTCAGATATTGGTGACCAGCATTATAATTTTAATAACATTAATAATGTCACTTAACACTATTATCCGTTTGGTTCTGGGCTCTATGGTAAGTGTTTGTTAATATATCTATGTATACCTACATATTTTAATTATTATTAACGAAGAAGAAGTTAACCTAAAACACTTTGATAAATCCTAATCCTTTTTTAATATCTACAATAGTTAAGTAGTTATAATAATAATAATTTTATCTATACTCATGTTAAGCTAAAATATCAGTATAGTCGGTAGTAATATTTTGACATTTACGCCAATACTTGTAACTCATCGAGGCTAGACGTGATTAGTGTTTTCGTAACTTTTTTAGAGAGTGGACAGTCAAATCGTTGAGTGCATCCTCATCGTTTCGACAATTTTTCGAGTTTTTAGCAGCTGTTTTGTTGTCAATTGCGGCATCCATCGCTTCGAGAGGTGCTACAGAGAGTCAGAAAGGATAATTCGAATCATTGATCACAATCTTATCAACAGAAATATTTGTAAGTATAAGAGTTCTTATATTTACTTCTAGACAGGTTTGTACTATCTGATTCCCTTTCGTATATTCGAGTTTTTTTAATACTTGCAGTCATTCCACAATTTTTAGCTTGTATTATTATCATCGGTTGCATTAAAACTATTATAGTCTCTAGTATCACCGAGTAATTGATTTTATTTTCCAAGAAATTTGTCATTTTCATTTACGCTTATTAACACATCGTCTTTATGTTTTTTTATTTCATTTTTATCACTCTTTTCTACGTCATTTCCATCTAAACTTCTCTACTGATCATAGTCTTTGTGTTTCATTTCATTTTTCTCATATTTTCTTCACTCTTTTCTTCTACATTTCGCTATTGATTATCGTCTTTATGTTTTATACAATATGTTTTATAATATCATTCTTTCTCATATCTTCTTCGTTTTTTTCTACTGTATTCTCATGTTTTCAGCCCCCTCCACCCACCGGGCTCTCCGTGATCTTAGAGACCTCATCCTTTCCAGGCCTCTGAACTTCCACGCGCACAACTTCTACCGCCTCGACTATACTTTCCTCGTGTCAGTCAGCTCCGCCACCGTCACATACACCATCATACTGTTGCAGAATATGCAGTGAAATGCAAATAAGATAAAAAAGATAATACTTTAAGGTTACTGTCATCTTTAATCATAATATTACATATTACGAGTATAGTAATACTTTCCTATTTTAGTACTTTTGCTCTGAATTACCTAGTTAGTGATAAAAAGACTATAGTGAGGGAGCCCTAGAACAATTTTTTTTTGTGATTACTAACAAGCTAATTTTTTGTGAGACGAACACCTTTTTTTATTTTCGAAAAATCTCGAAAGTGGTAGCTAACAGAGATAGAAAGGATTTCATACTTTGACTTGATGGTCCTAAAATATGGATTGTTTTATTTATAGGACAAGGTTACTCTTATATATAACTATGAACCTACCAATATACAAAAAATCAGCTGGTTAGGGTTCCGTTTTAGGGTTCTGTAAGTATCAACATTCTGAAAGCATTTTTTTTAAATCTATTCAGAAATAAAACTATTTTTATTTTATTTTATTTAAAAAAAAAAAAACAAAACTTGATTGACTACTGTACCCTAAAATGGAACCCTAACCAGCTGATTTTTTGTATAGTGGTAACTGGTAGGTTAATAGTTAAGTTAGTTAGTTATAATTTTAAGAGCAATCTTGTCCTACAAATAAAACAATCCATATTTTAGGACCATCAGGTCAAAGTATGAAATCCTTTCTATCTCTGTTAGCTACCACTTTCGAGATTTTTCGAAAATAAAAATGTTGTTCGTCTTATCAAAATGCAGAGCCTACTCACAAAAAATTAGCTTGTTAGTAACAACGATTATAGTAATCACTTATCACAAAAAAAATGTTCTAGGGCTCCCTCACTATTATCAAATTGTTTATATTAAAATAGTCAAGAAAAGCAAAGCAGCTGTCACGCAAAATTACACCAGACACCAGCTATAATCACACGGATTGTTAAAGTTATAAGGCACAAAATTGTAACTGTCCTGCTGTTTTGATTTTTGACGTATGACCAAAATGAGAGCACTTCGAATGTCTCTCTAGAGACAATTCTCTATATCATAATTCAAAAATCAAAACAGCAGGACAGTTACAATTTTGCGCCTTATGACTTTAACAATCCGTGTAATTTATCTACTTACTAGACATACATAGAATTCACATTTTTTTATTTCGAATCATTGTTCCTAAAGCTACAATTCTAAAATGATATTAATTATGCACTTCATCCGCTTACGTCTTCAATTTGAGTATTTATCAAAATAATTGTACATCTGTGTAAAAAGAAGTGTGCCTTGAAACAATCAACTAGTTTTATATGTTTTTATCCTGTAATACAAAGAAAAAAAAAACATAACTGTAAAGGAAAACTATTCTTCTTCGAAAATTAAAATAAATATAATCATATTATTTTATAATTTATGTATTAGACATTTTTTGTAAAACTATATTTTTACACTTCATATAAAAATTATTTGCCGCCTTACACATAATACATAAAATTTTATAATTCCCATTAAAATTGTTCATTTGTGGGTAATATTTAAAATGATTACATGTTGTTTTTATTATAAACATCTTTATGTGGGGTTCTCTTATAAAAAACCTACTTAAACGCAAAAAACAGAGTGAGTCGGATACATAAACTTTTTCGTTATTACTCTTTAGTTGCGTTTTATATTAAATTCTATTAAAGTACTGGACGCATTCGTAACATTTTATTAATGGCATTACTAACTTTAAGCTTATTGAATGTTTGTCTGACGCCTCCGCCATTTCTTTTTATGTGAAAATCAATGTGGACGTGTTTTGATAGTGGAACTACTTTTTCGAGACAGAGATTCTATCAGGCTTTTTTGGCAAAACTGTAAGCTAAAATGTATTTTTCTTCTTGTAATGCATTTGCAAAGAATGTATGAAATGCGTATTTATTCTCTGTTCTTGTATATAATAAGCTATTGACAATTGAGAACTTCGCTTAGTTTATTTTACATTACTATTTCGTTACGTTTTTACAAAATTTCGTGACGTTACGAAAAAGTAGGTCATAAAGCTGAGTTTACAATGAGTTGAAACAATAATTCAAATATTCATAGGAATGGATTTTTTCATGAAATTTGCATTGCGTTACAAAAATATTTGGTCGTGTGGGAAAACTACTGCACGAATTTTCATGTAGTTTTCACCCATGCATAGAGTGGTTAGTGGGGAAGCATATAACATACCCCGGGCGCAGCCAAAGCCAAAGTTTGTCTGGTAGACTTTCATGGCTATATCACTGAACGTTGTTTAGTATGGTTATAGACGAATACATATAAAGTAAAACATACAAAAAAAATTCACTACTATTTAACAAGCCTTATGTCCTGTATGTTTTACTATTTAGTTACAATTCAGAACTATTGCGTAACAATATTTCGTTACGACATTTTCGTTACGTACAATTATTTTGATAAATACTCATTTCTATTATCAGCTGTTTTTGTCAGTTCTCTGCAAATAAACCTTAAGCTTTAGCTTAAATCTCAGTTATGTGTCGTAAAATATTTACAGAATATGAGTGTTGCCAGCGATATAATATATTAAATAAAATTTTCAAAACTCCGTCATAGTAAAATTCCGTTTTATTGAGATCGACACGCGTCTTGGGCTTAGGGTTGCCAGTATTTTAAAACGCCCCAAGAAAAACATGGAAAAATTATTGCTTAACGAAAATTAGATTTTGTTCTGAATAATTCCAGAACAAGATAAGTATATAATATTTTATTTCGTAATAGACTAGAGTACAAAATTACTTCAAATAGGCAAGAATAATATTAGTTCCCAGTATGTATGTACCTCTTATTTAACTTTTTCATCATCATAACATTAATTATATTTCTTCGCTTCATTCTTCGATATATAATTATTAACCAAAAGTAGTACCTTTGCTTATCTGCTAGGCAATCGCGTTTTTTTTAAAGACGTATGTGGGTACTTCAAATGTTACCCGCTCGTGACGGTCACTCGACGTTCCGGCGTGCTTCATTCTTTGTTAACGCGAGGCAACGCGAGCACGTATACTAGTCACCATGCCAAAGCGCAGCTGGTTATAATGATTAAGATGATTGAGTCAGTGTTGTAAGTAACTAAAGACAGTGTTATTTTATTGTGTAACAAGAAAATACATGTAAGTACTATTAAATACTTGAATAAACGGCAGGCACTACCGAGGCCAAGACGAGCCAATTATATTAAATGATCAAACGAACTTACCAAGTGAAGTTCGATCATTATTATATGAGTCGTTTCATTCAAAGATATATTAATTAACCAGGTAGTCCTTTGTTTATTTGCTAGGCAATCGCGTTTTTTTTAAAGAAGTATGTGGGTACAAAAAATATCGTTAGTATAGGTACTCTGTCATCAGCGCGCTTCATTATGTTTAGAGAGAGGTAATGCAAAAAATCTTTCTTTATTTCTTTGGGTACTGCAGCAAACAAAGTTTAGTGCAGACTGGGTGGGAGGGAGATTATATCTTTGAAAGAAGCGACTCATATAATAATGATCGAACTTCACTTGGTAAGTTCGTTTGATCATTTATTATATTTCTTCACTTCATTCTTCGATATATTAATTAACCAGGTAGATTTTTAAAGTAACGAAAGAAAGATTTATTACAAAATACAGTATAATATAATATAAATATACATTATGAATAGTAATCATTATATTCGAGAAAGAATTTAACATTATGCCCATAACTAATAATAATAGTCAGTAGAAACAAAACTTAAGAGACCTCTATGGTTTGTGATTCAAATGATAACGTACTGGGATCATGGTGATTATATAACTGATTCAGCGAAACTTTGTTCGTCGATAAAATTATTATGGCTGAGGAAAATAGCGAAAGTATTGGAGTCGCTAGCCCAGCCTGTCTACTGTCGTCTTACTAATCGTGTCCAGATTTAGTCCCCGTGTCGACGCTCGTGTCGACGCCGCGCCGCTCTCGCACAGCACTTGCTTTATCCAGCGGCTAACCGACTGGGAGGTGGCTGTTCTGTGCAGAGCGTTAAACGTTAGCAATAATACCTGTACTGTAGCATTATCCTATTAGATATAATCTTGAATAACCATAGCACGGCGTAATAACTTAAATATAACTTCTTCTTTTTTAATAAAAAAGAATTACATAATTTAATAACATCACCGATCCAATCACGCCCGGGAGTTGATGTCTTTGTAATATAAATTTCGATACAGCTATTTAAAACCGTAATTTTTTATTTTGTCGAGTTTTATTAGGCAGAAAGTTTTAAGTCAATGACCAGTATTCAGTAGATACAGAGTGCAAGAAAAAACAAATAATTTATAAGTGGATCCCAGGTCCTATACTACTCAGGTATGGGCTAGGATTTTTACCGGAAAGCTTCTTTCGAAAGACGCTTCACACATAACACATTCATCTGAGCCAATGTCACCAACCAAAAATGTCAACATTGTTCAAAACAATATTGTAATATTTGTAAACCAAACATTTTGTCTATGTTCTGAAATAAAACCTAGTTTACTTACCAGTGATCAAGACGTCATCTTACGATGCCGCACTGTATTGTACTGGTATTCCACTAGTAAGACAAGTGTAACGTATTATAATCACATCACAATAAACACATTTAAGTATACGACAATGCACTGGCAAATATTTCGAAACGAATCAACAGTATGGGACCACGGCGATTCTAGGCCTAAGGAGATCTGACCAGTATACTGGGATAATAACATATTTGTGAACATACTCTAGGTTTTCTGTAATAGACAATAAGTCACTGAAAGACAGATTTGACTGATGTCATTCAATTATTATCCATCAAAACGCCTGTGGAATTGTTATGGCAAATATTGAAAGCAAGGCGTTGCATTCGAAAATCAATAAATCGTTCGAATTTGTGATCAAAACGATTTATCTTTATTATTATTATTATATATCAAAAACGAATCTGACCCTAACTTCGAAATCATAATTTAAACATTTTTGTATAAAAATATTTTTTCCTGCGTTTATTTTCGCTGAATTCTAGTCGAAATAAAATTTTGAAAGTAGCATTCTTTATTACTCTTTTTTTTAGTGGTAAATGGATTTAAATCAAAATTCTAAGCTGACTGAGACCTTGGTAAGGAACGTAACAAACCTACAAAAAATGTTTAAATGCTTATAATAACTTCTGGTCAAAGTTCTAGTGACAATAAAAACATGAAATTTCACTAGTCCTCGTTGTATACGGCCTTAATAGTAATAATAGTTCATGTTGTGTATGAGTTCCTTGTATAAAGTTAACTGTGAAAGTAGCACCGCTGTAAAGCGCTGTAGCACGTGTAAATTCATAACACTGGGGTGCTCGCCCAAATTTTATTACAGAAATAAACTAACAACTAATTAATGAAATAACTAGTTAACACAAATACTTCCTTGTATAGTTAAAGATCCAATTACGAAAATCCGGCGCTCGGTAATAAAAGATTAATAAAAACGTTTGAGTGACAGTTAGTCCCGTAGATCCCGTAAATCCCGTAAATAAGCAGTTACGGCCAACGTAAAACCATTCGAATCGAGAGAGTGCTAAGAAAGAATATACACGTATTTAAAAATATCTATGCTGGTGTCTGTTTGTCTGTCTGTCTGTCTTCCTAGTAAGTTCTGTGACGCCTAAATCACTGAACCGATTTTGATACTGCATTGTAAAAACTATCCTATATAAAAAAAAGACGGGTTGCACTCCGGGGGTGCCGGCAGAAGTGAAAACTTGATTATTAACGTTGTGCATTATTTTTTTTACCCATTTTTTATGAAAATCGATTTAAAAAAATAAAAAATAAATAAAACAAAAATAATAAAAAAATAAAATAAAAAAATTATAAAAAAATAATAATAAAAAAATATATAGTATATAAAAAAATTAAAAAAATATAAAAAAATAATAATAACAAAATAAAAAAATGATACTTCAAAAAAAAAAAAACGATCGTTTTAACTAATTAATTGAAACCCTTACAATCGATTAAATTTTTAACCCATTGTTTATGAAAATTGATTTTTAAAAAATCGATTTTTTTAATTAAGTAATCGAAACCCTTACAATCGATTAAAAAATATCGACAATCGAAAAAAAACAATCGATTGTTCGATTAATCGATTTCGATGTTATAACACTACTCTCCAACCGTCCTACGTTTTTTCCTTGGTTTTTCGATCAGCATGAGAATCTGACGCGAGTTTCACAGTTTTTACCCATCCCACAAAAGTGCTCAACGCCGCTAAAGAAGTTTTCACTTAAAAAAAAACTAGGCCTTTACATCCAGAGCGAAGTAACCACTCCTAAAATACTGTAGTGCCTGGGACAAGATTTTTAACCCCCGACCAAAAAGAGGGGTGTTATAAGTTTGACGTGTCTGTCTGTCGGTCTGTCTGTCTGTCGGTCTGTCTGTCAGTCTGTCTGTCTGTCTGTCTGTCTGTCTGTGGCATCGTAGCATCCAAACGGGTGGACTGATTTTGATCTAGTTTTTTTGTTTGAAAGCTGACATGACCGAGAGTTTTCTTAGCTATAGTTCATCATCATCAGCCTGCTCATTGCTGAAATATCACGGTTTATCTGGTTCGTGATAGGACGATTAGCAACTTACAGTCGTTTGATGGGTTTTATATTTTGCATTCTGGTTTGTGACACTTATGAATATATACACATTATTGGAAAGTTGACCTGGTGCTGCAGCATCACCTGGTAATCAATAGGATACCCAACTCCTCACCCACTTAGAGCAGAGGTTTCGTGTTTGGGCTCATTTTAATTGCGACAACCAGTAAGACGTAGATAAACAGTAAATATTTGCATGCTGCTGCTGCAGCATCACCTATATGCATCATCAGCATATAGGAGCCGAGCTCCGTATGAACCCAAGTGGAGGTTTCATGTTTGGGCTCATATTGACGGCCTCATCCAAGAGGACATATTTTATAGATGGTAATCATTGGGATATGATCCTGTTGATAGGAATTATTCTGCACAAGTTTAAAAAGCATAAAATTAAATTAAATTAAGAAACTAAAAAAAAACCCACCAAAAAACTTTAAAAAGTAAAAATAATTCCTAAGAGTAAAGTAATATTTTAGTCCATAATTGTTGTCAAGGTGTGTCGGGGGACCGCTAATGTAGATGTTTGATTTCACATAACATTATAGTTTAAGGGTCAGGTCACAGCGACCCGAATCGAGAGAATCAGCGACTATTATCGTGATATAATATGCAAAAGTCGCTGTTGTCGTAGTTTACTTGGCGGTCCCCCGACACACCGTGACAACAATAATTATGAACTAAAATATTACTTTACTCTTAGGAATTATTTAAACTTAAAGTCAGCAAATATTATTTCATTACTTTTTAAAGTTTTTTGGCGGGGGTTTTTTTAATTAAATGTCCGTATGGCTGGCCAAGCACATACGGCATTCTCGCAACATGGTCGGCCTAGTCCAGAGGAAAGAACTAGTCAATACGTCTGGGACCAACCATGTGCGGGTTTCCTCACGATGTTTTCCTTCACCGTACGAGCGTCCGTATTATGTACTTGAGATCAGAAAATGTCTCATTGGTACACGCCTCAGTGTAAGCCAAAGGTCTACCCATTAGGCCACGGACGATCCTATATGCGTGTTGACTATTGGTATTATTATTTGCATATATTATAGCAAACTTCTAGGGCCTACGAATTTGCAGTTAACATCTAGTTTTGAAAACTTTATTCTAGATATTGTTCTATAGGCCGAGTAAGGCTTAATGTTTAAGTATAAAATTTAAGAAAGACAACAGAAGATTCATAGTTTTGTAGTAAATTGGACGGAGATCCGCAGGGCTATCACGTAAAAATAGCGATCAACAATCCACTAGCAATAATCGCGCGAGCGATTGCTGGGTATAAAAAAATGGTGTCATATTGTATAGCGATCGATTGCAATCGTATTGTTTTGGCTGATGCGTGATACGAAATTGCGATTTTGGAACAATTATCACGCAATAATTGCTATCGCATTGCGCTCGCACGATACGTGATACGGTTGCCGGTGTATTTTACAAGTCTTTTTGTTGCTTAAGGGCCTTCCCTACGGAGATTCCGTAATTTACCGTATTTAAAGCCTTATAAACTCACAATTTGAAAGCTACAAAGTTATAATAAAAATACAGCAATAATCTTCAGTATATCAACATTCCTTTCCCCGTTTTAAATTTTCTATTTTTGTTTATTATACTCATTATTTATTTATTTATTTATTTAGCCTCATTTATTCCTTAATTATTCAATATACATGATAATATTATAAATTTACAAAATTTCAACAGTATAAATTTAAACAATTACAATGCATTAAATTTTTGTTTAAGTATATTTTCTAGTTATATATTTATTTATTAACAATTTAAATATTAAATTATATAAGCAAAAAAATTTAATTACATTGTATTAAAGATCAATATTATCATTTAAGTAATAAAAAAAATATTATTTGATTTCTAGTTGATAAGGACCTCTCTACGAGTATAGGCCTCCTCCATACTTTGCCATGCATCTCTATCATTTGCCTTAGTCATCCAGTCTTTTCCTGCTATTTTTATCATCCATCCATCTTGTTCTTGGTCTTCCTTTCTTTCGTTTGTATTGTGGTCCCGTCCAGTTAGTTACTTTGTTTGTCCATTTCTGTTTATTCATCCGCGCTATATGTCCTGCCCATTTCCACTTTAGTTTCTGACAATGTTCTAAAGCATCAATAACGTTTGTTATTTCTCTTATATCTGAGTTTCGTTTTCTGTCTCTTCTTTTTATATTTAAAATACTGCGTTCCATGGATATTTGGCAAGTTTGTATTTTATTTTTTATAGAATTATTATATATCCAGGTTTGACTACCGTACGAGAAACATGGAAGTAAGCAGGAGTCTAGTACTTTCTTCTTGAGAGATATAGGCAAATTTGATGTTAGTACCTCTTTGTAGCTCCAAAACTTGTTCCATGTAATGTTGATTCTTCTTGTTATTTCATCTAGCTGTCGAGACTTAGAGAAAGATATCTATTATCTGTTTTCCTAGATAGACTTAAACAAATATTCTTGTACAGAGTCGAGAGGTGTGTCATTTACTCTTATCGGCAATAATGTAGAGTTGGTCATAATTTTAGTTTTAATACTATTTAGCTCTAATCCAATTTGCTGACTTACTGTGTGCAATTCGCAAATCATTTCTTCCAGCTGGACAGCAGATTCTGCAAAGATGATAATGTCGTCGGCAAACCTCAAATTGCTCAGATATTCTCCTTTAATATTCATACCCCTTTTGTCCCACTTAAGTTTTTTCATTATATTCTCCAGGACCTTCCAGGCGAGAGGGGGTCACCTTGACGAGCTCCTCTGCAGATTTTTATCTGTGAGCCTTTTGTTTCCATTTTTACTCGGGATGTGCTTTTGTAATATCTTTTATAAGATCTACAGTTTCTGATGGGATGTCACTTTCATATAGAGCTGTCCACATACTATTATGGGATATTGAATCGAACGCTTTTGCGTAATCAATAAAAGCCAGGTAGAGTGGACGCTGGTGTTCTTCGTACTTCTCAATTATTTGGTCTAATACGTGAATATGATCAGTTGTGGAGAAATTTTTCCTAAAACCTGCTTGTTCTGATGGTTGGTGCTCGTCAATATATTTTTCTATACGCTCTGCCAAACAGGTTGCGAAGAGTTTGTACATATTGGGTTGTAAGCTGATAGGTCTGTAGTTATTTATATTTGCCGGATCTCCTTTCTTGTATAGTAATATTATATCTGATTTAGCCCAGTTAGAAGGAATTTTTTTTTCATTTAAAATCATATTGAATAGGTTGGTTATTAGAGGTGCTAAAAGTACTTTACCAATTTTTATCGCTTGATTGGGGATGCCATCTGATCCATTACTTTTATCACATTTTAGCTTGTCTATTTTTTTAATAATTTCAGTACATGAGAACCTGTCCAAGGTGGTAGAGTTGTGGTAGACTGGCTCGATTTCTGGTTGTTCATCGGTTAGTGCTGAGTAGAGTTTTGTGTACAAAGATGTTGCTGTCTTGTATCTGCGCTCTTGAGAAAGTCTTGGTGTTGCTGCCCTTTTTTTTAAGCAGGGTATCCATTTTTTGGTGTTCAACAGCGCTTTGTATCCTTTTTTTTATACTTCCTGTCGACCTCAAATGTTTTTGTATTGTTTTTATTCTATACTCTCTATGTTCTTTTTTTATAAGTTTAGGTATATTTTTATAGAAATAGCAGCGTTCAAATTTTTCTTCTTTGTTAATTTTTTTCTTGATCGTAAGTTCATGCCTTCTTTGTATAAGATTTTTTATATCTTCTGTAATAATAGTGTGTTTCTTTCCAGATCTGTATGTGTTGCAATGTAAGCTTTCTAGGATACAGTTTTTCATTGTATCATATAAGTACTCTACATCTTCGCATTCGTATAAGTTAGCTGCGTCAATTTTTTGTTTTAAAGTTTTTATGAAGTTTTCTTGATTTTTTTGTGTTAATAATTGAGTTGTTATATGTTTGTAACTTGCTCTGCTTTTTTTAATTTTTGACAAATATACTGTGCTTCGGATAAATCTATGGTCACTTGGAAATTGAAAATTATTCAGTATCTCTATATTTTTAATATTCTCTTCTTATGGTCCACAAATTTTTCGGATTCTTTTTGAAAAGACTATTTATGATGAAAAGTTTATGTTCCCAACAGAATTGAAGAAGAAGTTCGCCTCTATTGTCTCTTTTTTCATAGCAATAGTTTCCTAAGATTTTTTCTTCTCCAGCTAGGCGTTGTCCAACTCTTGCGTTGAAATCTCCCATTATAATAAGGTGTTGATAACATTAGTGCTGAGCTGCTGGCCGATTCTGTATCGTACATTTGTGAGGTAATCACTGAGTTAGTAACGAAACGGAGGAGTGAGCAACGGAAAGTCTCACTTTTGTATGCAAGTGAATACAAAAAGTGGCACTTTCCGTTACTCACTCCTCGGTTTCGTTACTAACTCAGTTATTAAATGACAAATGTACGATACAGAATCGGCCAGCAGTTTGGAGATTATTATAGAAGTTAAATATTTCTTGTTCACTAGATTCTACAGTGGGTGCGTGGACTTGTACTAATAAAAGTGACTTGTTGCTAAAGTGTAGGTTTAGAATGCATATTCGTTCTGATATTGCAATAAAGCTTTGTATGTTCTGTTTAAATTTTTTCTTAATAAAGAAGCCAACTCCATATTGCCCTTTGGTCTCTCCATAGTAGCAAAATATATGTTCATCATCTTTTTCGATATTGTATTCATTTCTTCTTATTTCTGCTAGGCCAATGATGTCGTAGTTTATTTTTGAAATTGCTAGTTTAAAATCCAATAATCTTTCATACGATAAGAGAGATCTGGCATTGCAAGTACAGATGTAGAGTCTATTGTCTATTTTATTTGTAGTGTATGGAGGGTTGTGGTCTACTTCTTCCACAGGGACCAGCTGTATTGGAGAAGGTATGGAGAGAGGCGTAGAGATTAGTTTTTTGGTGGAATATTTTCAGTAGACTTGTGCTCGGATTTTTTATTATTTGTTTTCATGCATATATAAGATGTTATGTTGTTTGTTCTATTTCTTTTATTTAATTGACTGGAAGTGCTCTCATTTGACGGAATATTTTTTCAGTAGGAGACATTGACAGATTTTGTTTGTTTGATGGTTTCCAATTTTTCGGAGTGCCTGGCAGTACTACTAGTTTATCATATCTTAGTACAGCTTTTCTTCCAAGTTGGCGCCCTTTTTCTACTTCTTTTTGTAATTCGTTACGCTTTACCAATACTTCATGGGGGAAGTCTTCTTTTATATTAATAGAGGAGCCTTTCAGTGTTTGTTTTTTCTTCAAGAGCTCAATTTTTCGCCCCATGGTTGTGAAGGTTACAAGTATAGGTCTAGACATACTCCCTGTTTTTTTACCAAGTCTTCTGATCGATTCTATTTCCGTTGGTTGAATTTCAATATTCATGTTATTATTAATGCAGCATAGTAAGTTTGATTGAAGTTCATGATATCCGTGTTCAGTTTCTTCTACTCCGTAAAATATTAGGTTTTTCTTCCTTAACTGTTTTGATATATCATTTATTATATTTTGTTGTCGTCCAATTTCTGTTTCTAAAATATCAGTTTTTCTTTCTAATTTTGTAAAATTTTCATTCATATTATTAATTATTGTTTCAGTAATATTTTCTTGCATATTTCTAATCTCGTGTTTTTGAGTCATTAGATCCTCTTGGATTTGTTTTAGAATTGTTAACACATTATCCATCTTACTAGTATAATTTATACTCACCGTAATCTTGACTGCACTGTGGAAGAACCTAAACTACTAGAAGCTAACTGTCTAACAGTTAAATTACAAAATGATACAATATTGATTGCAATATATAGGCCTCCCAGTTTCAAGGCAACTGAAAAATTTATAGATATCCTAAAGATTAGTTCTGACAACTCTGCTTATTTAGACACCATTATTTTTCATGGATTGCTTCCTGCCGTAAATACACCAACAAGAGAAAAATCTTGTTTAGATCACGTTTTGCTAAAAACCAAACAAAGTGCTATTACCCTCACCCTAGGAACTACCATCACTGATCACGAATCTGTGCTATTCAGCTTAAACACTGATATCCAAATTCATAAAACTATAAGGCTTAAAACTGCATCTACAACGGATATAAACCAATTAATATCAGATTGTAAGGAATATGATTTTACTGAAGTGTATAATGAATCAAATTTAAACTTCGCCATTAATAAATTCATTAATATAATACAAAAATTAATAGCTAAAAATACAATAAGACGATTCATCCCTAGAAACAAATATATAATAAAACCGTGGATAACAGCTGGAATGTTGCGGTGCATACACAACAGAGACAATTTACATACAAAATTCAAAGCAAATCCTAATAATGAGATATTAAAAACAACTTACTCAAGATATCGAAATCATTGCAACACTATATTAAAGAAACTAAAAAATCAATATGACAGTGAACAGATAAAACAATATAAAAATAATTCTAAAAAGCTGTGGCAGAAAATCAAATCACTAACCAACAACAATAATAACATAGAATTACCAACCCACCTTTTAAAAACGAATAGCAATCCATTAGATTCAATTAACCAAATTAATAAATACTTCTCTAATATAGGAAAAAATCTGTCAGAAAAATTGAAACATATTAACATCCCACCATTTGAAAAAATTTTGAATCCTCCAAGTAAATCTTTTGTTCTTTTACCCACGGACCATCAGGAAATATTCAGAACAATTCAACTATTAAAAAGTGACTGCTCGCCTGGTGTTGATGGTATAAGTGCTGAAATCCTGAAAAAACTGTCTGCTACTATAACACCAGTTCTGACTGATCTAATAAATCGCTGCTTTTATGACGGAGTCTTCCCAGATGCCCTTAAGAAGGCTGTAGTTCATCCAATCTACAAGTCGGGTGACAGAAGCAGTGTCAACAATAATTATAGACCAATTGCAATCTTAACTACAATATCAAAATTATTTGAACGTCTTATAAATATTAGGCTGGTTAAATATGTAGAAGAAATCAATCTACTATCAAACTCACAATATGGTTTCCGACTGGGCCGTTCAACAAACAATGCAGTACTAGATCTTGTTAATTTTATAGTTCACAAATTGGATAATAAAAAGAAATGCGTCACTATATTTTTGGACCTTGCAAAGGCATTTGACACTGTATCTGTCCCCTGCCTTGTGGATAAACTAGAAGCTCACGGTATCAGAGGAACTCCATTGGCACTGTTATCTGATTACCTGCGAAACAGAACTCAATCCGTAAAAATTGGCGACAATATTAGTGAAGAACTGCCGGTCACTTACGGGATACCGCAAGGAAGCATATTGGGTCCCACTCTTTTTCTTTGCTATGTGAACCAGCTCTGTGCACTTAATCTCCAAAACTGCCGCATCTCTGCATACGCAGACGACACGGCTCTTACCTTTTACGGAGACTCATTTGAAGATGTTTTTAAATCTGCTCAAATAGGATTTAATAAAGTGTACCATTGGTTATCGTCCCACTCCCTTACTTTAAATGAGGATAAAACAAAATACATTGTGTTTTCAATCCAAAACCGCAAAGAAGTCATTAATCTCAAGAACCAAATTTATGTACACAAATGTATCTTTTCTCAACCTTCAAATTGTAACTGCTCCAAAATTTCCCGTGTTAATATTATAAAATATCTGGGTATTGAGATTGACTGTAATCTAACCTTTGAGAACCACATCAATTCCTTGAGTAACAAAATTCGGAAACTGTCTTACATTTTTAAAACACTACGGGAAGTAGCAGATAGACAGATTATAAAGTCAGTATATGAGGCATTAGTACAGTCCATCATATCATATTGTATCACTACGTGGGGCGGAACTTCCAAATCTAAATTATTAACCCTCGAGAGAGCCCAAAGAATGTTACTTAAAGTTAGCCTTGCAAAACCTCGCTTATATCCTACAACTAAATTATACGAAGACGCCCAAGTCCTTTCTGTTCGTCAACTTTATATATACTATACTCTGCTACATACACATACTAAAATACCCACAGAAGGCCGTAGGACACTAATTGCCCACACGAGGCGTAGCTATGCTACCTGTGAGCCTACAGCCGTCCTCACATCTTTTGCTCAGAGATTTGTTAAATATTTGGGCAGCTCACTCTATAACAAATGTAATAAACATCTTTGTATATCAAACTGTACCAAAACTGAATGCAAAAATATAATTTATAAGTGGTTACTCGGTCTTAATTACGAAGAAACTGAAAAGTTATTATTAGCTAAAATGTAAAATTTATTTATTTATATATTTTTAAAAGATATCTATATCTATACTAATATTATAAAGAGGTAAACTTTGTTTGTTTGTTTGTTTAATTGTAATGAATAGGCTCAAAAACTACTGGACCGATTTTGAAAATTCTTTCATCATTCAAAAGCTACATTATTTACGAGTAATATAGGCTACTTTTTATTTTGGAAAATATAGGGTTCCGTAAGATATTTGGGTTTTTCTGACACAAGGTGAAAAAAATCAACCAGAAAAGTTACTTATTTTGCGTACGCTGCCTAAACTATAAAAGATAGAACCATACAATGTTCTAAGTAAATGTAGATCTTATAAATATCTACAAAAATGCCCGCGATATACTATACCTATCTATGGCAAGTGAGGCACAACAACCATTTTTTTATTTAAAAATCTTGATTTTTTTGGACTACATTTAAACGCATTTATTTTACTCATGCTGATAATCCTTATCAAAATAAATTATTTCATCACTAAGTACAGTTTGTGTAAATAATATTTGGTGTTTAAATGATTAAAATTGGACGTTTAGTTTAGAAGTTATGGCGAAATTAAAAATTGCGTTACGCCCGTTTCGAAGTGGGCGCTACCAAGGCGGGGGTGCGCAGTAGCGAAGATTATGACCGGTCCTGCAGCTGGTGAATTAGCTCATATAACCGTTGCATATACCAAGAATACCAATGATCCCTACATTACAGCTGATTTGCCTATACCCTGCAAAAGGCTCCAATTCCCTGTGAGACGTAGCTTTTGCGGCGGTACCGACTAATGCGGGCCACGGGTAGTAATAATGAATACAAGTCAAAACTGCTGAATCGATTTTAATCATTTTTTCTGTAGATATATATATTTTATACCCGTGCGAAGCCGGGGCGGGTCGCTAGTAAGTTATATAGGTATAACATTGTAATTTAATAATCATATTATACACACACAACCAACTCACAACACACAAAAACTTACACACACAGCATTCACACACCTAAATAATTAAGATTATCTTATTACTTTAAATTAAGAAACTAAAAATATTCACTTGTCAACGGATATATATAATATATATAATTTATATTATAATGAGTGTAACTTACTGGTGTTCACAAACTGTACACTGATAATATAATAATTTTGTTTTGGAGATCTATATTACAGGCTTGGCCTAGTTTAGACTCCAGATCTCCCACAAGTTACAACAATAACATGTGTACTTAAACAATTATTAGTTTTTAAGTTCTTTATAACTTGTAATTTGTGGAGATAAATAATAAACGATTTATTATTATTATTATTAATTGCCCTCTGTTGGTAAAAGGCGGTACTACTTGGCAGCTTAGTTTGCTTGTTTACGTTTGATAGAACTGCGACTCTTGCGCCGCTAGTTTAGGAAGTGGTTTACCACATCACCGCTAGATGGCGCCGCTAGTTCTTTAAATGTGTAATTAATGCTAGATGATCGGCAAAAAATTATTTTGAGCTTATGTTTGTTTACTTTAACATTTTTCTGATTATTGTCTTTTTATTTGCACTGCTATTTCACTGATTTTGTTTTTGGATAAACTTTTTTAGATTTTACACTGTAGTTCTTGTTTTTATTGTACGGTAAAAACCAGTGCAAAAATTAAAAGAAATAGTGACTACAAAGTGCCAAAACGGGGAAAATTATTTGACTAGTCTACTGGTCCGATTTGAAAAATTATTTCAGTGTTAGATAGTCTATTTATTGAGGAAGGCTAGAGGCTATATTTTATCACGCTGAAACTAATAGGAGAATGAGGAAAAAACGGGGGAAAATATTTGAAAGGCCTTATCTCGCGAATTACTGGAACAATTTTTGTGTTATTTGGCACAGATAAGAAGTAGACCACGTGAAGGATCATAGGCTATCGATTTTAATCATTTTTTCAGTGGCTATATATTTTATACCCATGGGACGCCGGGGCGGGTCGCTAGTTTATAATATAATGGAATCAATTATTATTATCAATAGCCAGCTATTTCGATACTTGGATAAACAGTACGGGTTCCGTAAGGGTCGCTCGGCTGGTGATCTCTTGGCGTACCTAACTCATCGTTGGGATCAGGCGATTGTGTCGAAGGGAGAGGCATTTGCTGTTAGTTTGGACATTGCGAAGGCCTTTGATAGGGTTTGGCACAAAGCGCTGCTATCAAAACTTTCATTCCGTCATATGGACTCCCCGAGAAATTATGCAAATAGGACATGCGGGATCCGCGGATCCACGTTTTGTAGGTGCGGGATCCAGCTGATTAAAAATTGGCGCGGGATCCCGCGGGATTGCGGGATCCCGCTTTGCGGGATTGCAATCCCTAACCACTACCCCGTCTATACAATGGCGATGGCTTGTCGTGGGCCAGCATGGACCATTGCGAAGAGGCACCGATTCTAACGAAAATAAGAAGTAATTTTCGACAGTAACGAATTTTATAAAGTGTCTGTAAAGTTCGTATCGTGTTTTAATTTGTTACAGGTCTTTCCTAACTTTAATTGTATAAATATTTTCAAGTTTTCGAAACTCTTCGATACTTTAAAATACGTAATTGTCACAAGGCTAACTAACTTGAACTATTAGCTGTTAGCTGTTATTTAGAAAGTTTCGTACTTATTCAAGTGAGCAATAATTATTATATCAATAATAATTTAACGAACTAGGCTTGAAACTTGAAGCGTAATAAAATGAGCAAATCCATAATTAATTCATGAAGCCCCAAGCGGCCACATCCGCCGCGATAACAATGAAAAAGCTATTGTGTCTCGTTTTGCCACGACTGATGGGTTAATATTAAAAGTACGAAAGTCTGTCTGTCTGACTGTCTGTTGCCTCTTCACGCCTAAACCGTTGAACGGATTTAGGTGAAATTTGGTATAAAGATACTTGGAGTCCCGGAAAAGAACATTGGATACTTTTAATTAGGGCTTCACGCGAGAGCGAGATTTTTCTCGTCTCGTCTCGCTCTCGTCTCGTTTTTACGAGACGAGAACGAGACGAGACGTTTTGGAAAATATTATCGGCGATACCGAGATCACATACAGGGCAATACGAGAGTCTCGTTTTTAGTCTCGTTAATTTTTTTAATGAAGTTTTTATTCGAAAAATCAGGTCTACTTAGAAAACAATACATTTTACAAAATATAAAATCTGGTAATCATCCAAACTGCATTTAATCATCTAAATACGTTAGTCATAAAATATTCCTTATTCTCTTTATTATATTATAGAAATAAATCATTATCTTATATCTTTAAACGAGCAATTCTTGTATATAAATATATATATATAATTGGAATCTCGGAATCGGCTGCAACGATTTTCATGAAATTTTGTATAATAGGGGGTTTCGGGGGCGATAAATCGATCTAGCTAGGAATCATTTTCATAAAATGTCATTTTATGTGTGTTTTTTTAATTTTTTGAATACCGAGCGAAGCTCGGTCATATAGCTAGTTTACAACTAAGCGAGACGAGACCGAGACTTGAACGAGACTCAATTTTTTGAGGATTGACGAGACCGAGACGAGATTTTTGTTACTCTCGCTTACTCTCGTCTCGTGTGAAGCCCTACTTTTAATCCCGGAAAAATTAACGGTTCTCGCACAATAAATGAAATTTGGTTGCAGACGTCATATTATACCCAGCAAAACCCGTGCTGCGGTTTAAGTGTTAAGAGGTGACAGACAGACAAATGACAATATGATTGCAATATTATAAGACAGATTCGTTAAAGCTCTCTAACTATAAAATATTATAGTCTAGGAACTGTATATTCAATAAGATCGATAACTCATAACTTCGTCAAAGTCGTTAAGTTTACGCTCGTCATAACCAACCAGGTGGTTCAACAACTGATAATGGTAATTTATGTGACCAACTGATGTTAACGCTTAGTTTGCTGTTATAGTTCCCCTAAAACGGTGCAAGATGTCTCCTAAAAGTGACATGTACATAAACACGGTAGCTCTGATTTAAGGCCGTCCCCCGAGCAAACGACCTTGACCATACATTTGCCGCGTTGCCGAGATCGCACCAAAACCCTATTTTTTTTACTTACCTTAGTTCAAAATTGTCCTAAAAAAATTTAAAACGGGGAATATGTAGTTTTAAATGATATTGTCGATCTATTGGCGTGTGTTTCAAATAAAAGTAATTTGTAAATACTAAGGAGATGCTGAATGTATGCTTGAATTTTAATAAAATGGTTCTACTTTGGAAGCTGATATTATGAGAAAAAGAGGGCGCTACTGTGCTCGAGTTAACTTCGGCTCCGTGTTATTTCTCAATTTAATATTATATTAAGTGTCTCTTAAAATAAAAAAAGTGTGAAAAATCTAAACTTTGTCGCTTAAATCAAGTGAAAAGTGATAAAACTCAAAGTACCAGTGCAAAAATTAAAAGAAATAGTGACTACAAAGTGCCAAAACGGGGAAAATTATTTTAAACCAAATAATAATTTTCCCCTTTTTTTCAACATTTTCCTCTATTTCTTCGCTCCTATTAGTCTTAGCGTGATAAAAATATATAGCCTGTAGCCTTCCTCGTTAAATGGGCTATCTAAAACTGAAAGAATCATCAAAATCCGTTTCGTAGTTATAAATATTAAAGGGAACAAAGGGACATGAGGGAAAAAAAGCAACTTTGTTTTATAATATGTATAGATTGGTTATAGCGATTGGTCTGTATTATATTGGATGGATTTGAGCGATCATCTACTTTGGGGATCGGGTACACCAAGTCTTCCAGGAAGTCGGTACAATGCCAGAAGAACAGGAGAACCGTTAAAAGACGCGTTAAGATCAGAGCCAACTCTGGAGCACACTTTTTTAACACAATAGAAGGGATTCCATAAGGCCCACTCGACTTTAATTTGATATGAAGGGAACGGAGGGCTATTTGCACTGAGCGCTGATGAAACCAAATATCCGACATGACGCTCGTGCATCGCGGTATGGTCGGCGGTTTCTGTTCCCCGTCACCTCGGGTCAAGCTTGACGCAAAGAACTTACCCAGAATATCGGCTTTGTCTTTTGCGTCATGGGACAAAGATCCATTTTCGACGTGTAGGGATGGTAGGGTTGGCTTGCAGAAATTCCTTCAATAGCTTTGGCCAGAGACCAGAATGCACGGGTTCTCGACTTAGTTATTTTGTTACAAACAAATATTTTTGTGGCATAATATATGACATTTTCTATGAGTAAAGTTGATTTTTAATAAAACATAAACTTATAGTTTCAATTTATTCAATTTTATAACATAAATTCAAACATGCGGGATCCCGCGGTATCCCGCGGGATTGGTCAATCCCGCAAATCAATCCCGCGGGATTGAATAAGGTGTGGGATTACAATCCCTAGTAGTGGTGTAAGATGGCGGACGATGGTCATGTCAGTATAGTGTGTACAGTGTACACTGTACATTACAATGGCGATGGCCTTTAGCTGTAGGCCAGCATGGACCATTGTGAAGAGGCGCATTTAGACTTTAATCTGATGGCATTAATTTGTATAAATTAATGAAAAAAATACAATGTAGTTTATCTAGTATTAATGAAATATCGACGGCCATCGACAGCCATTTTATAAACCTGAAAGCTGTAAGCCCGGGCGCGCACTAGCGGCCTGGCCGCTGCGGCTTGGCCGCTAGTGCGCGCCCGGCCTAAGTGTATATCGTCACTAGAATGGAAAAGTCGCTGAAGCGCCATTTTGCTCATATTGAGTTATACATATATTTGGAATCAGTAGATTTTTCTGCGTCGAATGATCGGGGTTTCAAAGCAATCAGGATAATTTTGTGGTCAGTTAGCAAAATGAAAATTGGCATTATTTTATAAATATTTTCGCTGAACGACGCTCAAAACGGTATTTTTTACACCTATGTTGCTTAAGTAATTTTTCCATTACTTATTTGGAGCATGAATAACACTTCAGCGATTATTCCATTAGCTCGTATTGCTTACTATGGCGCATCAGCAATTTTTGCTTTCTCTAAAAAGTTAAGCTATGGCGGTTAAGCGAAAAGGTCTTCTAGTCATTTCAATAAAGATACTGTTAAGTCAAAAGTGTCTACTGATAAGAGGAAAATGCTGTGTTTTAATCATTTTTACCTATATTTTTTTAAAGTTTCTGTGATGTCAGATATTTTAATCGAATATAGATTGTTTAATCAAAGTGACAATAGCGAAAATAATGCTAAATTCAAGACTTTATAAATGGACTTCAGACATTGATTACTGTATCACCCAAGTAACAAAGTTCTCCTATAGTGCGCAGTTTATAGGCTTGCAGCACTTGTAACTCTTTCTTAATGGTTCCAGTTTTTACTACTAAGCTTATAACAGGTTACACAGAGTTTGTTTGGGTTTGTAGTAGACCTGTTCTAGAACGATATTATAGACGCAGTAAAGGCTAAGATGGCCTATACAAGTGTTTCACCGGTGTAAATATAGGTACTTGAGAAGATTTGCTCCAGTCAGTTGCACTTGTAATAGACTACAAGAAGTAATTATAAATAAATAAAATATATTTATTTCAGGCACACGGCCCATAAAAAATATTAGTAAATGTGTTAGTAACAATCAATGACTTAACCTATATTAGTGTTGTTAGTATTTAATAGAAGGTAGGTATATGTTTAAGTTATTTTATGCCCAGTGCTACTTCAACCCAGTGCCTTTGAATAGGGCAATCTGGTCTGCAGGCAATCGCTTTTAGAATGCTGTTCCGAGAACCGCGAACACGTTGCAGCAGTGAGACGGCTTTTTTGCGCATGATAGCGTGAAAGCCATCCGTACGGGCCTCGGCAAACATTCCTGACGCACTACAGCGCCACGGTAGTCGCAACAGCATCCTAAAAGCGTTGTTATACTGTACGCGCAGAACGTTGTAGGCTCGACTCGTGTATGTCACCCACAGGCCGCTCGTATAAAAAGACTGACAGAACGCCTTAAATAGAGTTATTTTGACGTCTGCAGTGGAGCGAGCAAACCTGCGGGCGAGCATATTGCTTCTCACCGCCAACGCTCTACGCTCCCGCTCTATGTCAGAATCATCCCGTAGGTCACTTGTCACAACATGACCGAGATACTTAAAGCTATCGACGACTTTAAGAGCCACCCCATTGAGATAGACTGGAGGCGCACGCCGGGGCTGTTGTTTTGGGGCCTTGAATATGAGTATTTCACTCTTATTTGAGTTATATTTGAGGCCGTGCGCCTCCGCGTATCTCTCACACATCGACAAGAGCTCTCTAAGTCCGCTTATCGAGGGACTGAGCAGAACCATGTCGTCCGCGTAGCTTATGTTGTTGACACACACTCCGTCTATGTGGCAGCCGACATGAGTGCTGCTCAGTTCCTCGATAAGTCGATTTACATAAAGGTTGAACAGTAAGGGGGAGCTCAACCCCCCCTGCCTCAAGCCACAGTCCATTCTGTACTCATCCGACAGAGTACAGACCCATCTCACTCGGTTTGTCTGGTAAGCATACCAGTATTTGAAGAGGGCGGTGTACTGGCCAGGCACACCCGAGCTCCTCAGCTTGTTCCACAGGATATCATAGGCAACCAGGTCAAAAGCCCTCGACAAGTCGAGGAAGCACGCGTATACCGGCGTCCTCCTTGCGGTGTAATACTTGACAGTATGTTTAAGGCAAAGAATGGCACTCTCAGTCGATACTCCTGCCCTAAAGCCGAACTGAGCATCGCTGACTTCGATATACTCCGTAAGAAAGCCATTTAACACATTGTCAAGTATCTTCGCCGCGGTAGTAGCGAGAGAGATGGGCCGGTAGTTATTCATATCGGATGTGTCGCCTGTTTTATTCTTCACTACAGGTACCACCAGCGTACGCATAAGTGGTTCAGGCAAGTAGGTGTGGCCTATGCATAGAGTGAAGAACAGTGACAAAACTCGCGGCAAATGAACTCCCCCATATTTAAAATGTTCAATACTGAGACCATCATGTCCCGGGGATTTTCCTCGTTGCATTTTGGAGATTATTCTGGACACTAATTTTGCTGGTATTTTAGTGTTCCGATTACTCATCATGGTCTCAGTATCGTTCATTCCCGGACAGGACGAAGTCAGGGGCGAGCGCACAGTGAAATGCACCCTGAAAGCGTCCGCTACCTGCTTGTGGTCAGTAACACCGCCAACGCACACGGGGAGGCTGGGCTTAGTATTCATTTTATTTGTCGTTTTCCAGAAGTTCTTAAAGTCTTTACTATGGTGATTAGTAGCGAGGATATTCATTTTAATTTGTTCCTGCCTGTTCTGACACCACCTCAATTTGGCCTTGAAACGTCTTCTAGCCTCAACCATCTCGCTATGAACACTGCCACTTGAGGGTCGACCGGCTAATACCCATAATTGAAACTTAAGCCGAGCCTCACCGTGCAGGCCGGCGACGTACCTATTCCATCCAGTTATATAGCCACCTCTTCGCTTACATATTTTATTTGTATGCGTGAGTGTAGCCGCGCGCGACAATGTGGCAATAATATTACTATACATTTCATCAAGAGCCGAGCGATGTTCTATGCAGGTACAAAACCGGTCACAGCACTCGCTCAGCTGCTGAGGAATGTCTACCAATCTCAAAACTGAGTTACAGATGTTTTGGTAGTCACTAATCTGCTGCGCCGACCTCTCACCCCATACAACATAGTTATTCACCTTGTTATATAACTCATTACATACACTTTTAGATTTTATTTTATGTAAGTCACATTCTACTACTAGAGGAAAGTGATCGGACCAATACACGTCATACAAAACACTCACGCTCATTATGGACAAACGCGCTGATTCTGTTACGATACAGTGGTCCAGCCACCTGTTACAGCCGTGTGATTCACTTGTAAAAGTGTAAGTAGTCCTATCACACATATTCATGTCTACACATAACCAGTTCTGATCTAAGCAAAAATGTATCATTTCATTATGAAATAGTTCATTTGGATGAGCATTAAAATCGCCTATAATGTAAAAAGCCTCAATTCCATTATTTTCCTCCATCTCTATTATCGATCGAATATCACTGAGACATGACGTAAACTCCGGAAGATTGTCAATCGAGTTCGTGGGCATGTAGACGCTAAATATGACTATAGATCTACTACTTACAGTTATGTTGATCGCACACACTCGCACGTTATTACACTCAATAGGCACTACCGAGTCGAAAAACACTCTTACGCCACAGCAGGGCCACGCCACCGTGCGGCCTGCCGCTCAGCAGACCCGCTCCCGTGTCCACGGCCGACGTCCCGGTGCACCCGAAGTCGTCGTCAATAGCACTCAGCAGCGGCAGATCGTGCGGCAGCAGCCAGGTTTCTTGGAGGGCGACCACGTCCGCCAGCTGACACAATGACCGCACACCATCCATCGATCTCTTCAGTGATTTACAATTATAGCTTATGACCTTACTTAGACTGCCCATTTTGGTCAATATTCTCTTCAATATTCTTCCTACTACTCATAGGAAACTGCACAAATCTCCTAAATGACACTCCAGACGGCCATAATTTATCATTTAGAAATGTATCAATTTTATATTTTGTCACGAACACTTTATAGGCATTATAATCTTTTTCATGTTTCATTATAATTTTGGAGAGTGTAACTCGCTCCTGTGTCTTTTCGTATATATAACTTATAATATCCTGCTCGGATACATCCTTATGTACATTAGATATGTAAAGAGGTACTTTCGTATCAGCCGCTCTAAACTGAAAATTATTTGCCTCCATATCAACTAATGCACTACCTTTCTGACTTATGAACTTCGACTTACGATTATTTCGTTTCCGCTTCTGTACTAAGGTCCAATTTTCGTCGGTATTAATCTGATTTTTAGAGCTATTATTTCTCTGAATTACCTCCGAGAATGACATAGGTTTGTCAGCTGATCGTACCGTTTGTTTACATGCCATTATAAATCCGCTATAAGGTCATACGCCAGTGATAGTAATTTATAGAACTAAATGCACTTAGTACCATTTGACCTTGTTACTTGATCTTATAGTGGTATATATAAGTCAACTTTATGTGCCAATTATAAGTAAATTACTTAGTTCTACAGTAGTTTTGGTATTATTGCGGGCTCTCGAATGTTGTTATAGTCTTAATTACTATATAAAGGTTTCTTGAAAACTTTTTATTAGTGTCCAAAGTATTCTTCGTAATGTCCATCTGGGCTTTTAAAAATTTATCGCACCTTCAAGGCCATTTTGAATGCTGTTAGGACTAATATTATTTTTAAGCACAACTTAGTAATAACGCCGTGTTCAATGGGTGAACAAAAATTGAGATGTAAAACACAATATACTTCAACGGAAATACTTGCGCGTTTGCCGTTCAAAAAATTTATCGCACCTTCAAGGCCATTTTGAATGCTGTTAGGACTAATATTATTTTTAAGCACAACTTAGCAATAACGCCGTGTTCAATGGGCGAACAAAAATTGAGATGTAAAACACAATATACTTCGACGGAAATACATGCGCGTTTGCCGTTCAAAAAATTTATCGCACCTTCAAGGCCATTTTGAATGCTGTTAGGACTAATATTATTTTTAAGCAGAACTTAGTAAATACGCCGTGTTCAATGGGCGAACAAAAATTGAGATGTAAAACACAATATACTTCAACGGAAATACTTGCGCGTTTGCCGTTCAAACATGTATGCATGTACACGTGCGAAATACTTACTTGTTAATACATTTCATTTAATATAGATTAACTTACATTTCATTTATTTTTTTTTTCATCAACCTCACAATACAATTCACAAATGTTTAAAGTAAGTAGCTAGTGATAGAAGCATGGAGTACGTAAGGCCTGCCTGGTTCTATTAAATGCTCAGTGAATTTCACGGGAGCAAATAGTTCTGCGTAGTCCAACAATAAGTGTATTATTGGTCTAATTAGTGCTAGGCAAGTCTACTATAATGAGTGTATTATTAGCAAAAGTATGCGTATAAAATGGGCCCTTTTTTGTGGTTATAAACGTTTACTAGTCTGTTATAGTCCTGGCCCGCGAACAACATGATTCTTAAGACTTTATTTTTGTATTTACTACGTCTTATCGTTTTCATACATTTGACGGCATCTCTCATCACAACAAAAAAAGTATCTGAAAGTAAATTTCAGCTTAAAGAAAACAAGGAATCATCGAAACCTCATTTCAAATTAAACAATTCCTACAAAAAGTTAAGGAAATACTGATTCTTAGTTGATAGTAGTAGTTGTTGTTATTATTATATAATATAACCGAAATATTTTAATCTACACTATAGTACTGTTTATTTAAATTAACACTTAATTGTATTAATGTAGTTTGCAGTAGGTTGCTATAGTAAATATAGGTACTATTTTTTTTCATTAATTAGAAAAGGATAGGTACGTAACATTAAATGAATATTCTGTCCATACTTTCATACTTCAATACTCACTATACTTACTTATTACTTGCTAAGTTACTAATATTATAGATGCAAAATGTGTCTGTCTGTCTGTTACCTCTTCACGCTTAAACCGCTGAACCGATTTTGCTAAAATTTGGCATGGAGATACCTTGCGTCCCGGGGAAGGAGTTGCGGGCGTCCTCTAGTCTATACAAATAACATAAAAAATAGAGGAAACCTTTGTATTTTTGTGTCTGTATTTTTGTAACGAATAAACTCAAAAACTACAAAACCGACTTTAAAGTTACATATTTCACCATTAGATTGCTACATTATCCCTGAGTAACAAAGACTACTTTTTACCGCCAGAAAATAGCTTTTCCTAAGGGAAAATTTATTTTTTTCCGGGTGACGCAGAGACAGAAGGTTAGTTTTTTAATAAATTACTTAAAAATGGTTAACTAAATATTTTAATATGAGTATATGTAATATGATAGATAAAAAATTTATATATTTTTATTAACTAAGCATAAAGGTTTTCTAAACCATTACAACTGGAGTCTTCTCGCAAGCTTTGTTTCAGAAGGTTCTACTCTTACAATGATAACAAAGACAAACCTTAGGTAAAATTATAAATAAACATGTTTTACAAAATTTTTATTTGATTTCATTTGATTGAATTATGCAGTCAATTATTCTTCTCTTTTTTCTCTTCTATTCTCAAAAATTTCTTTGACTAAAAAAGTATGACTTAATAAATTATATTATAAGGTATAACCACGTGTTTTTTTTTTACTTTCTGAAAAAATAGTTACCAAAGGACAGAGTCATGTACCAAAAGAAAATACTATAGCTGCCTATGAAGAGTCAAATGACGAGATTTGTGGTAATGCTAAAATATTGTCACCGGAAACATCTGCGAATCTATCATCTACCCCTTCAAAACCATCGTCACCTAAGCATATTACGAAAAGCACTGTTAACGAATCAGTTGACGAGAAATTACGAGAAAATCGGATGACGACAAGACTAAAACAGGAAATTATACGTCAAAAATTTCATTTGTTTTCAGGTCGCTAAGAAAAGAAACAGCTATTTAATATCACAGATTCATTACTATAAATACAAAATAAAATAAAATATACAAATATATACGGTTATTTAATTGAATTGCTTGTACTTTATTATGCACTTACTACATTTTAAAATATCTCAAAACACTTTAGCTAATTTAACCAGATCATGTTGGTTCATTTTGGACGTTAAGAATAAAATACCAGCTGATAAGAGACAATAATGGGTGGTAAGCAAAATTCACTGTTAAGAAATATATAAAGTGATGGTAGTTCAGCAAAATTGAACTTTTCTTTTTTGGAGGTTAGCGACTTTTCCAGGCTCTAAATTTTTAAAGTTAGTACTGATATTCGCTGAAGCGCCACTTATCTTCCAAACTAATGCGATATAAGATTGGGTATTAGCTTCAAAAAATGATAACAAAATCATCCATACAATAGATTTTGGAATTTCCAAAATCGGTTAAAGGGTTGCAAAGATATGAATTTTTTCCAAAAATTAAAATTTTAAAACGCTCTCTCCTAAAGTTGCCTATATGGAGGTTAGCGACTTTTCCATTCCAGTGACGATATTACCCCTATTATAGAGGTAAGAACGACCATCGATGGAGTTTCGCTCGCTGTTACTTTAGGAGTTATAGTCTGATGGTCTACCCGACCATCGATAAAGAGTAAAACTCATTTTTATCTTATTTTCTTTCGGGTAAATATAAGAATCTCGTCTTCTACTGCCTGTCATTTTTGACAGTTGCTTTTCACTGTCAGACCACCTCAAAACCCTTGGTCGGGGGTTAATAAAAAATACGTGTGGCACTCGGGGGCTGCCGCGGTAAAGCTTTTTCATAGTATTTTTTATCAACTTTTTAATTATAATTCGCATACGTCTAGTCGCACGCACACAAACACCGTGCTGAAGTCTGGCAACGCCGCACCGACGTCGGATTGGGGGTGTTAGGTTTTTTTTCGTTACGGAATTTCTTGATTCGGTCGCCGCACCCAAATCCCGAGATAAAAGCTAGTAGCTTAAAATATTATCACAGCCAATAACTATTTACAAGATCTTGTCTTTGTCTGAAAAAGTCACATGGTAAAGACAGCGAAACTTGAAAAACGACATAGGATGCATATTCCGCAAAATTGTAAGCTTCCCGATAAACGAATTTTGGCGCAACTCCGTTGCGGGCTCTATCTAGTATATTCTTTTTAAGTAAAATATTGACATCAAGAAGGCGACTAACCCAAAATTGACGATTTTATAAATCATTTTTGTACTTGATAATAAGCCCCGAATCGTTTAATTTTCTAAATATAGATACTACATTATATTTCCAAGAATTCAATCTGAGCGAAAACACGATATCGTGAAATTTTCTCGATAGGAAAAAATCACAAAGATGCATCTAACTTTGACGATTTTTTTCCTATATTCCCAAAACCATGCAGTAAACTGAGTTAATATTTTTACACATCATATTTAAGAAAAACCACATTGGCGCTTCACCGCCAGATTTGTCTCACCTCTCAGTCGCCAACAGTCGCGTTCGCGCGCGCCTGAGGAGAGGACGTACTTCTTTTGCCTTTACTCCGGATTGAGAAAATATTTAATCGAAACCATGGGAAACAAACAAAAATTAAATAAACACACTAAAAGCAACATTTACAGGAGAAAACGGCAACCGATGAACAATTGCAGAAGGCTTTTTAATTTAATGTAAAATATGTATTATTTGTTTACAAATATGACAATATTATCATGACAAATAATTTGTCAAACCCATATGTTGCGATCGCACATGCGTAGTACTTCGTGCTAGATTGGACGATCTGCGCGTATCGTCCAATGGTATCGTCTCATAAGCACGAAGCTTCGTGACGATCGACGAATCAGCGGCCGCGGCAATAGAGATTGAAAAAATAAATCGGCTTTAAATCGATATAGTTTTGACAAAAACTAGTGTATGACAGCGATTTGAAAATCGATTTGGTTTCAACGAATGTCGTACTCGATACTATGGAAATATCGAATAAATTTATTTGGTACAACACTACGGTCTTGAAATGAAAAGATTAAATTGTCAAACAGTGATAACATTATAATATTATATGCAAAATTCACTACTTCTTGAGCTAAAGGACTATGAAAAGTACAAAAAATCGGTTGTCTGTAAAGTCGGTTTACTGATGATAGTTGAACGTGACAACGTACTCGTATGACGTTGTCACGTTCCACTATCCTTAACCCCTTAACCCTCGCTTCCGAATCTCTATAAATAGAAACAAACTTTTTCGACTGTAACCTAAAGCTATTTCGATGTATTTCTTTCAAATGATTGTCTAAAAATATTTATAATGAGTAAAATAAACTATTCGCAATACAAAACGCTACATACATTCGAACAAAGACGAAATCCAGTAAAATCTTCGAACAAAGCACAAGTCATACCCTGACACGTAGGAAATAGAGCACAATTTTAAATAGCCGAAATAATACTAATAGCTCACAGATTGTTTATTTATTTTTCATTCAGA
Source organism: Polyommatus iphigenia (assembly GCA_963422495.1). NCBI lineage: Eukaryota > Metazoa > Arthropoda > Insecta > Lepidoptera > Lycaenidae > Polyommatus > Polyommatus iphigenia. The sequence goes on along the minus strand of OY730184.1, from coordinate 3,353,414 downwards.
GTGTGGTCAATGTATCAAAGGTCATAACTAACCAAACTTCTCCATACAAAAGTATTCTCTAAGTCATCGAAATACGTAATATAATCGAAACAAAGAGCGCGGCCCAGGTGGGTTGAGTACGGTTGCTGAGAGGATAAATGGAACGCCTCAGAGCTGTCAGTGAGGCAACGCCGCATGAACTGTCATGTTTTTCGGGCGCGCACCCCATATCGAATTATAAGACGTTATCACGTCAATAATAAGGTCATAAACCTTTTTTTATACGTCCATGGTCATAAATAGTCATATTATTGTAAGGATGCATATTTGAATCCTTCGATCGCGGATTCTTGGAAATGCTATTGTATTCTAGTGTCGCGATCACCGGTCCTCGTATGAGGCTTGATGGGTTAATAACAAAGGTGACGGCACATTTATGAAAGGATTTAGAAGAATACATACTACATAATAATATACGAGTACTACATAATATATTATAAGGTCTTTTTTACCTATGATATTGCCGTTTTGTTTGAAAAATGTTCTTTTTAGGGTTCCGTACCCAAAGGGTAAAAACGGGACCCTATTACTAAGACTTCAATGTCTGTCTATCCGTCGGTCTGTCTCCATGCTTTATTTCAATAACGGCTATAGCTAGACTTCTAAAATTTTCACAGAATGTGTATATCTGTTGCCGCTATAGCAACAAATACTAACAAAATAAAATTAATATTAAACGGGGGCTCCCATACAAAAAACCAGATTTTTTTGCTATTTTTTGCTTGATATCAATAATGGTCGCTAGGCACTTGAAATTTTTCCAAAGTCCTTAATTATATTTGTACTTTAATTATGGATAATAAAATTAAAATAAAATAAATATTCAAAGGGGCTCCCACACAAAAATTACAATTTTAGGCTATTTTTAGCTCTGCGGTACTGAACCCTTCGTGCGCGAGTCGGACTCACTCTTGGCTGATTATTTCGAACTTACTTATTTCTGTTTATCAAAGTAATCACCCCTGCAATTAATGCACCTTCGCCAACGCAGTGGCAGTGTATAGATGCCCTTATTGAAAATATCAGCTGGACGGCAGAATACACTTCTAAGGCATTTTGTACAGCCTCTCGTGATTTGAATTTTCTTCCCGGTAAAAGTTTTACCAATTTCGGAAAAGGTTATAGTCGGTATGGCAGATGAGGGAGAGCTTCCAAACAAAATGGGGTCGCGCGTTCGCGACGATCGACTGACAAAAACTAGTTGCAGACGTACGAGCATCGCCATCATTGTGGGCAGTTTATATAGTAATGCTCTCGCCGTTTTGTAAAAAGCTGTTACTTATCACACCGGCAATTAGACCACCAAACTCCAAAATGTGAACATCACATTTGTAGGGGTGATTTTTCGTTTTGCACCTTGCTTTGGTGTCGAACCAGGATCTTACCAACTTGCTGAGCATTTTCAAGTGTCAACCGAATACCATTTTCGTCGCAGGTTTGTTAAGTTGGCTGGTACCGCCTATAAAGTGTGAAGATTGAGTAGAAAAATACATGAATTTTAGGCGAATTATGAATAAAAGCACTTTATATAGAAAAAAAATCTAGCTAGTTACGAGTTTCTAATTAAGGCCAAAAGTTCCTGATTTTAAGTTTTTAGCTCTTTAAAACTGAAAACAGTGAGCCGTAAAGAACTTTATGAAAGCTACTAAAATTTACTACGATTTTGTCTTTCAAACTTTGTATCTAACTCCAATCATTGCCTTGCTATGAGCTTGTGGCCGATTTTTTCAAATACACATATCAAGAAGGTCTTAAGATATTTGTGTTTTATGAAATATCTGAAAATATCTAAGAATCTATTTGAAAGAGCGTAAATGAAAGAATTTTAGCTTATTTTAAAAGTTATTAATAACAAAAAAAATCTTCCGGATATTTTTATTTCCGATATAATAATAAAACTAGGCCTTTTCATCCGTTGTGGATGATTTATACAGTATTTTCAGAGCGAAGTTACTCAAATACTGTAGTGCCTGGGACAAGATTTATTTAAATGTCCGTGTCTTTTTTAATTGCCTAAGCACATACGGCATTCTCGCAAGTCGCAACATAGTCGGCCTAGTCCAGAGAAAAGAACGAGTCAATACGTCTGGGACCAATTATGTGCGGGTTTCCTTACGATGTTTTCCTTCACCGTACGAGCGTCCGTATTATGTACTTGAGATCAGAAAATATCTCATTGGTACACGCCTCCACCCGGGATCGAACCTGCACCCTCTAAGAGTGCGAGCCAAAGCTCTACCTATTAGGCCATGGACGTTCTTATATATAATAATAAACATTAATTATATTGGAATTTCAAGTAATCTTTTGTTCTAACTTAAATACTATAAAATCTTTGAAATATATTCCAGTACTGCAATCTGGAAAATGTGAAGGATTGTTTTTTCACGAGTTTGGAAGATTGATAATAAATTGATAATGGTAACACCTAATGGGACGAATAATGGCTCTCCAGAGCCAGTCGAGAATGGTTAATCAATGCAGAATTTCTCGAACACGTGATTTTAGAATTACGAGATGAAATTTGAGCTGGGGTTTTTTTCAGCACCAGCATCAGAGACGATTTTAGTGATACCATGGTCCATGGCGGATAACTCCGCCATTTGTTGCCCGCCGTTTGTTGACGGATTTCCAAAATTCTTATGTTATTGTATAAGATGTAGTCCGAATTTCGTAACATGTTAACAAAAGTGGTGATCTGATGGAGCAATTCATGAAAAATCGAGGGTAGCTCAAAGGAGAAAACTAGCTGACCCGGAAAATATTGTTTAATATAAAAAAATATCAATATAAAAGTATATAAAAACCTATTGTCAGGCCTAACGAATGTACATAGCAACATAATCGGTTGAACCGTTTTGGACGAGTTCGCGCATAAATAAATATGACTATATGACCCGGCAAACGTTAGTTTGCCATATAAATTATTTCTAGCATCAATATATTATATCAAAAAGCAGATAAAAAATTATTCTCAAGACTTCAAGCGAATGTATGTATGCAAAATTTGAGAATTTCGTATATTTTAATCTGACAAATGTTAATATATTTTACGCAAATACACACAATAACTAACCAAATTCGGACGTGGACGAAGACGTGTCTAGTAGATTAAAGATTATATTAAATAAAGTTATAATATTTTTGTAACAACTACAGCTTAGGAATTCTAACCAGAATCGATCCAGTAGTGTCAGAGCCTATTCGATTTCGATAAATAAACATATCATAAAGTATAAGGTACTAGTGTATAAGGCAAAAGTATTAATTTGATTCTCAAAGTGCAGATGGAAAATGTGACTCAAACTTCTCAAAATTTTATCTGACATATTTGGTTATACTACGTTCGTACAAAAAGTGGTTACGAGAGTAATTACACAAAAATATAGCCGCGTGACATTTTGAATGCGTTGGGCGAGTGCGGGGGGTATGAAGTGCGCGGGTGAAAACCGTTTTTTTCTGTCATAGGTCGCCTTCTTAATATTTACATTTACAAAATTATCCAGTATTATAAAGAATCTAGATTCATAATACTCGATACATTAAACAATTCGCTGAAAGTGTAATTAGTAAGTCCACCGTCCAGGTAAGCGGGGGAATTATGAAAACCAGCGATTATCCCGGAACAAGCTAACCAGAAAATGTTGATAACGCCAGCAAATTAAGGGTTCCTTCATACTCACTGCGGTTTCAAGAACAGCTGGTCTGTAACTCAGTGACAGGCGTACTAGGTATTTGGCGGAAAATATTACATGAAACACAGCAGATGTTGTGCAATATCTCTTGTTAAACGTTAAACTATGTTGCAAGAATCAAGATACGTGGTCTCACCCTGCCGAATACGAAAGAAGAGATAATAAGTACATTACAGATAAAAAAATACTTAATAGGTTTCATTGTAACACGCTGACTGGTTTTCCACAATTGTCGATTAATGTCTTAACATCACAAATCTCAACATCTGTTATCACTCATCATCACATCATCTGTATGTGTTAAGATTCTGGATTTATTGCTATATGGAGACTACCTATGTAAAGCTATATATTAAATTCATTTTTTATGTACACTGACCTGAAAACTGTGCATGTCATTATAGCTTCAAATAAAAGATCATTTCTCACCTTTTCCACACCTATTTTATGACTACGAAATTTCAATGTCATTTTTTATTACGCAAATACGCAGTCAGCATGAAGACGCCATTAGAAAAATACTTTAGGAATGAATCGTGAGGATGAGTCGTTAAGACAAACGTTTAGGGCGGCGATTCGGAGAACATTAATTACAAATATTTATTATACTCGTAAACTAAATGAGATGTATTATTCTGTAATAATTTATCATCATTATTGGTAACCTCATTGTAAAGGAAAACCATGATTGTTAAGATTATGGCATGCATTCATCCATACTATAGGTCTACCAGAATCTGATGGCAAATTTTGACGGCAAATTTAAAAAAAAATCTCCTTGACCATTGGATCATTTTTTATATTTGCATGTTTCACACACAGAATCAATTATAAGAAAAAAAAGGATCAAAATATTTTATTCCAATTACCCTGGTATTGCTAGAGTCAATTTATTTTCTCACTTTTTGCCATCAGATTCTGGTAGACTTATGATAATTATTATAAAATTCAAAAGTGTGTCTGTCTGTCTCTTTGTGGTATAGAAGCTCCGTATCCATTCGCATAAACTAGTAGATGACGCCCGCAACTCCATTGCGGCAAAATTCGTTATATCGTGCTGTAACCACATTTTTTCACGATAAAAAGTATTCTAGATGTCCTTTCTTGGGACTCAAAGTACCTCCATACAAAACTTCAACAAAATTAGTTCAGTGGTTTAGACGAGAAGAGGCAACAGACATACACATTTGCATTTAGATAATATCTTACCATACCTACCTATATTTTGCACACCCTACAAAATGACTAGCGGAAACACTTTTCCACAATTAAATAAGCATGTAAACATTATACTCTTTGTTATAATATTAGAATGAGTATGGAAATTAGTTACCTATTAATTGTTATCATAGTCACTAAATCTTATTTTATTAAAAAGACTAGCTTTCAATTTTACTTCGATACATAGAAACGGTCATCAAAGAAAATATATTGCACACCTATTTTCCACACAATAACATTCTCGATAGATTAAAATTAGTGTGCTGTCCACTTTAAAATAAACTTTAGAATCGAACAAAGAATTTTAAGTCCCAACAAATTTTAAAGACATGGCAACTTACAAACTTTTAAAATATCTTTTCCGTGCTAACAAACTTAAAGTTCTTAAGTATTTAAAATATCATTTCTGCTAATTGATTTAAAAACGAAGTTTTCAGTTGACAGAAACCAGTCGGACTGTCATGGCGAGTTTGCTGAGAAGACATGAGTGGAAGAAGTGGATAACAAACATTTTACAACATAACAATTACTCATTTTTAGGGTTCCGTACCCAAAGGGTAAAAACGGGACCCTATTACGAAGACTTCGTTGTCTGTCCGTCTGTCCGTCCGTCTGTCTGTCTGTATCTGTCTGTTTGTCTGTCTGTCTTCAGGCTGTAACTCAAGAACGATAATAGCTAGAGAATTGAAAATTCCACAGATTATGTATAATATCTGTGCCGCTGATAACAACAAATAGAAAAATTAAAATAAAATAAAAAATTAAGGGGGGCTCCCATATAAAAAAAAACACAAATTTTGCCCTAATTTTGCTCTATAATGGTACGGAACTCTACCTACGTGCGCGAGTCCGACTCGCACTTAGTCGATTATTTCCCTTATAATTTGAACAAACCTTGTTACTTACAGATTTCATCATCTAGCTAATATATCTAGCTACAGATAGAATCTATATTTTTTGATTTCAAATCATTTTCCCGATCCTAAAGCCTCCATTATAGGATCAATAATTCAGACCTCAACGCGACGCGTAAATGCATTTCTAAAGTATTGAATTGACAGACTTGCATGACGTCTCACGCAATTGAAGTCTGTTGTTAAAAAAACGTCAATGTTCAAATCGTCAGTTACCCATTTCATTTTTGTCTTGAAAATATCTGTTCTGCATCGTGGGACTCAGAAATTCTTAGTAACTTTTAAGTGCTGTTTCGGATAAATACTTTACTTTTTTGGCATTGAAGTTACAACTTCACAAGTCGAAGAACACGTCACGGGGTGGTTTGGTATAATGCGTACTGAAATAACATGACGGTTATTCAAGTGAAAGCCATCACGTTTTTTTCATTTAGGATTAGGTGCTTAGTAAGGACCGCGAGCTAAACGCTATTTCGCCGCGAGAAAACCCGCTGTCTAGTCACTGCCACGCAACCGTTTCCGCAACAAACAAAACAAACTGTAAGGGTGCGTTTCCCCTGAAGCGGAGCGAAGTGGAGCGGAGCTTAGCGGTGCCCGAATTGACCAATCGTGTTATTCCAGCGGAATGACAGCGAAGCGGAGCTCCGCTCCGCTCCGCGTCAGTGGAAACACGGCCTAAAACTCTGGAATGACTGTCACCAGCAGTATTTCCGGACCAATACGACCTGCAAACCTTCAAGAAGAGAGCGGCAACGCACGTGTAGCTCTTCTAATGTTGCGAGTGTCCATTGGCGACGGTAGTTGCTTTCTATCAGGTGACTCGTTTGCTCGTTTGTCCCCTTATTTTATATTACAAAAAATCAAAGGACCTCCTTAGGTTCAATGTATCGGTCCTTATTTTGTTTATTCATTAGCATTATAATTTTATTATGTTCATTCCCAGGAACCTGCATTACTTGACTACATAAAAGCTAACCAAAGGAAATCAGATGCTACGGCGTTAACAAAGAATTTTATTGTTAAGGCCCCTTGATCCTATCATTTTGGCCTGCATCAGTGCGATCAGATTCAATCCCCGTATAATATGTGGACTTTTAAAATCGTAAAATGCAATATACAGAAAAAACGTTACTGAGCAGTTCAATATACTACTTACGTGAGGATTGTTTCTTAACTCTTAACCACGCGTGTGTAATATATTTGTAGTATCCTTTTATTTCCTTGAATATTGGTCATATATCTAAGTTATGACTCGTAACAGAGCAAGTGCACAGTATAAATGTATACAGTACATATATTCGAAGATGTGTAGTGGTAGATAGGTAAGCGTTCAGATGGTAACAAGCTATATCTAAATATTATGTACAACTCAAAGGTGACTGACTGACATAGTGATCTATCAACGCACAGCACAAACCACTGGACGGATCAGGCTGAAATTTGGCATGCAGGTAGATATTTTTTATTTTATTTTATTAAATAAGGGGGCAAACGAGCAAACGGGTCACCTGATGGTAAGCAACTGCCGTCGCCCATGGACACTCGCAACATCGGAAGAGCTGCAGGTGCGTTGCCGGCCTTTTAAGAGGGAATACGCTCTTTTCTTGAAGGTTTGCAGGTCGTATAGGTCCGGAAATACTGCTGGTGATAGTTCGTTCCAGAGTTTTACAGTGCGCGGCAGAAAGTTACGCGAAAAACGCACTGTGGAAAACTGCCACTCATCAAGGTGATGAGAATGGTATGTTTTTCGCGTGGGACGATGGCGAAAAGTTGCCGGTGGTATGATTCCGAACAATTCCTCAGAGCACTCCCCGTGATACAACCGATAGAGGATGCAGAGTGAAGCTACATCTCGGCGTCTGTGTCTAGTCATTCCACTGCGTTATAGGGAAAAAATATTCATACCTAATCCTACTGCGTTATAGAGAAAAGATTCTATTACAAAAAAATGCGCATGCACCTTGGTACTACATTATCCCTGATTCGACTGCGTTAAAGGAAAAAATTATACATTTTTAAACATAAACAACAACAAAAAAATGCCACCAACACCTTGGCCTACAAAAAGACCTCTGCTTGAAACCATCTGATATCTAATACATCGTCCCAAATACGAGCACCACTTGCTAACTACGACAAGAGGCGGTATCTTATCACTTATCAGACAATAAAAATAGAGCACTCCCCGCTTCGAATGTAAATCTACCTCCCACTCCTCCTTTTTACCCCCTGTACCTTTTTCTCTCCCCCTGTATTTACATACAAAAATATCATAAACACTTGACCTGTTTGATTGAAATAGTTGATTTGTCTGATGAAATGCTGTAATGCGGGGGCAACACTGACAAAAGACGTAGCTGAACGTAGGACCTCTTTTTTTGAAATAAAAATGAAACGTCGGATACTCAATCCACAAATGATTTTCAATAGTAAAAAAATCAATTACTATTCTCACGAATTAAAAAAAATGAATTTTTCATCGACACAATTTTTTATCGACAATTTCAAACGTTTAGTCACATCCCTAGTTGTACGTCTGACAAGGGATCAAGATCAAAAAAAAATCCAGAATACAAGTATTCTGGATTTGTGGCAAGTTCTAGCGTATATTTCCGCAGACAATTTTGAAACTAATACGTTTTGGATATTGAACATTGTCATCGAAATATGGTTGGATTAAGTCAGCACGGATTTTGTGATTAAACTCAGAATATCAATCTTAAATTGTTTATCTGAAGGCTGTAACAGGTACCTATACTGCACAGCAACAGTAATCGCTGTGCACAGTGTAGTATAGGTACCTAAAGTAAAATATTTCTACTTGTTTATGAAATAAGGGCAACCGAGCAAACGGGTCACCTGATGGAAATCAACTTCCATCGCCCATGGACACTCGCAACATCAGAAGAGCTGCAGGTGCGTTGCCGTTTTTTTTTAAAGAGAATAGGGTAATAGGGTAAGGGAGGGTAAGGAAGGGAAAAAGGGAAGGGTAGGGAAGAGAATCAATGGGCCTCCGGTAAACTCACTCACTCGGCGAAACACAGCGCAAGCGCTGTTTCAAGCCGCTTTTCTGTGAGCCATTCGTGCCGAGGCATGGCTCTCCCACGTAAAAATACGATACATAATTCGAGTTTATCGATCGGGAACGTACATTTTCGGGACAAAAACTTTCATGTATCTCTCAAAGGGCCAAACCTCAAAGGCTCAAAAAAACTCGAGGCCGAAAAATTAAGTGTTCCTGTTTGAAAAGAATGAAAAATGAAGTTTTTCAAGGTTCCTTTTCTGTAAGGAAATTATAAGATTTGAAAATAATAAAGTAGGTAGATCGACAGCTGTCCAATCATAAGTAATTACAGTGTAAAATCATATCGTATATGTATTTTAGAGTTGTAACTAGTTATTTGGGGGGCATTTATAAAAAATGTCTTCACACGAAATATGAATCAATTTAACAGCGGGGCTAAATGGTTACATTAAGCAATTCCTCTCAATCAATTCACAAAATGAATTGTCAAAACTGTCAAACTCACGAATGTCAAATTAGTGCGAATTTAGATATGAACTATAAGAATTTTTGATGACATTTTCATGCAAATGCAAATAGAGTGTAAGTATTACGCAAATATGGAGAGGGCGCTACTAGAGCACATACAATAACAGTAAATAATCCGACCAAAATCTGACATTTCTAAGCACACGTAATATCAGATATTGACAGAAACGTTGTCAAACGTCGAACAAAACTTTTTGTTTACTGTTTGTGCTGGTACTGCCGCTAATCGTAAAAATATTGCAGCAGGTAGCGTAAAAATTCGCTGTCACTCAAAATGGCATAGCAATATTGTTTTTTTATTACACTTGGATGAAATTGAAAGGTAATAGATAATAACTCTCAAGTGACGTTCGCAAGATGGCGGCTTTAGTTTTAGTTTGACGTACGAAAAGAGCCTTAAAGATCAGTATCTAAATACATAATTCACACGTAAACAAAACATGTATCATGTCACCGCTCTCATGTCAACTGTCAAGTTATGACAATTTAAAAGTATCGATATGTTAACGTCACATCACTTTAACGAATGACAGTTGCACCCGGTAGGTGCGGGTGATAAATGTTGGCGCTAGAGAGTACGCCTGTCAAAATATCACTTAGCTAGGGAAGCGTATTTGAAACGATGAAATTATATTTATCGCTAAAAATTTTTAAAGAATATTCTTACTAAATATAATATGAATTTCGGTAACCTTGATAGAGTCATAGAGGAGTTGTAGTGCGTAGGTGTGGAAGCAGTACAAAAGAGTACTTTCTATATTTACTGTGGTGGCCCAGATCTACAGAATACTTCGATGGTCCCAAGGTAAGGTATCGAAACTGAAAAAACGCTACTCTACAGAAGAGCGATTTAAAGATAATTTTTTGCATAATTTTGTAACTGGTGATTGAATCTTTATAAAAATTAGGATAAACAGTCGTGTTGATATAGACACACTTTCAGATTTAAAATAATATTACTTATGTATATTAAGTAATTAATAATTATAATGTATGGATAAGGACAGACGTAACCACAGATTTCTATCTAATTAGACCCCGCATGTGTATGTACTTCGCGTGCCATCGCGTTCCCAAAAGAGTATAAACTTTATTCTTTCGAAAGTCTGTTCTTTAATCTGTGCTCCACCGTTATCGGAATCGGACGTCAATCGGAATTCTAAAAATGCCTAAGTGTGCCGTATTGGGCTGTGGAAATTCGAATAGAAACGTTGGTATAAATAGTGGACACGTTTCTTATCATCGGTAAGTAATTTTATTATTAAATCATGTGTCCTTTATTTTAAAATCAATTATTTAATGTAAATCGTGTGTGGCTGTAGTTTTTACCATGAAATCTACGTAACTGCGTGTGTACCGCATGATTCATAATACATTGCCGCTTTAGTTTGAAAATTATAGAGCCCGTTCTGTTTGTCCGCTATTGAGCGCGCAATGGAAATAAAACAATCGATACTTTCACTCATCGCTTAGTTTCGAAGTACAGTCAATATTCTCATTTTTCTGTCAAATGAAGCAAATAGTGTTGTACATATTCTCGATTCTAATTAATCGATTTTCGAAACAGACATGAAACAGAGGAATGATAATGTTCGCTTTGGGATATTTTGTGACTCGGTAATTATATTTCTATACATTTTCTATACATATAATAAAATATTCTATGCATTTTCTATACTTACATATAATAAAACTGTAGAAATAAAAATTCTGTACATTAAAGGTATTAAAAAAATAATAAGCGGGGGGTGTCACTACATCGCTATAGAAGCCAAAACTGTAGTTAGTTTTTTGTCTACTGTCTGTCTGTCTGTCTGTATGTTTGTTCCACTATCACACGAAAACTACTGATCCGATTTGAATGCGGTTTTCGCAGATACAGTGGGTGGCCAAATTAATATACTCAGTGTGAGATTTTTACATAGATTTGTATTGGTTGATTGTTTAGCCATTTTGTGTTGTTAGTTTTAGTTTTTTCTTTTATTTTTTGTTACTTTAGGCTCTCTTCTACATTTTGTGAGTCAGTAACATTTATTATTCAATAATAATCTTGTAATAATAACACCATTTAGTACGACAGTCACTATTGCCATATTTTCCTGTGCGAAGTGCGTGCAATAGGGAGTTAGACACAGGCGCTAAAAATGTTTTTTGCGTGAAATGTGTTATAAAAAGCAACACTTAAGTCTTATCTATTTTATTATAATGTATAAATAATAGGTATTAACACATGATTCTAGTGTTTCTTGGTTATTTTTTGTGATAATGTAATTTTAAGTTAAAATAATGAAAGATGTAGCCATGGGAAATAATTCAGATATTTCAGCTAGAAATAAATCTAAAATTAAGACACCTTCGAGTCATATCAATCATACCCGGAGAGAAATTGCGAGATTAGTAGGCGTTTCCCAGTCTACACTTTGAAATATAAAAAAGTGATGAACCTAAAAAAATCTTTGTCCCCATAGCGAGTTGATAAATGTGGTAGAAAACGTCTTTCGACTGCTTGAACAGGAGAGAAAACAAGGCGTTTTATTGTTGAGAACAGAAGAAAACCCCTGAAAGTCATAAAAGTTTTGTTAGATGATGCTGGAGTAGCTTTATCTAACAGAATGCTAAGGCGAAACTGAAGAAACTGAATTTCAGTTGTTTTCGTCCTTCGAAAAACCTACGTTTACCCCAGATGCATGCATGCTAAGCGATTGGCGTTTGCTACAATGTAAAAACACTGGCCTGAGGAATACTGAAAGGAGGAAAACAAGTTATTTTAATTTCATTTTTTTTAATTATGAAGAAAAAGGCGTGACCTTAATATGACCCAATTGATTCAGATCCTCCAGGACAATCCCTAGTTTGTTCACCGAAGGCGACATGAAATTTTTTATAAAAACTGTGTTATTGAACGAGTGAAACCTCCTTCATCGGTTACGACATGGGACGAGATTAGCTCAAACGGGAATGGTCTACTACACGTGGTTGAAGGAACCATGCGTTAAGACCAATATCTGCTAGTTTTACAAAGTCATCTCCATCCCCAGATGGCTGAATAGCAGCCAGACGGGACCTGCATATGCATGCAGGACTCTGCACCTTACCATAAGGCTAACAAAAATTATTAACTTTTTTAAAGGTAAAAATTTTTCCTTATGAGGCACAAAAACGTATTGTTTTTCAAGTGAGTATAATAATTTGGCCACCGACGGTATATTTGTCTTCTTCCAACTTAACATCTGGTGTATAAAAAAATTTCCCCCCACCCCACTAAGGGGACCAAAGAGGGGATAAGATTTTGTATCAACTGATGAAGTACAAATACAGCTAGTTATGTAATATGTATTTATGTTCCTGTTTAGTGATTTAATTTAGAATAATATAATATATTACTAGCTTTCCTGGCAAGCACGTATCTTAAGATTTATCATTCCTCTGTCTATGAACTCGAATAATAACCGATTAAAAAATCGATATACCTATTAAAATGGCACAAGAGGCGGGGCGCGGCGATTCCTTTGAATCGATTCCGCGCGTACGGGTATTCCCATCACTAAAGCGCTCTTGTGACGTCACAGTAGGTATGAAAAAAGTGACACGCTCGTGTTCATATAAATGGAGCGACATCGCGCTTCTAACTAGATCTTATTTCTGTGGACGTAACCAACTTTGTTATAAATTATAATGTTATACCTACTATGTAGTGAAGATGAAAAACCAACATATTATCATGAAGAAGATGATCATAATGACAGTGATGATGATGGATCTGAGTGTCCGAGGAAGTACTTTGAATACGTAACAGAGCACTCCGACACTAGAATATGTTAATGCCGAATCAAAAAGCGCATTACAAAGCAGCACAAAGTGATCTTGTGGAATGACAAAAGAGAATACTTCTGAGTTCTGAATCACTGAATAAACTAAAACGGAAAACCACTTGTCTCATAATCGGGCTTTGGCCTACCACACATTTCCACCACTGTATCTCCTGTGTCGCCAGGATCGACAGCGGTATCCAACCACGAAAACCCTTTGATATGATCTCAGGGAGCCCGAGGGACTGTCTTGGGACCCGCAACGAATTTAATTAGAAGAAGATAGAAGGAGTAGGAAATAAAACTTGTCTCATAAGTCATAACTCATAACTGGGTTCTATTCCCGCGTTGGAAACAATAATATAATATATTATTCCCAAGTTTGGTTAGGACAATGCAGGCTGATCACCTGATTGTCTGACAAGTAATATTATGATCCATGAGTCGGATGGGCATGTTGAAAGTCGGTCCTGCGCCTGAACTCTCGCAAGTCGTGTCGGTCGTCCGCCTCATTGGGCTATGAGTGTCTCTACTCTAGTCTCTATTCCTCTGAATAGAGAGTGTTCGTGTACTGCGTACATACTTGGGCAGTGTAAAATAACTCCTGCGTAACTGGCATGATTTCAATGAAACCTGCCACTGTTACCTGTAAAGGAGGCATTGTATTTTATTATCAATAGCACTACACTCGCATAATATCCCCATTCCGTCCAGAATTCCCACTCCACATGACAAACGCCCCGCATCATAGAATTATAACCTTTAGAAAAGGCATTCCATAATAATATAATCGTCAGCGCGAAAATGTGTCACCCTCGAAATGAGTGAGCTCACTCATCTGAGAGCAGTGTGCCATAGGACGCGGTGACAGTCGGACGTGTTTAATGCATTGATTACGTAAAATATGCATTGAAAGCGTAAAATGAGTGAAAGAGAAAGTAGTATATTATGCTATTATTGTAAGACAAAAATTGACAATATTTTCTCGATTCACATTTTGCATGCAAAAACATTGCTACAGTTTTGATGGCGTATGCCATATCCAAGTATTGACATCGTTGCCCCGGATTACCTGGGAATTACGTGTCATTCCTATTCCCAACATGACATCTTATAAAATTTTATCTGCGCATTTAATGGGAATGGTAAATAAATATTCAGAACGTGCTCCGTTCGCCGCAATTGTCAAGATATTGATAGCGATGATTTCGATGTGACACTAAAGGTGGGTTAAATGGGACACGCAGGCACTAAATGCTATAATACAGTACAATTCGTCTCCGTTAAATTTTCAAGCCGTGTCCTTGAAAATTTAATGGAGACGATGATTTCTTCTTCAATATTAATGAAACACACATTTTATTGCACTATATCTACTATAATTTATAGCAATTTTAAGCAAAATACACTACCGGTTTCGGCAAAGTCATGATAGGTGTATTTGTAAGTGTAAGAAAAAAGAGTGGAAATAGTGCAAAAAAAGTGTGTTTGATTAATGTTGAAGATCATCACCAAGAACACACAGTACAATCAATTACAATTAATAAAATTTCTTATGTTAACGCCAATAACGTTCAAAGTTTTAAGCACACGTGCTTAAAACTATGAACGTTATTGGCGTTTTCAGAGCCTTATTGGTCCTAAAACTTTACATTTCTTGAAAAATTCGTAGGTCTACGAATTTTTCAAGGAGTGTTAAGTGCACTTTTTTGGGTTGGTTAATCTCACATGCCAAACTAGGCATCCATCAGCTGTAAGTTGTGACGCAATAACGAAAACCAAGAGTTTTTGGGACCAATAAGGCTCTGAAAAATGAATACAACAGTACGTAAGTAAGAATAAGCTTACACACGTAAAAAACAAATAAAAATGTTTCTCCGTGTGACATGGGAATGTGGCAATTGTTAAATAAACGACGTCAAACGACTACGAAGAATAACGTCGACGTACCATGCAAGGACGTCGCATTGTACGATAGAAGAAAGTTTTTAGCCGTCCTTCCACAGGCAAACTGCCCTCAATAGGAACCTATTTCGTAACCTATTTCGTAAAAATTATAATAATTAGCATTTAGCATAATATGGTTTTAATGTAGCTTTATAAAAATACTACACATTTCCCTGAAATTCGTACATAGCACGAGAATTGTACTATCAGAGAAATTGATTCCTAGGCACATGGCAGACCTATAACTAATCCACAACAAAAGCCGACCACATGAAGTAGGTCCGTCAACTGCCTAGGAATCAGTTTCCTCGATGGTACATTTTTCTAATAAGTGGATTTTAAGATGACGAGCTTGAAAAATATCTATCCTGTATATTAGAGATGATTTTTTTAAACGCAGGGAGCACAAGAAAACGTTACACACAGAGCTAAGTATGCGAACACGTCGCTGAAATTCTCTACAAAATGTTGGTGTATTTTTTAGTTTCTGTGTGAATCCAGAACCATCCTTATGTAGGTACTTACATAAAAATCCTATCATAGATCAAATAAAACTGACCAGTGTATAATTGTACAATTGTACATACTCTATATACATACAATGAGCGAGCACGGCTGAAAAGCAATTACTGGGAGGACTGCACGGGCGAAATTAATTAATAACTGATTGGTTCTACTTGGTGCCTTTTGTCTTTTTTTTTGTCCTTTTAGACTGAAAAAGAAAAAAGTCGTAAGAAAATTTTATTATTCCTGATTTTCCTCAATATTTTAATTTATCTTAAAGCTAGTTTAGAAAAGTACTTACGAGTTATTTGCTATAAGTATTTACAAATAGCTTTTGCAAGATACAATATATAGAGATGAGAAGGGTGTAAAAAACAATGTTTTAACTTCTTTAATTTGTTCAAACGAGATTTTTTGTAAAAAAATATTTTATAATAGGTAGTCTGTCAGAGACCAGCCATACACTATATTTTATTACTCTATCAGTCTGGTTAATATTACAAAATGCGAAAGTTTATGTCTTATCTCTTCACGATCAAATATCTAAATCGATTAGTATGAAGATACTTTGAGTCCCGGAGAGGATAAATTAATATAAAACTTTTTAGGTCGTAATACTTTTAATGAAAATATAATATTATTGAGAAAATCTGATATGGTATAAACTCAATAGACCCAAGTGGAGCGCACCGGAGAGGCATCGCGTTGGAATTTTAACTGAATGCGTTAAACAGCTCTTCGATTAACTAATTTTCATATCAGATTATTAAGTGTTTAACACCTAAGCGGTTTTCAATTATTATTTATATTATTAACAGGAGCTTAGAGCGTCCGTGGCCTAGTGGGTAGACCGTAGACCTTTGGTTCTCACACTTCTAAAGGGTGCAGGTTCGATCCCGGGTGGAGGCGTGTACCAATGAGACATTTTCTGATCTCAAGTACATAATTACATAATACGGACACGCATACGGTAAAGGAAACATCGTGAGGAAACCCGCACATAGTTGGTCCCAGACGTATTGACTAGTTCGTTCCTCTGGACTAGTCCGACTATGTTGTAAGAATGCCGTATGGGCTTGGGCAACCATACGGTCATTTAAATTCTTGTCCCAGGCTAGTACAGTATTTGAGGAGTGGTTACTTCGCTCTGAAAGTACACGGATGCTAAGGCCTAGTTTTTTTAACAATCGAAAATACGTTTTTTACGTATGTTTCTCGCGTTATAAACGAAGTCACCAGAAAAGTAGTTTTCAAAAAAATTTGCATAATAATATCTAGTTTATGATAATTAATATATAAAATTCTAGCTGTTGCCCGCGACTTCGTCCGCGTTAACATAGTATAATAACAAAGATGGATAGTTTTCCCCTTTTTGTGGTTCCTTATACAAAGGGTAAAATAGGGTCCCGTACCCTATTTAAGCAAACGTCAAACGCAAACGTCAATAAACTTTCATGTTTCTAACTCAAGAAATGACGGACTTTCATTGAAACTTTCTACCCCAATTTCACCTCCTTGGGGGTAGAATTACCAGAAACGCTTAAATACGTATCCATTCATTTTTAATCAGTAGCACAAAAATAAAGTTTCATGTTTCTAACTCAAGAAATGACGGATTTTCATTAAAACTTTCAACCCCAATTTCACACCCTTGGGGGTAGAATTTCTGAAAACGCTTAAATACCTATCCATTCATTTTTAATCAGCAGTCCAAAAATAAACTTTTATGTTGCTTACTTAAGAAATGACGGACTTTCATTAAAATTTTCAACCCCAATTTCACCCCCTTGGGGGTAGAATTTCCAAAAACACTTAAACATGTATCCAATCATTTTTAATCAGTAGCCCAAATATAAAATTTCATGTTTCTAACTCAAGAAATGACGGGCTTTCATTCAAACTTTCAACTCCTATTTCAACCCCTTCGGGGTAAAATTTTCAAAATTCCTTCCTTAGTGGGTGTATACTTAATAAAACAACCCTCCTCACCAAATTTCGTGGCTGTAACTTTAACAGTTTTTGCTCAGCGATGATGAATCAGTCAGTCAGTCAGTCAGGAGATGTAATTTTATAAAGTACTAGCTTTTGCCCGCGACTTCGTCCGCGTTAGCATAGTTAGATCACGTCCCAAATATTATTTTTCAAAAATATTTAATGTACAGAATTGACTTAATTTCCTACATTCAGTAACCCAAATCCTATTAAAGCAAACGCCTTCATCATAGAAGCTCAATTCTTTAATAATTTCAATTCGATCAGTCGAAAGTCTAAGAAAATTTCTAAAAACTTTCTTCCCCTACTTCATCCCCTTAGGAGTGGAATTTATTAAATTCCTTTCTGAGGGGATGCCTACGTCATAGTATCTTTGTGCATAATACACAGTTTCAGCCCGGTCGGTTTAAAATTGACAACGTTTCATACAAACTGTCAACCCCAATTTCACCCTCTTGGGGGTAGAATTTCCAAAAACGCCTAAATAATATCCATTCAATTTTAATTAGTAACCCAATAATAAAGTTTCATGTTTCTAACTTAAGAAATGACGGACTTTCATTCAAACGTTCAACCCCAATTTCACCCCCTTGGGGGTAGAATTTCCAAAAACGCCTAAATTATATCCATTTTATTTTAATAAGTAACCCAATAATAAAGTTTCATGTTTCTAACTTAAGAAATGACGAACTTTCATTCAAACTTTCAACCCCAATTTCACCCCTTTGGGGGTAGAATTTCCAAAAACGCTTAAATACGTATCTATTCATTTTTAATCAGTAGCCCAAAAATAAAGTTTGATGTTTCTAACTTTAGAAATGACGGACTTTCATTCAAATTTTCAACCCTAATTTCACCCCGTTTGGGGTAAAATTTCCAAAAACACTTAAATACGTATTCATTCATTTTTATTAAGTAACTCAAAAATAAAGTTTCATGTTTCTAACTTAAGAAATGACGGACTTTCATACAAACTTTCAACCCCTATTTCACCCCCTTCGGGTTAAAATTTCCAAAATTCCTTCCTTAGTGGGTGTCTACTTAATAAAACAATCCTGCTCACCAAATTTCGTGTCTGTAACTTTAACAGTTTTTGCTCTGCGATGATGAATCAGTCAGTCAGTCAGTCAGTCAGTCAGTCAGTCAGTCAGTCAGGACTTGTAATTTTATATGTATAGATTAAGTTCATAATAAGCAACTATAATATTATGACGCCCGCAACTACTGACACGTGGGAACCGTATATTTTTCCGGGATAAAAACTATACTTTGTCCTTTACCGACACTTAATATATCTCCATATAAAATTTCAACGAAATCGGTTCAGCGATTTGGGCGTGAAGAGGACAGACACACTTTTGCATGTAATATATTAGTTTATAACCTTAGTCGGATCACAGACCGAAATATAAAGCCTTTAACAGGAACACTGCTATATTTTACGTTACGTACGACCCTGACGTTATCGTCCCAGGGAATAAAGTTAGACGTAATTCAGTATCATGTGAGTTTAAAGGCCTTAAATGATACAATAAATTGCCGAAAACGACAAAATATATCACCAACAAAAATATATTTGAAAGAAAAATTTCGGCGACTCAGCGCTTAGAACAAATAGTGTATCAGGTATACGGCACAGGCTGAAGCGGATTAATAATGTCTTGTTGCTATCACAGTTCTTCTGGATCTGTGGAAATGGGCTGGCAATATTAAGGGTGAAGACAACCGAGCGTAATTTGTGAGTTGTGAGTCGCAGAATTTCGCTGGCAGAAATTCTGCTACATTCAGTTTCATACAAAAGTCCTGTTTAATTCACACGTGCATAATTTTGTAAGTCATGATTTGTATGAAAAGATATTTACGCGACCGAAATTCTGCGACTCATAACTCACAAATTACGCTCGTTTGGCTTCACCCGTAATGAGTCAATTTACTTTGATCTACGTGTTTTTAGAGCGCTACGTCGCGTATTACCTACTACGATTTTGTAGCACAATGCTACAGAATACATTAATGTTTCACTATACGACTGTTATTTAAGTATTATTATTTAATTAATATTATAGTAAAATATAACTTAAAAAATATTATTATGTTTGTAGAGCCCTAAAGTATTTTACTTACGACTCTTCAAAGTGTGTAAAGCATTTAAAGGCATCTATGTGAATTGAATATTGATATAATTTGTGGATTGAAATGTATTGTTTCGGTTTGATATAGTGCCATGTATGTTGACGTATTAAATTGACACACCTAGTACATAGCTGCCGATTCTTCTAGATAAAATATTAAAAAACTCACGAAACCTTACTTTCTCTCTGTTTCTTTCTCGCGTATGTTGCAAGTGTCCATGGGCGACGGTTTAATTCTTTTGCCCCCTAATTTTATTTAAAAACACCCACATCGCTATAGCTATACCGCTACCGCTTGTGGCTTAGGGCACACCGGAGGCAGATTCGCCCAGGCGAGCCTTTACAATCCATTACACAGGGCCGTGGAACCGGCGAGAATAAACACTTCGTCTACTAATGTAGATGCTCTGTGTACTTTATACAGGCTGTGTTTTTAAAGTGCTCACAAAAAAGAGCCTATGTTGAATACAAAATGTTGCAGATACAATAATAATTTTTGTATCTGCAACCGAATTTTTCTGATCAGAAATTCGGATAATGTGCGGCCGGGCTTACTCTACGTACTACGCGATCGAGTAAAACCGTTTGTAGGTGCTTAGCATTAGACCGACATCCTTTCGCATCTTACAAATTATAAATGCGAAAGGATGTCGGTCTAATGCTAAGCACTTACATATGGTTTTACTCGATCGCGTAGGCCGTAGAGTAAGCCCGGCCGCACATTATCCGAATTTCTGATCAGAAAAATTCAGATGCCTTGTCCCGCTCATACATTTTGACACGTCAGAATTTTGACAGTCTGCGGGGTCCACAACAAAATGTATGAACAGAGTGCGTTCCGGCGGGCGTCCAAATTTTTCTGTTCAGGAATTTCGGATAATGTGTGTCCGGGCTAAAACCCACGACTTGGACTTTCGTCCACACATTCAGCATTAATCTATCGAGTGACGCGCGCCGTTCAGTTATCACTTATCGTTATCAGTTATCACCGAACCGTTCGAGCCAAAAGGGTCTAAACACACTAGGTTGAATTACGCCGACGTAAATTCCGCCGCGTTTCAAATCCATACAAAATATGGACGGAACGCGACAGACGATACACTATGCCGAAATTCCGTCGTGAGCCGAATTTCCGTCGAGCCAAGTCGAGCGTAAAGTTCGGCAGCGATTCGGCGGTAATGTTTTGTTTAGCAACACACTATACGTGACGGAATTATCAAAATCGAACATAGGAAATCCAACTTTGTCTCCAAAACGCACACATTACATCTGAGAATTTTAAATACTCACTTACGCGCGCGTTCCGCAACGGAAATTACGCCGCGAAATTTCGGCTCTTCGCGTAATTTATAGTGTGTCGCATCAGACGTAAGCGGCTGAACGTAATTTCGGCCACGTAAATTACGTCGGCGTAATTCAGCCTAGTGTGTTTAGACACAAAGATGACTGATCAAATGGTGGCGACATTTAGCAAGTCTCACAATTCGTCCACACCGATTAATCTTGGTTTATATTTTCTGCACACATTGCATACATGCAAACCAACCGTAAGATATAGGAGACGGTCTTCTAATATTATAGAATGTGCTGAAATTTTTTTACGAAAAACTTTTGACAGTAATAACAATTATCTCATAAAAGCCGGAAATATAACGCTGTTCATTTAAAAACACACGCTGTATAAAATGTTCAAAACCGTGGTTTTTTTCCCATCAGTCGTGGCAAAACGAGACACAATAGCTTTTTCATTGTTTTCGCGACCGGATGTGGCCGCTTGGGGCTTCATGAATTAAAGTAATATTACGAACTTTTATTAGTTTGTGGATGGTACAAATGCATTTGTGATGTTCAAAAATGTTTCTGTTTCCGAGAATTTTATAGTTTTACAGTTTTTCAATAAAATATTGTTCGGCTTTTATGTAAATATTTTAAATATTGAAAATAAAGTAACAACCAGGCTTAAATATTATCAACATGTTTTCAAACTTGAACCGAATAGAAAGTTTCGGCTCGTGGATATAATAAGGATTTTTAAGTTATTGACATAATATTATTACATCTGTTTGACACGACAATCCATACTAATATTATGAATGCGAAAGTGTGTCTGTCTGTATATCTCTCTGTCTGTATGTCTGTTACCTCTTTACGTCCAAACGGCTGAACGATTTTGCTAAAAGATATGGAGATACTTTACGTCCCAGGAAATGACATATCACAAAGGATACTTATTGTTCCGGAAAAAAATTCGATATAAAAACTATGAAATTACTGTAATGTTTCACGCTCGAGGCTGTACTACTCACTAGCATATTATACAGTAAACAAAAAGTTTTCTTCGGCGTTTGAAAATATTTTTGTCAATATTCTGATAAACGTGTGCAACATGTCGGATTTTTGTCGGATTATTTACTGTATGCTGTGTGTATCTAAACCACATCGTGCCGAAGTTCCCCATGATTACGTCAGCAATGTCAAACGCATACAATTATACGCGACGGAATTTCGGCATGGTGTCATCGGTAATTTTAAAATACATTGCAGGCGGAATCATGCCGAACTTCCGCCGCGGAACTTCGGCATGGTGTGTTCAGACACTATGTGTTAGTAGCGCCCTCTTCTCCTGCCTTTGCGTAATAATCCCCTTTTGACACCAAAGACCCTATTGCTACTGGATTCGCCAGCATGCTTAGCATAGTCTACGGTCTAGAAACGGTTTGTTTCTAAGCAAAAATAGACAAAGTGACAGTTAGACAAGACAAAGTGATAGACAATGGAAATCCGCCATTTTGTCGGCAAAATCTGTCAGTTTGTCGATTAATTCCCATATCTACTGTTGATGAGCTAGCCCTGCTGGTGGCATTAAGTGTATGATAATGGAAACAGGTGTCCCTGTAGATAAATTTTCTTGAGAGTTGATTCCGATTTTTGCCACGTGCCAAAATATATTGTAGTCTTGTAAGTCTGCCCTCAGCAGACAAACAGGGAAAATATTATGATTATTTAACCTTCGAATTTAGCAGGGCTAACAAATTCATTTTATTTATAAAGATAGATTTGCTTAACGAAAACTTTTTTTATCTAGAAAACTGCAATCTGCTAGATACAAACTTAAAATCTCTAGAAGTAGTTCGAAACTTGTGCTTATTCCGCAAAATCTTTAAGACGCTTAATCCGAGATAGTTTCGGAAGCTACTTTGCAACATTGTCATTGCTTAAAACCAAAGATATTTAATTTTACTCCCGGTTCGGAATTACGGGAAATTTCCCACTCGAAAGATTCGAGTTTGGGAATTCCCAACTTGGAAGTTCGTCGTTGTTTCGAGTGCGCTTCGGGTAAGTAACTTTGATCTTCATACGTTCCGTATTCAGACAAATTAAAAGCCACTTCAGTATGAATGGAATCAACGAGGTTATTTTGGTAACTTTATGAACTGTGTAGTCGAGAGCTACGCATATAATGTACACAATATTATCCATACTTAATAATGAATATTTGTATAATATTATTAATGCAAAGTGTGTCTGTCTGTCTGTTACCTCTTCGCG
The DNA here is from genome assembly GCA_963422495.1 of Polyommatus iphigenia. NCBI lineage: Eukaryota > Metazoa > Arthropoda > Insecta > Lepidoptera > Lycaenidae > Polyommatus > Polyommatus iphigenia. The sequence continues at coordinate 3,330,059 of OY730184.1, read as the reverse complement.
TCCCAACCACTGAACCGACTTTTTTGAAATTTGATATGGAGATGCTTTGAGTCCCGGGAAAGGACATAGGATACTTTTATCCTTAAAAAGAAACTAATTTTGGCGTAGTATAATAATTTGTAAAGCCTGCTGTACACATTGGCCAATATTGAGACAGTGAAATGGGCCAACTTATAGAGGCTTACTGCCTACTGGGCATAAGTTGGTAGCGACGTTCCGTTCTACCATTATAGAGTATAATATTTTCCTCAGTCTATGGTTCTACACTTTTGCCTAATGCGCTGGCCCAATGTGCACAGCGGACTTAACAGAGACCACCAAATTTTAATTTTCTTTGGTTAGAATACGGCTAAGCACCTGATTGTCTGCCAAGATGGTTAGAGCAATCCATGATAAGAATTGGTTTTAGGGCCTCTGTGACATACAAAAAAACTATAAGATATGGTACGTGTACAATTTTGTTAAGCCTCCACAAACGCAAGCGTGTAAACTGGCTATTTGGCTAGTGTTAGAAAGTTTGCGGTAGCTTTTATGGAGGCACTTCACATGGCTATTTGTATTTGCGTATTTGATGTATTCGCCAAACAATCACCATGTGTAGATGGTATGTTTGGCAAAGTATTGGCCTTATTTGCCTATTTGACAAATATGACCAAAACCATAAATACACTTTTACTTGATTTTGTTTACTTGCCTATTTGACTACTTTGATGTGCGTCAAAAACCGACAAAGGTCCAGGTACCTGTACCTTTGTCGGTTTTTGATGCACATCAAAAGAGTCAAATAGGCAAGTAAACAAAATCAAGTAAAAGTTTGATATTTGACGTCCATGTGTGGAAGGCCGTATTTGCCTTTATTTGCTTGTTGGTGTACATACGTCAATAATTTTGCAACAAATAGCCTATAGCAAATAAAAATAGCCATGTGAAGTGCCTCCGTTACACGCCTGCGAAGATTTGGCAGTCGCCAACAAACTCCGAAACTTCACAAACGCTTGAATGCCATTTACACGTTTGCAACGTTAATGCGAGAAGCAGAGCGCAGCTTCATTTGATCTGTGTCCAAAAACTGACACCGGGAGTCGGCTACAAGCTAGTACAAACTCACACAAGCCAATCCAAACAGCCCGTTTACACGCTTGTGTCTGTGGTGGTTTGTAGAGGCCTTAGGTGTGAACGTATTATAAAATCTACCAGTTTTCCAAATACATTTGCAACAGAAACATGCCTTTGCATTCTGTAATATTTACTCTGTAATAAAACATCAATATCAACAAAAAACAATAATAAGTTATAGACGACACATTAATATTCAGAATGCACATATTCCTCATTCAATAGTATTTTACCTCTTACAGAACATTTGTGTCGACTATATAAGGTTGACTTTAGACTTTAGAGTCTTCGAGAGATAAATTAACTCTGGAGGACGTGACTACGAAGAAATATGCTCATCTTTTACTGAAGTATTGTTGGGACATAAGATAAAAATAATAGCAACTAGTTGTTGGAACTTTGATACTCCAACTCAATACCAATCTTGGATACGCTCTTAGCATCAAGATGTTATAATTTATTATAAGTATAATAAACTAGCTGTTGCCCGCGACTTCGTCCGCGTGGACTTCAGTTTATAGCGCGCGGTGTCAACAAAATTGGTGTCAAATTCAAAAGCTTTTTAAAACCCTGGTACCCCTTGGTATCAAAATATCCAAAAACAGCTGTGCAGTGTACATAATATTTCATTTTTTTAATTATGTAAACTTTATTTATACCAAATTTAAAGCTTATTTAGCCCCCCATTACACAACTTTAGCTTTACCCATAAACTATATAACATTGGTAGGTTTAAGGTTACGTCACTGCATAGATAAAGTACTGAGTAGTGAGTTATTTAATAACGTGTATAACAATCGAAAGAATCGAAAAACCTTACTGAATATGGTGCCACTTCTTATAGAAAGACTTATGAGTAAGTGATAGCGAGATGTAGGCGACTCTTAGCGCCATATTTTATGAATTTTTGGAACTAACTTAATTTGAACAAATTTACGCATTTTCACCCCCTTAAAACCCCTTTTTCCAGTTAAAAAGTAGGCTATGTCCTTTCTCAGGCTTTAGACTATCTGTGTACAAAATTTCATTACAATCGGTTCAGTAGTTTTGGCGTGAAAGTGAGACAGACAGACAGACAGACAGAGATACTTTCGCATTTATAATATTAGTATAGATTTCCTCTGTTTCTTCGCTCCTAGTAGTCTTAGGCGTGATAATAATAATATATAGCCTGCCTTTCTCGAGATAAATAAGCTATCAAACACTGAAATATTTATTCAAATTGGACCAGTAGTTCCTGAGATTAGCGCGTTCAAACAAACAAACAAACAAACAAACTTCGGTTTATAATATTAGTTTGGATTAGTTTAATAACAAAAACGTGTAGCGCATAATTTAAGGTTTGACCACACTCAAGATATTAGCCTCTAACTAGCCTGAAACCTCTTATGTCTGTTACAGCTTACACCGCTGAACGGATCTTGGTGAAAATTGATACGGGCATTATTTGAGTTCCTGGGAAAATAAAAAAGCATGGTCGGTCGGTCGGCCCTGGTTTATAAACGAGTTTTGGCAGAACGAAATTGCGATCAACATATTTTTATAATAATTAGTAATATTTATAAATATTACAAAGTAATGTGAAATAAGAGTAAATACTAAAATTATCACATTTCCCGTAGTAGTTTTCTGTGACGCTAGTTTCTACAATCTATCTGGATTGAAAACCCAACGGACATTATGTTTCATAAAATGAAACATTTGTACCCCGATTTTATTATTCGTAGGCGCAAGCTCGGAAACTCAGTCTGTTGATGCTGGTGTCCCTCAGGGCTGTGTGCTATCGCCTACTCTATTCATACTGCATATCAATGACATGTTACAGACCAACGGCATTCATTGCTATGCGGATGATAGTACAGGTGATCAGTGGCGTGGGGTGAAAAAAAATAAAAGTAAAGCCGGACCAAAAAACGGCTAACTCGTGAATAAGCAAAATTTCAATTCTTGTAAAAAAAACGTGCAATAAATTACATACCTGTATTAAGTGTGTTAGTTTACCTTTTCCATAACTACTAGGGTGCTTTGCTTGCATTGTGTGCGTTGCATGCAGTGTTAGTGTTGTTAGTATTCACCACCTTCACCATACATGACATCACTGGTATTATATGAACAGTGCATGTCGAGTATGATAAAAGTGGCTTTAAAAAAAGCCGTTTTAAGCACACGTCACTCACACTCACACACCAAAAATAAGTGAATCCTGACTTGCCAGTGTAGATGTTTGTTACTCAATCATGCAAAAACTGGATTTAGATGAAATTTTGCATGCATCCCATGTCAAACATGGAAAGGAACATAGGCTACCTGTCTGAAGTCCACGCAGACGAAATCGCGGGCAAAAGCTAGTAGCAAAGAAATATCAGCAGAAATACGTACCTAAATGTTTAATTTTGTTATTTGTCGTCTGTCGTCGTTATTTAATATTATTATAAAATATAATAGGTAATCCGTAAGACAACAGTCAATTTGTACTAATGCTGCCATTTCTCACCTAACCGTGTCACGACAAATTACAAAGTAAGTAAAACAAACCAACCTTTACGATGTAACAAACAAAAACACAACACAACACTTGGCAAGTAAAATTTCACTACTTTCGATTCTTTTAAACTATATAATATTACAATCAAGCTAGCCCACTAACTTAATAAACAAAATTTTGCATATTACAATAATAACAGTACAAAATGAGTGCAAATTAGCGCGTAATATAATTGTTTATGTGAATTGAAATGACAGCACGCGCCGGTCGCGTCGCGCGCTGCAATTAGCTCTGTTGTGATTGGACGAAATCTTTTAAAGCGAAACATGCGAAACTAAACCTTAACACATGACAAATAAAGACTAGGTAGGCTATGTGGGATCGGCTTGTTGTTCGACAATATCGACGAGTCGTTTGCATGTAGTAGTAATGTGTATGTGTGCGTGAATTTCATACATTTCAAATGTTTGGATTCCCGATGTTTTGAGCGAGTTCCCCAGGAGGAGCAGTACGTACGCGTTCTGAGTGCGATCGTAAAAACGGGTATGTGTGCGTTTGCGTGATTTTAAATACATGGCGAATTATTTTTATGAATTGTAGGAAGCGGGGTAAGCTATAATTATTAATAATAAAAAATGTATATATTAAAATTGGCCAAGGTAAGCCGGTAGGAATCGTGTTCTATGGAGGCTTCGCCACTGCAGGTGATGCTGTAAATACCGGCTCCCCCAATATTTCTCGGCAAAATGTCACCGAGAGTCGAAACGAACTTGTGTCTAAGGTGGAGAATTCATTGGAGAAGGTCTCTGAATGGGGTAGACGTAATTTGGTCCAATTCAACCCCGCCAAGACACAAGTCTGCGCGTTCACCACTAAAAAGTCACCAATGGTCGTATATCCTCGTTTGGAGGGCACATCTTTAACCATCTCCCCTAGCATTGAGATACTTGGCGTCAACATATCGAGCGAAGTCCAGTTCCGATATCATCTAGAGGGTAAGGCCAAATTAGCCTCGAAGAAACTTGGTATTCTTAACAGAGCGAGACAGTACTTCAGTCCGGACCAACGCTTACAACTCTACAAGGCGCAGGTTCGGCCTCATATGGAATATTGTTCTCATCTCTGGGCAGGGGCGCCTAAATACCAACTGCTCCCTCTGGATCGTATCCAACGAAGGGCCGCTCGAATTGCTGACTGCCACAGTGTTTCAAACAGCTTAGACCCCTTGGAATTACGCCGAGATGTAGCTTCACTCTGCATCCTCTATCGGTTGTATCACGGGGAGTGCTCTGAGGAATTGTTCGGAATCATACCACCGGCAACTTTTCGCCATCGTCCCACGCGAAAAACATACCATCCTCATCACCTTGATGAGTGGCAGTCTTCCACAGTGCGTTTTTCGCGTAACTTTCTGCCGCGCACTGTAAAACTCTGGAACGAACTGTCACCAGCAGTATTTCCGGACCTATACGACCTGCAAACCTTCAAGAAAAGAGCGTATTCCCTCTTAAAAGGCCGGCAACGCACCTGCAGCTCTTCTGATGTTGCGAGTGTCCATGGGCGACGGTAGTTGCTTACCATCAGGTGACCCGTTTGCTCGTTTGCCCCCTTATTCAATTAAAAAAAAGCGCTGTTTCACGCCCGTTTTCTGTGAGCCCGTGGTATTTCTCCGGTTGAGCCGGCCCATTCGTGCCGAAGCATGGCTCCCCCACGGTAAGCCAATGCCAATAATATGTCCCTACGTATGCCAAAAGGCAACATAATATACACATTAATATCCTGTATAAATGCTTCTTCGTGGAGTGCATTATACTATGATTAGAAGACAACAGCTGAAGAAGTAGAAATATCATAATATTATACTGTTTAAAAAATAATCTAAGAAAAAAATAACATAATATTATACACGGTCGAATTAAGAAACTCCCTCCTTTTTGGAAGTCGGTTGATAAAATACTGTAGTGTAAAGTATAGCTGATGGTGTGGTACAAATTCGATACTTACTGCTTTTGTTAAAAAATGCTGACAGACTACAATATTATAGCCTGCCGTTTAAACTTACAAAACCAACTTATACGACCTGCAAACCTTCAACAAGAGAGCGTATTTCCTCTTAAAAGGCCGGCAACACACCTGCAGCTCTTCTGATGTTGCGAGTGTCCATGGGCGACGGTAGTTGCTTTCCATCAGGTGACCCGTTTGTTCGTTTGGCCCCTTATTTCATAAAAAAACTTATATATTCCTAGCTTTCTAAACCATCGCTCACAATTGGCTAAATACCCGGAAGAACGTTATTGCTAATGGTAATGCGCGCGCAGCCGAATGGAGTCGTCATGAAATAAAAAGATATTAGGTCCTGTCAGCCGCCGCGTTAAATCCCGAACTCGCTCCCCCTCCACATTTTTATTTTGTAGGCTTATTGTGTTGTGGTGTTAACCATAGGCGATAGCGTTTGAGGCAAAAGAAAGACTGACAGACAAAATAACATAGATATAAGAAAGCCAAAGTAATTCTGCGACGATCTTAATGATCAAAATAGGTACTAAATATATTATTTCTAATAAAATTTGATCTCGGGCACTCAAATCTAAATAGGTAACAGTAGCTTACTGCTGTACTCAGAGTGAAATATTTATTACTTAATTGTTATTAATTCAAAATTTTGACATAAGCCCCTTACATTATCTGTCAAACTCTTCATTAAATTGAAGTTTAATCGTAATTAAATGTCTCTGAGTACGGCGGTTAGAGCTGGTATAATATTGCTGTCATATTATTATTTTAATAAATTACTAAGTAAACTACATTGTATTAATAATAATACCAAAATTGCATTAAATAATTAAGTACTTAGTTGCATCTTTGAAAAATAGAAGCTCATAATTATGTACGTCTACATCATAAAATGAAAAATTTTAATTAAGTACTTTCATTCTATTACTAGCTGTCCCGGTGAACTTCGTGTCACTGTCAAACCTTCCCTGGACTTCTACGAATATTTCAAGACTAAAATCAGCCCAATCCGTTTAGCCGTTTTCGAGTTTTAGCGCGACTAACACATTTGAAAATCCATTTTTATATATAAGAAGAGAAGAAGACTAGCATCCTGGTGTACTTCGTGTTACTTTAAAACCTTCCCTGGACTTCTACGAATGTTTTAAGACTAAAATCAGCCCAATCCGTTCAGCAGTTTTTGAGTTTTAGCGCGACTAACACATTTGAAAATCCATTTTATATATATCTAAGATCTAAGATAGTTAATTAGGCATGTTGCCCATATGAGCTATATCGGATTGTTCTCTATGCATTTTAATTCTTCGATCGCGGATTCTTGGAAATTCTATTGTATTCTGTTGTTGTCGTGATCACCGGTGCTCTTTAATGGGGCTTGAAGGATAAACAGTGATTGTATTAATTGTCGCCCATAACTTGCACCATCCCCTAATTCCTAGAGGTCTGACGTACGTAAGGAGAATCGTTCTCCAAATTGGATTGATGTAATACCATCTTACATTTCTGCTCTCTATGAGTCAGTCTTTTATAATAATAATAATAATAATAATAAATTTTATTTTTCAGACTACATTTGGCCCAATTGTTAGTAACACTTTGATTCTTAAAAGCTAATGTTAGCATTTTAAAAATTATAAATAACGATTTAATTTAACAAAATAGTCGCTAACTACTAGAATAATATTATGAAGTTATCAACTATTTTGCTAGTCCATGTGACACAGCTCCACATCGATTAACATAAGGACAGTCCAATCGTTCTGCAAACATTCTCAGTATGCTGTTGGTACTGCCCCTCACCCGTCGCACCAAGGATGCGCATCTTTTTCGCATGGTTGCATAAAAACAGTCTACACGTGCCTCAGCGAACATCCCTGACGCGCTGCAGCGCCAAGGCAGCCCCAACAACACCCTGAACGCGTTATTGAATTGGACACGAAGAGTGCTATACGATTTTTGGGTGTAATTGGCCCACAGGCTACCCGTATAAAAGGAGGTGCAATAAGCCCTGAATAAGGCCACTTTGACATTATGTGAACTACGCGCAAACCGACGAGCGAGCATGTTTGCCCTCACCGATAGCGCTCTCCGTTCCCTCTCAATATCAGAGTCATCCTTAAGGTCAGGTGTCAAGTAGTGTCCCAAGTATTTAAATTTATAAACCCTTTCTAGGAGACTTTTGTTAATATATACAGATGGGACATTGGGTGGACACCTGCCCCCTACTCCAAAAACCATGACCTGGCTCTTCTTTACATTATAGATCAGGCCATGGGTATTTGCATAGGACTCACAAATGGATATTAGCTTTCTTATGCCACATACAGATGCGCTAAGTAGCACCATGTCGTCTGCGTAGCTGATGTTATTTACGCAGACGCCGTCTATATGACAGCCGACCCTGGTGCCACTGAGCTCACGTATCAAATCATTGACGTAGATATTGAACAGGGTTGGTGACGTCAACCCACCCTCTCTCATGCCACATTCGAGACCAAATGCGCGAGACAAAGCGCCCTGCCATCGCACACTATTGACTTGATTATTATACCAATATTTTAAGATGTTGTAGTGTACATATCTAAATTTCTTTTATAAAAACCTTTTTTATATTATTTTGTACTCTTTAGTTTATGGTATTTTGACTTGTTTACTTTTTGATAGATTTTGTCATGAGATTATAATAATTCAACTGGAATATCGAGTGTGCTATTTTATCATTTTCTCCTTCGCACCTTCAAAACAAGAAAGTTGGGCAAGCGATTCACCTCGCAACGACGCGAGGACCGTGCTCACTTCATTGGTGACCCCGACGTGATACATTTCAGCTGTCGTATATATATACCGACGCACTCAGAAAACTTCGATAGCGCGATGCAGGAATGTTAGGCGAATTGTGGGTACCGCCACATCACTCCCCCCGAAGACCGGAGGTCGAATCTTGAAGTCTTGTCGCTTGAGTCGCCAGTGCCAGTGAGTTCCAGTGAGTCGGAACTGTTGCAGTGAGTCCCAGTGAGTCGGAACTGTAAGCTGCTGCACGGGATCCAGTGAGTCGGATAGCTGCCGTGCGGGGCCGATGCTACGTGCTGACCAGGAGAGATGTGCTCTGCTTGCTGACCGGTCGGTGTAGTGAGGAAGCCCGATGATGCCGATGCGGAGTCGCCCAGGCCGCGGTACATTGCGGCTAGTGGACGAGGTATCCGATGAGGCGATGCTGGCTGGCGCGGTGCGGAGGGGCGGGGAGCGATGATGATGAAGGAGGCGTGTTCTGTCGAGGGTCACCAATGTGGTAATATGCGTAGAGGCCAAAGGAAGATCTTCCGACCGAGCGAGGTGGTATGCCCGGTCAGGCCGGAGCCCACTTGATACATTTCAGCTGTCGTATATATACCGACGCGCTCAGAAAACTTCGATAGCGCGATGCAGGAATGTTAGGCGAATTGTGGGTACCGCCACATCACTCCCCCCCGAAGACCGGAGGTCGAATCTTGAAGTCTTGTCGCTTGAGTCGCCAGTGCCAGTGAGTTCCAGTGAGTCGGAACTGTTGCAGTGAGTCCCAGTGAGTCGGAACTGTAAGCTGCTGCACGGGATCCAGTGAGTCGGATAGCTGCCGTGCGGGGCCGATGCTACTTGCTGACCAGGAGAGATGTGTTCTGCTTGCTGACCGGTCGGTGTAGTGAGAAAGCCCGATGATGCCGATGCGGAGTCGCCCAGGCCGCGGTACATTGCGGCTAGTGGACGATGTACCCGATGAGGCGATGCTGGCTGGCGCGGTGCAGAGGGGCGGGGAGTGACGATGATGAAGGAGGCGTGTTCTGTCGAGGGTCACCAATGTGGGGTATGTGTGGCGACCCTAAAGGAAGATCTTCCGACCGAGCGAGATGGTATGCCCGGTCAGGCCGAAGCCCAAAGGTTACCGTATCAATTGACCGGATCAAGCCGGCCTTCATACTGAGTGACCCTACCATCACACCATACTCACAACATAATACTAACACGCGCCAAGACACTCCACACTCACTACTCAACAGTAACACCCATCACTACACTCCTGCGGATAACTGCGACTTGCAACCCGCTGATGATAACATCATTAGAACGACGAGGTCAGGCCGTCATGTAAAATTTCCGGACTATTATCGCCCTTGACGGTCTCTGGAGGGGGGTGATGTAGTGTACATATCTAAATTTCTTTTATAAAAACCTTTTTTATATTATTTTGTACTCTTTAGTTTATGGTATTTTGACTTGTTTACTTTTTGATAGATTTTGTCATGAGATTATAATAATTCAACTGGAATATCGAGTGTGCTATTTTATCATTTTCTCCTTCGCACCTTCAAAACAAGAAAGTTGGGCAAGCGATTCACCTCGCAACGACGCGAGGACCGTGCTCACTTCAATGTTTATAAGTTCTATTGGTAGGCCAAGTTTATGGAGCTTCTGCCATAAGATATTATAACAAACGAGGTCAAATGCTCGGGAAAGGTCAAGGAAGCAGGCGATGACAGGTGTTCCTCTCTTTACATAATAAGAGACAGTGCTCTTAAGGCACAGCACAGCGCTTTCAGTCGATAGACCCGGTTTAAAACCAAATTGGTTATCATGTTGCTTCACATAAGCATTTAACTGCGCATTCAAAACACTATCAAATATTTTAGAGATTACAGTCGCTAGCGAAATGGGCCTGTAATTGTTTTTATCACTGATGTCACCAGTTTTACATTTAACTACAGGTACCACTGTCGTTCTCATCATGTCACTCGGCATATAGCTATGACTCAGACAAAAATTAAATAATAAATACAGAACTCGCGGTAAGTGTGGGCCAGCAAACTGCAAGTGCTCGATACTGAGACCGTCATGACCAGGTGATTTGCCTCTTGTCATAGACCTTACAATATTATATATATTACTTGTTTTTATTTTGATCATCCTGGTCATATCGGTTTCAGCATCCAGCACGCAGTCTGAGCTTCCTAGCGGAGATTTAACTGAAAAATTGTCTACAAACGCGTTCGCAATTTGTTCGTGACTAGTTAACCCTCCGATGCTCACTGGGACGCCCGGCTTTGGCTGCAACTTATTCGTTTGCTTCCAAAAGGAACGAAAGTCGTTTCTTTTATGATGTGATGCCAGAATATCCATTTTTATTTGATCGGCGTGGTTTTGACACCATTTTAAGCGCGATTTAAAGATTCTTCTAGCATCACTCATTTCTTGATAGTAGCAGCCGGACGAAGGTTTCCCTTGGGCTACCCACTGAGAAAACTTCTGCCGAGCTTCTCTGTGAGCATCAGATACATATTTATTCCATCCAGGCACTGCTCGTTTTACAAATTTCTTATTTGCATAACTTATCACGGCAGATTCTTTTAAAATAATTACAATTTTATCATAGAACTTATCTATAATAATTCTATGTTTCGGATCACTACACATCTTGTCACAACACGCCAAAAGTTCATGCGGGATATCAACTTGTCTTAACTGACTATGACATTCCTGTCTATAGATTTTTATTTGCTCGGGGCTTCGTTCACCCCACACTACCTGGTTATGTTCTTTAGAGCTCTGTACAGCTGGTGTTATAGGTGCAATATCTATTTTGCATTGAATTATTAATGGGTAGTGATCCGACCACATTACATCGTATTTAACATACGCATTTTTAACCGAGTGAGCGGCTGCCCCTGTTACCACGCAGTGGTCTAGCCACCGCTTGGAGCCGTTAGCGTCAATCACAAAAGTGTGTGTATCGGAGAAGGGATTTAACATTTCAATATCAGCACACATCCATTTCATGTCACTACAAAATGACATTAGCTCGTCATAAAACTGTTCGAATGGGTGAGCATTAAAATCTCCGAGTATATAGGCACAGTCTACACTATAATTGTCTATAATTGCACTTACCGAGCACATAATGTCCGTGAACTCCGTTAAATTAGCAGTTGTATCCGTGGGCATGTATACACTCACCACTAATATAGATTTTTCTTTTAAAATAATCTTTACAGCACAAATGCGTGGATTATTACACTTAACAACACTAACATTGGGAAATAGTTTACGTCTCCATAGCAACGCAACGCCGCCGTAGGGCCGACCTCGTAGAATACCATTTGATATGTCCACAGCTGATTCTCCTGTACACCCAATAACTCTTCGGGCAGCAGCCAGGTATCCTGAAGCGCTATTATATCCGCCGTTTTTGTCAGGTCTCGAATAGCGTCAATTGATCGTTTAATATTCTTACAATTAAAGGTAACCATTTCAAACATGTTATCTATCATTTGATTTTTATAGGAGAGTCGTGTTTTCGGTGTTTGAAATTAATAAAACGTCTAAATACTATGCCTTCTGGCCACAGTTTTTCGTCAAGATAGAAAGATAGCTTGGCTGGCTACTTTTAACGCAGATGACGGGACACGAAACTCACTTTGTGATTTACAGAAATCCTCTTTTAGTTCCTTCAAATTATCAAGCGTAGCATAGGTACTTTTTATCTCATTTACGGCAGATTGTAGTTTTAATATGTCACGTAATAATTTCGTACAATCCAAATGATCAAATAAAATTGGGGGCAATTTTTCAAGTTGCTTGGCTACAAATACTATATTATATATACTTTTATTTCCTCAGAATGTCATTTATTTCTATATTTCAGATTGGACTTCCAGAATTCTAATCAATGCCGCATAGGAATTGAAAGTGGAAGATAATAATATTATTATCATTTTATAAGGGGCTATAATTAATTTACGACTATTATTATTGATGAGGTGAGTCCACGTCAAAGAGTTTCCTTGAGTGGCTGCTACGGTAGGCCCTATGGTAGGGCTGGCCTTGATCAGAATTATTGATGCATGATTAAAATATTAATATAGTCACGATAGCCATGTTCGATTCGGCTATATCGCAATACGTAACTGCCATAATGGATTATAATTATCTTATTTATAGCAATAATTTATTGTAAAAACAATAATTTAATTGCACTTTTGAGATTTCAGATTATCACTATATAATACTAGCAGACGGATTATGTTCTGGGGATTGATGGGTTAAACAACTCAAATAGAAAGTGGATCGTGGTGTGGCTGTGATGGGGAAACAACATGTCCCATGTTTGCTCGGCTAATTGCCAACCTTCTTTTAGAAAATCAATCCCCCGAGAGTCGAGACCGGACACCCGCGTTCAAAATATGTCACAGAGTGAAGATAGGAAGTGTAGATGTTCCCACATTACTATAGGTTTACCAGAATCTGATGGCAAATTTTGACGGCAGATTTTCAAAAAATATCCTTTTTTCATTGGATAAATTTTTATATTTGCATGTTTCACACATAGAATCAGCCGCTATAACGATAAAAGGGATTAAAAATGTTTTATTCCAATTACCCCGGTATTGCTAGAGTCAATTTACTTTCTCACTTTTTGCCATCAGATTCTGGTAGGCCTGTATTTTTTAAATGAAGACTTGAGTGGAAGAACACGTTAAGTAACTGTAAAAAAATTGCCGTTTTTAAAAGTAATCGTGTTCTTCAACTCACGTCTTCAAAATATGTATGTGAGCTTGTCCGTCTGTTACCTCTTCACACCCAAATCGCTACCTGATTGTGCTAAAATTTGGTATTACCTTATTGGGATTGTGCTGAAATTGGGGATACTTTGAGTCCCGGGAAAGGACAAAGGATATTTTTTATTCCGGAAAAATGTAGGGTTCCCGCGCTTTAAATAAATTGTGGTGCAACAGAGTTGCAGGGGTTATATTTTAGTAATAAAATTATGGATATCAACAAATTCAATAAATCAATCAGATGAACGCGCGAGTTTTAATTATAAATTGGTCGTTATTATTTTTGTTATATTGGTGTGTTAACCTTCTTACTAATAAAATTATTTAGGGCCTATTTCACCACTTCCTGATAAGTGCCGGATAGCCTATCGACAACTTATCTGACAGAATATACTCCATCTGTTAGATAAGATGCAGCGGTTAGCCTATCCGGCACTTATCAGGAAGTGGACACCTCCTTACTATACAAAATTTTACAAGATCTTATTTTCTTTGTCTCAAAAATCACATGACATACAAAGATGGCTGAATATATTTATAGAATATAATATTTTTAGTAAGAAAGTAGTTCAAGAATAACGTACTTAGGTCTAAATGCGTGGGTACTTTTTTCTTTGTGCTCTTTTAGGTCTCTAACTTAATCTTGCGTACCATTAGACAAACATTATCCTTACGAGAATTCCTCTAGAAAATCCCGGGAAATGGGAAAAATCTCTACGTCGAGGCACAATAAAGCCTAGGTATTCCAGAAATTTGGTATTCGAATAGACTTTATGAGGGTTGAGTGTAAATATCGCCGAGAACGGTCAGGGCTGCCGATTTTTTCGGAAAACTACAGATTTTATGGGCATTTTGAAACTCAGTAAGAGTTGCCAGGAAATTCGCCTTTTAGATTTGTTGTGGTCATTTAGGCATTCTGGGTATTTCGGGAAACCACAAAAATCCATGTCAGTATTGGATTGTACAACGGACTAAAAGTTGTCAATAAAATTTTACCAGGAATAAGATAAAAATACGTTATGTATAACCATTGAACGACACAATAATAAATGATCAAACGAACTTACCGAGTGAAGTTCGATCATTATTATATTAGTCCATGGGCATATAAGGGGGGGGTCCTGGGGGTCCGGACCCCCCCTCCCCCATTACTACCAATCTTACTGGTCCAATCGACAATATAATACTATGTACCGCACCGATTTTAATCGGCGAGGTGCATGTGTTTTTTTTTTCTATTCCCAGTATATTAATATTATTATTATACTATGGAGCGTGTCCTTAGTTAGGGCAGGCAGAGTAGGTACCGCGATGCGTTTGTACTTTGTAGTTCGTCGCAGGGGCGCGGGGAAATGTGCAGTGGTACATCTAAATTCTGAACGATTCTAAACTTGCATGAAAGACTCAGTGGACTGGCTTTAATGAGCGTACACCGAGATCTGGCGGCGAAGCTGATTCCGAAGAAATTATTATAGGCCTGGAGATACTGACACAAAATTCTTGGTGATTTGTGCCAGTATGGCGGTTTTACAGGGGTATAATTACGTAAAGGCAAAAAGGAAAATGATGGTCATAGCGCTCGCACTGGCAGCCCAAACGCGTGGGTGTTAATCGAACGTGGTCGAACGATTTGGTCCACAAAAATGCTTGTATTTTCAGATAGTCGAAAAAAAATAAGTAGGCGAAAGCGTAATGCCATACTTGTCGGGTGCGGCTTACAGCCCGCCATACCGACGCGAATACGTTAATTTTAATAAAAAAATTGAACCATTTGTACCAGGCTAATTTTTACATAGCTAATCATCGTCGAGTAGCCATTCACGAAAATCACCTTGCCATACTTTTCCGACAGCTCCCAATGGCCGCCATACCCACAGATTAAGTATATAATACTTACCGACGGTATATATAGATACCGTCTTAGGCCGCGATCGCGTGGCCATTTTGTGCTTGTTTTCATACAAGTAGTGTGCGTGTATTTTCTTGAATATTTCTATGTGTCGATAATTTCGAAGCATATTATAACCCTGAAAAGAAAGTAATTTAGTTTATGATATCGATAAACTATAGTTCAAGTAATGTGCATTCCTAAACACACGTAAAAAGCTTTGCAATTTTCGTAGACAAATTATTACTTGATGTGACATTTTTACCACTAACGCCTTATATGGCACGATTAAGGGATTTTTAAACTTGTAAATTATCTTTTCAGCTTACAAAAATACCGGTTAAAAAGCCCAAAAAAACGTTGTTCAAAACTTACGTATTTAACGTTAAATCTACGTGTTTGAGGCATTCTTTGGCCGATCTTATGGTTTTTTATTTAGCGGAACCACAAAACTTAACGATACCTAGCATAAAATGTTCACTAAAAAGCTTTATTAACACTTTTATTACATGAAATATGCAGACCGATTCCTTTGTTATGACCGAGTAGGTCGGACCGATATAAGGCTCTCTCCTATAGTCTATCCTCCTAGGCCATACCACTGCAAATGTGTAAGTTTTTTTTTCGCCAAACGATTTGTGCCAGTATGGCATTTAAATTTTTGGAAAGTATTTGACAAAATATGACCGTTATTATTTTTCCCATACTTCTAGCAGGGGGAAAAAGTGCTGCCATACTTGAAATACTTATTTATTTGACACGTTTTAAAAATACGACTAAAAAATACGTAAAATCATTTTTACATCATGGCATCATTGTAGTCTCGTCATTTGGCAATTGTACCAAAAAAAAATATTACAGATTGTAACCATGGGGCGGGATGACTATCGGACTTGAGCAAAAAAGTGATAAAAATTGTACGATTTGTACCAGTATGGCATTTGGATTTTTGGAAATTATACGATGCAATGTGACCATTATTATATTTGCCATACTTGTAGTAAGACGGAAAAAGTGGCGCCGTACATGAAAAACCGTTTGAATTACGTATGAAATCTTAGGATTTTGAAAAAAATATTATTCACATTCGGTGCCTCCCACAGGTATGGCATTATCAGACTCCTATTTATGATCATACAGGGAACTGTTAAAAAAAGTTTCAGGGTGGTACAAATCGTTTGGCGAAAAAAAAAAACTTACACCTTTGCAGTGGTATGGCGACCATTGGGAGCTGTCGCAAAAGTATGGCAAGGTGATTTTCGTGAATGGCTACTCGACGATGATTAGCTATGCAAAAATTAGCCTGGTACAAATGGTTCACTTTTTTTATTAAGAGAAAAACGGGGGAAAATATTTGAAAGGGCTTATTTGAACGAGCTAATCTCAGGAACTACTGGACCGATTTAAAAATTCTTTTAGTGCTAGATAGCCTATTTATCGAGAAAGGCTAAAGGGTCCCGTTTTTACCCTTCGGGTACGAACCCTAAAAATACTTTTGATTTCCTAAACAATTTTCTTCCTTTAAATTTCCTAAACAAACCTATTTACTGCTGCGGAACCCTTCATGGGCGAGTCCAACTCGCACTTGGCTGATTTTTTACGTCAGGGACCTTATCAAAGCTATATATACGCCCGTGTTTGAGTCGCTTCATTCGAAGATACTAATATAATTAACCAAAAGTAGTACCTTTGCTTATCTGCTAGGCAATCGCGTTTTTTTAAAGACGTATGTGGGTACTTCAAATGTTACCCGCTCGTGACGGTCACTCGACGTTCCGGCGTGCTTCATTATGTTTAGAGAGAGGTAATGCAAAAAATCTTTCTTTCTTTCTTTGGGTACTGCAGCAAACATAGTTTCGTGCAGACTGGGTGGGAGGGAGATTATATCTTCGAATGAAGCGACTCTTATTAGTGATCGAACTTCACTTGGTAAGTTCGTTTGATTATTTATTATATTTCTTCGCTTCATTCTTCGATATATAATTAACCAAAAGTAGATTTTCAGAGTAACGAAAGAAAGTTTTTTTTTTTTTTATGAAATACAATATTCATTATGAATAGTTACCATTATATTCGAGAAAGAATTTAACAATAAATAATAATAATAGTCAGTAGAAACAAAACGTAATAGACCTCTATGGTTGGTTTGTGATTTAAATGATAACATACTAGGATCATGGTGATTATTTAACTGATTCAGCGAAACTTTGTTCGTCAGTAAAATTATGGTTAAGGAAAAAAGCGAAAGTGTTGGAGTCGCTAGTCCTGACTCCTGCCTGTCGACTGTCGTCTTACTAATAGTGTCCAGTATCAATCCCCGTGTCGACGCTCGTGTCGAAGCCGTGCCGCTCTCGCACAGCACCTGCTTTATCCAGCGGCTAGCCGACTGGGAGGTGGCTGTTCTGTGCAGAGCGTTAAGCGTTAGCAATAATAACCCGTACTGTAGCATTGCCCTATTGAATATAATCTTGAATAACCATCGCAGGGCGTAATAACTTAAATATTATATCTTCTTCTTCTTTTTTTTTACAAAAAAAGAGTTACATAATTTAATAACATCCGATCACGCCCGGGAGTTTATGATTTTGTAATATAAATTTCGATACCGCTACTTAAAACCGTAATTTTTTATTTTGCCGAGTTTTACTCAGGCAGAAAGTTTTAGGTCAATGTGATACTAATGTATTCAGCTGAAGTTACAGAGTGCGAGAGAAAAACAACTAATTTATAAGTGGATCCCGGGTACTATACTACTCAGGCACGGGCTAGAATTTTTACCGGAAAGCTTCTTTCGAAAGACGCTTCACACATTCATCTGAGCCAATGTCACCAACCAATAATGTCAACATTGTTCATAAACAATGACTGTGCACAGTGATGGCTGTATAAGATATCGTATTACAGCCATTTTTAAATTGTTTGGCTAAGGTTTCGATGGAGCAGACGAAGATATCTGTAATAAGCCTACTAATAAGATTGAAGAGAGTAATTATTATAACTAAAATCTAAGTCGAAGTAAAGTATTTTAGAATAAATTTTAAGGAGTCTACTGTTTTAACTGAGTCCGGCTCTGTGGTCGTCGATAGTGTGATTATTGCATATTTATATGATTGAAAGTCGAGAATATTGTGTTCTCGGTTCACCAGGCTGACTATTTTAACAATTATTATTCAAGAATAAGTGTGATTCTGTTATCGTATTTACCATTGCATATTTTAAGTATTATATTATATACTATAATAATTATGTAGTTCTATTTATAGAACAAAGAGCGCGAGGAAACGCACGGTAGTTGCTAATTTTTATTTTTAAATATTGTCGGAGACTCGTAGTCAATCCATACATGTTGATTTAAAAAATATCAATATATTTTAAATTTAAATAGTAATTAACTCGCAGTTAATCCCCTCAAACCAGCCAACATATTATACTTTTATTTTTAGATAAAACATCGTCAGAGACCCGCAGTCAATTCCGATGCATAAGAATTGTGTTTAGAGACTCGCAGTCAATCCACACATTATGGCGGTTTATAAAATAACTCACTGTTAACCCCCAAACCAGCCAACGTATAGTTCTAGTTATAGAACGGATAAAACATCGTCAGAGACTCGCAGTCAATTCCGATGCATATAAATTGTGTTTAGAGACCCGCGGTCAATCCACACATTATGGCGGTTTATAAAATAACTAACTACATTTAAACACTTGTAGTAATTAACTTGCAGTTATTTCCCCCAATCGGGCAAACATAATATTCTATTTATTCTATTTATAGAATAGGTAAAACATCGTCAGAGATCCGCAATCAATTCCGATGCATATAGAATATAGATTGTGTAAAAGGACTCGCGGTCCAAACACACTGACATACTAATTGACTCACAGTCGCAGTACATGCCGGTTAATTAAATAATTGCAGGAATCACCTGCAGTTGTTTCCCCCAATCCGACAAACATATTATAGTTCTTTAATCCCTCGATCGTGGCATAATCGAGACACAATAGATTTGTATTGTTATCGCGGTCGCATGCGACCGCTTGGGGCTTGAAGCATTCTATTTATAGAACAGATAAAGCAAACACATTACACATTCCAAACACATTGTACGTTTATTGACTCGCGGTCACAGTACATGCCGATTAGTATTGTATATAATAATTGACTCGTCTTGGCCTCGGTAGTGCCTGCCTAAGTATTTAATAGTACTTACATGTATTTTCTTGTTACACAATAAAATAACACTGACTGACTGAGCGCTGCGCTTTGGCATGGTTAGTATACGGTTACCAGCTCCCCCCCCCCCCCCCTTCCCCGCTTTAACAGGTAGCGGGAAGGGTTTGCCAGAGTTAAAAAGGTACCCGGTTGATGGGTTGTACTAATTTGTCTCTGAGAACAAATACTGGAACTATCCAGCGAAACAATATTAATATCGGTCTGATATTGAGACAAGACTTATCGAGTTTGAGTGTTATAGGTTTCCGTTACGAAGTTGTCTTGTCTGATAATATATTATCTAATAAGTCTGATAATAATTAATATCGAGATAAGTCAGATACTGTTGATAAGTCTGATAATATCGAGACTTTGTTAGGTGAAATCTATTCGAGTTCGAAGAGCGTTGGGGCGACTAAACGCTCAACACCGCAGCAGTAGTGCTGACAGGTTTTTTTATATATATTGATGTTACTATTATAATTATTGTGGGCTTAATACAGCTATCCCCAACCCGTGGCCCGCGGGCCACATACGGGCCACCGGGACTTTATATTTTGTAGTTCGCGTGATGTTAAACCAATTTGAAATTCACGCCCACCGGCAAAATATTATACAGCCAACGTGAAAGTCTTTTTCACTTGTAAATCGTTAATTTTGAATAACGTTATTTTTTAAACCTAAAAATGTTTGTTGCGGCCCGCGACACCAAGACGAAAAAATGTTTGCGGCCCCCATGAAAAAAAAAAAAGATTTGGGAACTTCGTTCCAAAAACAAGAACAGGTTGGGTACCACTGGCTTAATATATTATACATCATGACATCAATAAATTATTAGAATTTAAAACTATATCTTCGTGTACCCCCACCGTAGGTACCAAGGTTACCTTATTTCAAAGATTTTCTTTTCCCCAAACAAAGCGGCGGAAAATGTTGTATTATATTTTAAATACAATTTTTGAATTATTTTAAAGAAACCACCTCTTAGTTTATTTCGAAATTACATGTTAATTTGGAAAATTATCGTACGGCTTTCAAGCCAATACCCAAAAGTGGATATCTAGCAAAAATAGATTTAAAAGCCTACTTCTTGGTTCCTTTTAACTCACTAGTCGATCGAAAGATTTTAATTTACGGATTATGAGCCTTAAGTCTTGACGTACAGACTATCAGATGTGCTAACATTTTTTTCACAAAAAATATAAAGAAGGAAACCAGACCAGGCGTGGGCTTTATTACTACTAGACTTACCACGCTTTAACAATATCAGTGTTCTAGGCGACAATTCTTCAGCCTCAGGCGCCCCTTTTTTGTTTACGTTTTATTGTTAATAGTGCCATGGGTGTATTAAATCCACAACAAATATGTAAATATTTAAGTCTTAACGTTTATAATATATATTATTATAACATAACTAGCTGTCCCGGCAAACATTGTTTTGCCATATAAAGTATTTCACCCATATTATTATTTTATTGAAGTGACTAAATAAGTATGTCACCACGGCAAAGTCCATGATTGCTAACCCGTCGCACAAACAGTGGTCGCTGTCGGTCTCGAGTTGTGGCAGTTTATTATTATTTATTCAACAAATTAATACACTTATCAATATAGGGAGTAGATGTTGTCCGATTCTCAACCCTAGCCGATATGCTCGCTAAGATTTACAAAAATCGGTCGAGCCGTTTCAGAGGAGTTCAACCACGCACACCGTGACACGAGAATTTTATATATTAGATATATTATATAATAATATTATATGCCTATTAAAAACGGAATAATATAGAACAGTTAAATCCGTGTACTATTCGTGAGCTAGCTCAGCTCTCTCAAGCTAGCTCAACTGATTGACATGACATGTTTTGACACCTTCATATCCTGATTCCTGACTCCCGCCACGGAATGCAACTGGTTTTCAGCGATTAAAATTTTTAATACTAAATAAAATATGCAATGATAAATACGATAACAGAATCATACTTATTCTTGAATAATAATTGTTAAAATATTCAGCCTGGTGGACCAAGAACACAATATCCTCGACTTTCAATCATATTAATATGCAATAATCACATTATCGACGACCACAGAGCCGGACCCAGTTAAAGCAGTTGACTCCTTAAAATTTATTCTAAAATACTTTACTTTGACTTAGATTTTAGATAAATACTATATCTTCTACAGCCATCACTGTGCACTGTCATTGTTTATGAACAATGTTGACCTGTAACCTAATATTTGGTGAGAGACTACCTTATTAGGTATCTTATTGATATATATTTGATAATTTACATTAGCCAAACGATCATTTATACGTTTTTGGTAGGTTTGAAAGTCATAAATGCAAATATCACAGCTAAGACGGATAATAATGAACAGAGTATGTAGGCTACCAGGTTTTAATTAAATAAAAGATGAGGAAGTTAATAATGGACTGTATTAAGTTGCAAGTTTTACAAATAGATATGAACTGGTCACCTACGAAGACAATGATGGAATGCCCAGTTGTCTAAACTCAAAAATATACGCATAACTAAACATATAGCTGCTGTGTAGTGTGCGCTCGCGCATAAGGTGCATGCGCCGGCGCAGCTAGGTGAACGCCGCCCGCGCGCCTTGTTGCGGTGCAGCCGCAACATACTGCCCGAGCCAAGTTGAAGGTGTCCGACTTCAACTTGAATTGGTCGGAAGTGGGCAAATGTTATTATAGGCCCGCTGGATGACACCTTTCTTCGTTTTGACTTCAGCAACCCGGCAAATGTTGTCTGGGCCGATATGTAGCTTAGTGACGCGACCCAACTGCCACAGAAGAGGGGGCTGGCTTCTGTCGCGAACCAGCACCAAGGCATCGAGCTGCAAGCTGTCGCCCGAAATACGCCACTTGCACTTCTGTTGGAGAAGAGAAACATACTCGGATGAGAATCCAGAAATGTTGTTTGAGTTTCTCAATCCTCTCAAATCGTTGTAGGCGATTGATGTTCGCCTCTGCGAAGTCAGGTCGAGGGACAGATAATAGTGCTCGTCCTATTAGGAAGTGAGCAGGAGTTAGACACGTGAAATCGGATGGATCAGAGGAAAGAGGTGTTAATGGTCTAGAATTTAGGATACCTTCTATTTGAACCAGACATGTACACATCTCTTCATATGTTAAATGAGTTAGTGAAAGTACCCGTCTCAGGTGATGCTTAACAGACTTAACAGCCGCTTCCCATAATCCACCGAAGTGTGGGGAATAAGGGGGTATAGTTTTAAAGTCTATCCCATGTGTTGACATTTCAGTTGAAATATCGTTAGAGTAAGAATTGAAAAATGATGCTATCTCGTTACTAGCTCCGACGAAGGTAGTGCCGTTATCGGAGTAAATGGTTTGAAGCTTGCCACGACGAGAAATGAAGCGAAAGAGAGCTGCCAGAAACGTGGAGCCTCTCCTTGGAGAGGTCCAAGACGAGCTCTAAGTGTAGCGCCTTCACTGCAAAATACACAAAAATGCATATGTAAGATTTCGCCAACTTATCAATCACCTCTGCCTTTACGGTCGGCAATCAACACTGGGCCAGCGTAATCGGTACCGGTTTGCAAAAAAGGGAATTCTAAATGAGTTCTATCACTAGGCAGGTCTCCCATAATGGGTTGAATGGGCCTAGATTTAAATCTAAAGCAACGCACGCAACTATGTACAACGCGCCTAGCGAGGTTCCTCCCCCCAGTGGCCAATATTTTTGTCTTATGTGAGACAAAAGCAACTGAGGTCCTGCATGCAACAAATTAATATGCTCCTTATGAAAAATTATTTTTGTAACATGATGTTTACTGCAAAGTAATATGGGATGTTTGACATCATAGGAATAAAAAGAATTATTAAGACGACCACCGACTCTTAGTAAATTGTTACTGTCTATAAATGGAGACAAGGAACATAATCTACTCTTATTATGAAGAGGTTTGCCAGATTTAATAGTAGAGTATTCACCTGGAAACATACCTTGTTGAGCCAATAGTAATATAGAGTTTTCTGTCTTTTCTAACTCTGTAGTAGAGAGGCAGTTAGTTAATTTATTTTTATTTTGACAATTATATATAAATCTTAGTATGTAAGCAAATATTCTAATTAATTTTGTATAATTTGATTTTTTATTTATTAAATTATGTAATGTTTAATATTTATAATTTATGTTTTTGTTATTATTTTCCGTATTTGATAAATGTAATGAAAGTTCTGATTGTAATGCACCTATATTATGTGTATTTGGTGTTACAGGAAATTTAATATCTTTGTGTTTTAAAAAATGTGGCCACGTCCACCACAGAGAACATTGGTCAAAAGTGTCTGTTGTGGTGCCGCGGCTGACCAGGTCTGCCGGATTGTGCTTAAACGGAACGTAGCTCCACTTGTGACCAGCAGTACAGTATTGAATTTCCCCTACACGAGACCGAACAAAAGTTTTTAGCTGATTAGAAGATGTATTGAGCCATGACAGTACAATCGTGGAATCTGTCCAAAAATATGAATTAAGAAATTTTAAAGTAAGAGACGATACCACTTTAGAGTGAAGTCTGCTGGCAAGAACTGCGCCACACAACTCCAAGCGAGGAATTGTTGTAGGTTTGATTGGAGCTATTTTATTTCTAGATGCTAAAAGTGTAACTTCTACATTGCCATGCACGTCAACAGCTCTCACGTAGGTACATGCACCATATGCACGCTCTGACGCGTCTGAAAAAGTATGTAATTCTAGTGAAACAGCGTTATCAATACTGATCCACCGTGAAATGCGTAAATTATTAAGTATATTTAATGAGGAAATGAAATTTAAAAATGTTTTTTGATTTTCTTTAGACACTTCAGAATCCCAATCACATTTATCCATCCAAAGCTTTTGTATTAAAATTTTAGATGTTACAGTACACGGTCCTAAAAGACCAAGAGGATCGAAAACTTGACTAACAATTGCTAAAATATTTCGTTTTGTTATCTTTTTAAATTTATTTTCTAAATTGATCGAAAATAACAAATTATCTAAAGAAGGATCCCAGTGTAATCCTAGTGTTTTACATGGCAACGATTCATTTAAATTTAAAGTTTTATTATTACTATTTTCGTTCTGATTTGAGCTATTCAAAAATGAATTTAAAATTTCTTTATTATTTGATTGCCATTTTCTTTAGTTGAAATGGGCTGATTTTAACGTAATATCTCCATTTTTACACATTTCAATGACGGAGGAAATGCTATCCCCGCCACTCAGAAAGTCGTCGACATAAAAGTCTCTACGTAGAGCAAATTTAGCTTCAGGATGTGAGCAATGGTCAGCTAAAGACACTAAGCATTTTGTTGCTAAGTAAGGTGCAGAAGCAGTACCATACGTGACAGTGTTAAGTGTGTAAGCCTGAATTTTGCCACTAGGCTTAAATCTAAATAAAATTTGTTGAAGAGAACGTTGTGATGGTTCAACTGTAATGGCACGATACATTTTCTCTACATCGCTTGAAACTACGTACTTATGCTGGCGAAAACGTAATAAAATCGAAAATAAGTCGTCTTGAACGACGGGCCTTACCATTTGGATGTCATTAAATGACTTTCCAGATGTGGTTTTTGAAGAAGCGTTAAATACTACACGTAATTTTGTGGCAGTACTTGCCTCTCGAATAAGGCCATGATGAGGTATGTAATAAGAAAAAGATTTTGTATTAGATGAGCGAGATGGGCTCATATGATTTAAGTTTAGGTACTCGGTCATAAAAGCTAAATACCTATCTTTTAAAATTGGGTTGCGCTGTAGCCTACGCTCAAGCGCTAAAAACTGATTTTTTGCTACATGATAAGAATCGCCGAGAACCTCTGGGGATTGTTTTAGAGGTATCGTAACGACGAAACGACCATAATCATCACATCGTGTATTCTCTGCAAAGCTCTTTTCACAACATTGTTCTTCTAAAGATAAGTTGTACTTAGAAGGAATTGTCTCTAACTCCCAGAAACGCGTAAGCAATTCATCGGTCTGGACACTAAGGCAAGACAAAGTATTATTTGATTTTAAATTATTATTATCTGAATTTATGTGTGTATAAGAAATTTTACACGAAACAAGCCAGCCAAGTTTGGTTTGTTGCAACCTAGGTTGTTGCTCACCTAAATCAATGAAATTAGAACATAAGACGTCCCAAAATATATCTGCTCCTACCAATATGTATATTGGAGAAGAGATCTATTTGTTAAGAAGCTTATGAATTGTTTTAATGTCGGTGTAGAAGTTATTGTATTTCTTTGTTCTTCCCACTGACGATATGTAACACTGTCTAATTTTCTAGTCATAATATGAATTATGAGAATATCCCAGTGGTCTGTCGGTTGACCAAGTGAATTTAAGGCACATAAATTACGATTTGTGACATCAATTAAATTTCTGAGGGCAAAACAAGACTCATTTTGAATAGGTGGCAAATGAAAAATGGCGTTCACATGATTGTTAACTAAAAGGCGTTCATTATCATACCTATTGGAAAGTAACTGCCACGCTATAATGTAGTTATTCGAAGTAAATTCTAAGTTTTTAATAATAAACGAAGCGCTGCCTTTCAAAGAAGCTCGCAAGTAATGAAATTTATTAATATCACTCAATTTAGAATTAGAATGAATAAGTGAAAGATACGTATCTCTAAATTCCAGCCAGTGTTGAAAGTCGCCATCATAACTTGGTAAATTAATCTTAGGAAGTCTGATGAAATCATGCATAGCATCCACGTGGTCGACGCTCGCTTCAGATTGAGATAATTCATGATTACGGTGACGATCGTACTTATTTATCATTGTTCTTGCTGAAGCCATAAGTGAAAAGTACTTTGATTCAAACTCCTCACGTTCAAGAAGCATTTGATCCTCATCATCCGATAACAGCTCCAACTCCGTCTGAAATCGATCAAAATCACTATGAACATTTTCAATTTTATTTTCACGAAATTCCAACTCGTTATAATGATTTTCACTAAAGCTTTCACAATCACTTAGACTATTTAGGAAGTTTTGGAATATTGTAAGCTTCGCCTTAAGAATACCACGTTGTTTAATTAATTCTTTAATGCGAGAATCACTCATTTTTAAAGAAAAATAAAGATTTTTACCTAATTATAGACTAATAATCAATACGTTTACGCACTTTAAAGCTTAAATATTGAATGCGACGCAATCTATGAACACGTGGCGCTCGGCCCTTGAAACAAAGGACTCCTTATCAGTAAGGTAATAAAACTGTTTATGGGATTGCAATAAGGAACTTCTTACACTTTTAATATAAAATAATTTAATATTAAGTATTAAAGATGAAAGTTAGCAAGTAAAAATTAATTTTGGGAAAACTATTAGAGGTCAAACCTTAATTGTCAAGGACGACCATTAAAAATGCTAAAAAATTACTTTAACATAAAAAATATGAAGAGATCACAATGTCTGATCCAAATAAAAGACAAGGAATTAGAAAAAAATGAAAGGAAAATATATGGAACGGACTCACAAAATTAAATGCCCTTGAAATGACCGCGATGTCCTCCGATTGTCTTCGCTGCGTCGGCAAGCAACTTCGCAGTTCAAGGTGCACTCCGGGTAGTCCAAGCTGTCCTCCAAGACCAAAGGTGTCCTCGGTGCAGGAAATATGTCTTCCTGTAGGTATCCTCCAGCGAAATTGGCCAACTTGAATTTTGTCCGTTGTGATGTCCCGTGGTTCTTTTATTATTATGACCGAAGAAGGACCATTTTATGTAGGCTACCAGGTTTTAATTAAACAAAAGATGAGGAAGTTAATAATGGACTGTATTAAGTTGCAAGTTTTACAAATAGATCACATCTCGGCCTATCGCTCCAAACTCAAGTGGCTACCTATCCGTCTCCGTCGCAACTCCCATATCCTTTCTATGCTTTACAACATCCTGTATAATCCTCTCTCTCCTCCATATCTCCTTGACCGCTTCAACTTCTCTCGCCCTCCCGATCTCCCATGCAGGTCCAACGTCCGGTCAAATCTCTCCCTCCCCTCGCATCGTTCCAACTTCTACTCCTATTCCTTTACTGTTCATGCTGTCAGATTGTGGAACTCGCTTCCTCACGCCATCCGCGACAGTCCCACCATTGCTGTTTTTAAACGACGATTGAAAGAGCACTATCTTAAATCTCAATCCATTTAAATACCGTTATTAAATTTACATATAGTATTTATGTATTTATTAAAGTATTAAAATATTATTATATTTTATAGATAAGCGTTTAAAATTATAACATTGATATCTATTATTGACTGACTTGTAATTTTTATGTATTACATTTAAATGTTTTTTTTTTCATTATATACATTACTTATATTAGTATAATATTAGTTTTGCTTCGATGAGCACATATTGTTGTATATTATAATGTAACCATATTTGTGCACGTCCTATCTGCTGTTTTTAATCCTATCTCTCTCCGTAGGGCTGCTGGAAGAGATTTCTATCTAGAAATAAGCAGTTCCTTTGTGCCGTCTTTCTGTGTTAACTGTAATTATGTAAAGTTTCCTGTGCACAATAAATTATAAATAAATAAAAAAAATAGATATGAACTGGTCGCCTATGAAGACAATGATGGAATGCCCAGTTGTCTAAACTCAAAAATATACGTATAACTAAACATATAGCTGCTGTGTAGTGTGCGCTCGCGCATAAGGTGCATGCGCCGGCGCAGCTAGGTGAACGCCGCCCGCGCGCCTTGTTGCGGTGCAGCCGCAACAGAGTATGAACAGAGTGCCTCAACACAGAGACACATTTTGACGGATGTGTTAAAACATTGTAAAATGATAATGATATTATTATGTTAAACAACAACTTTATCGAACATGTCCAATCCATAGCAATGGAAAGATAATATAACATCTTATAGTCAGGGAGCCCCAGAACATTTTTTTTATTACTAACAAGCTAATTTTTTGTGAGTAGCTTTATTTTGATAAGACAAACAACTTTTTTATCTGCGAAAAAATCTTGAAAGTGGTAGCTAACAGAGTAAGAAAGGATTTCATACTTTGATTTGATGGTCTTAAAATATGGATTGTTCAATTTGTAGAACAATGTTACTCTTAAATTATAATATAGATAACTATTAACCTACCAATAAACAAAAAATCAGCTGGTCAGGGTTCGGTTTTAGGGTTCTGCAATCAACAAAACTTGGTTGACTACGGTACCCTAAAAAGGAAGATTTTTCGCAGATAAAAAAGTTGTTTGTCTTATCAAAATGAAGCTACTCACAAAAATTAGCTTGTTAGTAATAAAAAAAAATTTGTTCTACGGCTCCCTGACTATTAGCACTGGAGTAAAATCGTAAAAATAATATTACTAAGCGGATAGATCCAAATTCATAGATACACCATGATTTTGATACGATATTATGTTAAACTACAAGTTTATCGAACATGTGAATTCCATTCTTTACACAAAATAATATTGATCGAAATGAAAAACCTTTAAACCTTATATTGATTATATCAAAAATATAATATTTTGTGAATAAAAATCACGACGACACTTAAAAGTAGAGAGCAAAGAAATTACATTTTATGCAATTATTAATTTTTTACTCACGACAATCTGGTGTAATGTACTGGTTTATTGGAAAGTTGGCATAGTATAAGTCTTGTTCACTACCATTTTTCATTCTAATTTTGTTGGGACCCATAGCAAAAATAAACAGGAGAAAAATAATATTGTAACTGCCGTACTCAGAGATGAACATTTATAACTTCAATGTATCATAAACGAAGATTTTGGCATAAACCCCATATATTTTATCTTTCAAATTCTTTATTAAATATTTGACGCTATGTAGCCGCAGGGTCTTTGGTGTCAAATGTCGTGTCAAACAGCTATTAGAACAAATTGATAGCCACTATCTCGATGCAAATTCTTCAAAAAATCGTTCATGGCGTGGGAACCGTTAATTTTTTCAGGATAAAAGGTATCCTTTGTCCTTTCTTCACCAAATTTTATAAAAAATGGTTCAGTAGTTTAAGCATGAAATGACAGACAGACTATTCTAATAAGTACTAGTATTGTTAAAGTTTAAATATTATAATGAGGTATTTCGTAAATATTTCAAACACTTACCGGTTGCCATTATTGATGTCGAGCAGAAAAGGCCTAAAAAGCGCGTTTTTGTTTTGAATATTTCAGACCTCTTAACATATTTATTTTATTTTGTTTCTATTTGTTGTTATGGTGACAACATAATTTATACATAATTGAAATTTAGAGCTCTCTAACTACCGCGTTACTTGATATACAGCCTGGAGACAGACAGACGGATAGACAGCGAAGCTAAGACTTACTGGGCCAAGGGTCTCTTTTGGGAACAGATTCCTTAAAAACGACAAAGAAAATATGAATATGATATTATGCATAACAATAATGAATATAATCTACTATTCATTATAAACTTGTCAAGCGGGTCAAAATCGTTACCTGTATTACAAGAGTTATTGTTTTTGAACTTGTGGAGGGTGTTATATAGATTCCAGAGGATGCTGCAGCGTCAGGTACAAGTAATCGTCATGGGTCTACATCCTATTTATTAAAGGTATTGCAATAAACCCAAGCACAAAAAATATTTGAACCATATTATAAAGTCATAAAATAACCTCAGCAGTGAGCGAGCTGACGATGATGAATTATTGTACCTAAGATAGCTATATTTTTCCATGCATAAGTATATGCAATGCATATGAGTAATACTTTATTTTGTTATACATTGTATAATCAATTATATTATCATGTATTATTGAGGAAATACTTTTTTTTTTCATTTCAATACATAATTTTATTATAATAAAAAAATCATTAAAGATTTCGTTTATTAAGTTGTGAACATGGCCTCTCTGTTAATCATTAGTCTGTATGTCGAGTTTACCACGTGATCACATTATTTCTGAAAATTATTGAAATCAACGACGGCTTGAAAACTAAATATTATGTACCTATCGAGCGCCATCTATTGAGCTTGTTTTCCGCAAATTCTAAAATGTCAGTTCCCTATAATCCCGCCTGTGACATTCTGTATAACACCAGCGGGCCCGACGGTCGCTGTCCTATTTATATAATACTAGCTGTTGCCCGCGACTTCGTCCGCGTTAACAAAGATATTATAATAACAAAGTTGGATAGTTTTCCCCTTTTTGTGGT
Source organism: Polyommatus iphigenia (assembly GCA_963422495.1). NCBI lineage: Eukaryota > Metazoa > Arthropoda > Insecta > Lepidoptera > Lycaenidae > Polyommatus > Polyommatus iphigenia. The sequence goes on along the minus strand of OY730184.1, from coordinate 3,299,559 downwards.
TCCTTATGGCTTATACAAAGGGTAGGGATGGGACCCTATTTAAGCATACGTCAAACGCAAACGTTAATAAACTTTCATGTTTCTAACTCAAGAAATGACGGACTCTCATTCAAACTTTCAACTCCAATTTCACCCCCTTGGGGGTAGAATTTTAAAAAACGCTTAAACACGTATCCAATCATTTTTAATCAGTAGCCCAAACATAAAATTTCAAGTTTCTAACTCAAGAAATAACGGACTTTCATTCAAACTTTCAACCCCAATTTCACCCCCTTCGGGGTAAAATTTTCAAAATTCCTTCCTTAGTGGGTGTATAATTAATAAAACAACCCTACTCACCAAATTTCGTGGCTGTAACTTTAACAGTTTTTGCTCAGCGATGATGAATCAGTCAGTCAGTCAGTCAGTCAGGACATGATTGTAATTTTATAAGTATAGATTGTCAAGTTTAAATTGTCAAAAGCGACAAGGAATTAGGTATATAATTTAAAATAATACTGCTACTTCCTACTTACATACACAGTATTAAAGTATTAAATTAAACTATCAAGCCCCATAAGAGTACCGGTGATCGCGACAACAATAGAATAACAATAGATTTCCAAGAATCCGCGATCGAAGGATTAATATTATGATATAATATCTATGCTACGCTTCACACCACGTCAGTCTGGCCCCGTGCTAAGTACCTAAAGGACTTGTGTTACAGGTACCAGACAACGGAAATATATTTAATACTTTTATACTATACATATATTTAAGATTTTTATTATATCATACACATATTTAATACAACCTTTAGACCCGGGAACATTGAAAAACTTTTTGTTCCGACGGCGGGATTCGAACCCGCGACCCCCGGCTTGAGATACCAACGCGCTCACCATTGAGCCACAGAGGTCGTCTGTTTACCTACTTGGTTTTGTTATATGGACGTATTATGCTAAACTGATGACGCTTACGACTCCATAGCGTCAACATTCGTTTATCGCGCGAGAATCATAAATTTTTCCGAGATATAAAGTACCCTAAAGTATGTCCTTTCCCGGCACTTAAAGTATACCCAGTAAAATCAGTTCAGCGGTTTGGGCATGAAAAGGTAACAGACAGACAGATAGACAGACAGACACACTTTCGCATTTAAAATATTAGTATGGATATCTAAGAGGGTTTACAAAGTACACCTTTACAAAATTCGCAATCCAGTTTCGGATTCCGCAAGTTCATATTAGCATAATTCATGTAGTTCAAAGATTGCAGCCCCCTAACGAGCGTAACTGACTACGCCCCTGGGACTGCACTCGACGAGAGCGGGAATAATCGAGGGGCAACTGACTTCACCTTACTGCACTGTAATGGTAATAGTTAGTACAAAGTAGACAAAGTAATTGAAGACGTTAGTGGATGAAGCAGGTAAATAAGAGAAAAAAAAATCGTCCAAGTGCGAGTTGGACTCGCGCACGAAGGGTTCCGTATCATTATAGAGCAAAAATAGTAAAAAAATGTGTTTTTTGTATGGGAGCCCCCTTTAATTATTTATTTTATTTAAATTTTAATATTAATTACTTATTCAAGTATAAATACAGCTGAGTATGTTGTGAACATTTCAGGTGCCTATCTGCTGTCATCATTGATACCGAGCAAAAATGTTTGAAAAATCACGTTTTTTGTATGGGAGCCCCCCTTAAATATTTAATTTATTTTGTTTTTAGTATTTGTTGTTATAACGGCAGCAGAAATACATATTAATTTGTGAAAATTTCAACTCTCTAGCTAATACCGTACTTGAGTTACAGCCTGGAGACAGACAGATAGACGGACGGACAGACGGACAGACAACGAAGTCTTAATAATAGGGCGGGACCCTTTGGGTACGGAACCCTAAAAATGCATTTTTTGCATGAATGGAGGCATATTAGGACCGGGTGATGATAATATGAAAATATAAAAACAAATAGACAATTTATTAATATCGGTTCAACAGAAGTATAGTATACAAAGATGACTGGATAGTGGATATCATTTAGGGTCAATTCAGACCGCAACGCGACGAGGCGAGGCGAGGCGCGGCGTGGCATAAATTTGTATGGACTTGACAGATTTCAATTGCGTGAGACGTCTTGCGAATCGGTCAAATGCATACTTTAGAAATGTATCTACGCGTCGCGTTGTTGCGGCACAGAATATATTATATTAGTAGTACGAGTACGTTGCGGTCTGAATCAACCCTTAGATCTTAATTTTATTTCAGATTTTAAGGTATTATCGTACTAACCACTGTTGATCCTGGCGACGCGACGCAGGAGACGCATTGGTAGGAAATAGGAATGCGTGCTGGAATTTTTTCCCGTTTGACAGAAAATCCTACCTAAAGTATAACAATAATTTACAACCCAGGATTATTTTTCCTACCTAGTCTTGGAAATCTAGGACTAGGTTTCAATTGAAAACCTATTAAGTTCAATTAAAGGACGTCTAGAAATTGCTAACTTCAAGATTCAAAGGAACAGGAAAAACTGTTCCGTGGCACTTTACAACGCAGCCTTAGGAAATCTTTGAGAGCGAAGCCTTTAAAATTTTGTAATTTAAAGTTGTTCATTGGTTGGAATCAGAGACTTAAGGCTGCACTCAGGGATATTTAAGAACTGCTTAACTTTAATTTAAGTTTGGTATAAGCTATATATATATAATATATTTTTTGTCAAACAACAATAATAGTACGGGAGCCCTAGAACAATTTTTTTTGTAATTACTAACAAGCTATTTTTTGTGAGTTACCTTTATTAAGACGAACAACATTTTTATTTTCGAAAAATCTCGAAATTGGTAGCTAACAGAGATAGAAAGGATATTTTCATAATTTGACTTTATGGTCCTAAAATATGGATTGTTTTATTTGTAGGACAAGGTTACTCTTAAATTATATAACTATTAACCTACCAATATACAAAAAATCTGCTGGTGAGGGTTCCGTTTTAGGGTTCTGTAATCAACAAAACTTGGTTGACTACTGTATGTACCCTCACAATAAATAAAAGTTATCATTATAATCCAAAGCCTAGATTCGCAGTTCGAACTTTGAATTAATAATGACACTAAAGAGCAGGCGTTGGGTTGAGTTGAGTATGCAAAATATGTGTGAAGCATTTTATAAATAGGATTGAACTTAGAAAAGCATGTCAATAATTATATTTCTAAATCTGACTAGGAGTCATATTGGTTCGTTTTTTTTCACTGGATGGAGATGGGGAATAAAAATTATCCATGTGACTATTTTTTTAAACGGGCAATTGTTCCATCATACTTTCCCACCACTGCAACTCTTGTGTCGCCAGGATCAACAGTGGTAACCAACCACGAAAACCCTTTGATATTATGATCTCAGGGGTGCCCGAGGGGCAAGCTAAATCATATTATATTAGCAACATAATATTATACTAGCGACCCGCCCCGGCGTCGCACGGGTAACGGATTTTCCACTGAAAAAGTTATTAAATTGATAAAGGAATTAAAATAATATCTACACTCAGAATAATTAAATAACACAAACTAAAATACGAAAGTTATCGCAAATCACAAAAATAAAATATGAAGATTTCAAAATGAGTTTGACTGTGCATAAAATTTGAATTTCGAATTTAGAATGCTACTTACATTTTTTTCAGCTAGTCAGGTCAGTCAAGACAAGAGTCAAGACATAATTTACTCATAAAATAATAATCTTATTCAGGTTGTAACAAAACTAAGTGATAATACTCTAGGATGTGTACGTGTACCTTGTAGACTGTAGAGAGTTCACTGTGAAAGTAGCAGCGCTGAAAGACCAAAAATTTTTTTTCACTTTTGTATGGGGAAACTGGTGACGCTCGGGCCCTTGCCCATACAAAAGTGAAAAAAATACGTCTTTCAGCGCTGCTACTTTCACAGTGAACTCTCTACAAGGAACGCGTACACACCCTAAAGTATTATCACTTAGTTTTGTTACACACTGTATTTAAAATTCTCGTGTCACAGTGTTAGTTATAAATCGTACTCCTTCGAAACGGCTTCACTGATTTTAATATTATATTATGCATATTCAGTAGGTCAGAGAATCGGCTACTGCATAGACTTTTAAGAAAAAAGTATGTCTGGTCTCTTGGCTACTGGCTACTTTTTATATTGATAAGTGCATTTGTTAAATAAATAATAGTAAATTTCTACAACTCAAGACTGTCGGCGACCATTGTGCGACGGGCTAGCGACGAACGTTGCCATGATGCCATACTTAATCACCTCGATATCATACTTTATATGACAAAAGAACGTTGCCGGGACAGCGAGTATTATTATAAAACTAAATAACATTTTGATTTTTCGAAACATGAACATCCCAGGTTCTTATATCGCACCGCGCACGTCTGCGTCCTACGGAGAACACTTCCCAAAATTTTCAGTCTCTACGATCAGTGGTTTAGGTTTTATCGTAATTCCATTTTCATATCTAATAATTGTTTTAACCCTAGATTTCGCCTAAAACACAGGGTAAACTAATTCTGGCAACACTGTAAACTATTAATACCTCACCATGTATATTAATTATTACTAATACTTACTGAAAGTTATTAAGTAAGTATTATGATTATTATATCATTCAAGACAAAGCCTTTTATTGATATTATGATAATATGTTTATATTATTATAAATTAAATAGATTAGTAAAAGTGTAACTTCATTTCTTATAAAAAAATATTTTTAAATTTTTGGCACTTTACACAATCATTTGTGCACAAAATTAAATCTCAATGAAAAAAAAAACACCAATTCGTACAGGAATAATTAATTTTGAATTTCGAACGCCAATATTTTTTTAACATTATGATGACAAAACATAATGGAGTTTTGGCGGGCATGTGAAAGAGTGCTGTTGTGTTTTTGTTTTATTTTCCTAAAATTGTGTTAGCTGGGTTTTTAATGTGTAATATTGGTAGAATATTAACCATTAGATATTCGTGTTCATTCACAAGTGTAGAAAAGTGATGTAATATCCAGAAACGTACTATTTTGTGTTCCCTCCAAAACTCCATCGAAAGTTTCAGTAAAGCGTCTACCACTTTACTGAATCGACCGACTTGACTCCTGTGACTGTATTGACTTTTACTTAGACTTTGACTAGACTTTAGACCTGACGATACATGAAAACGATGATGAAAATTATAATAGGAGGAATATGGTTTTCCCGCCATATTCCTTACCTTTTTACCTTGTCTGTGGCACAACATACACATCCTTTGTGTCAAGTTGCCAAAAAAGAAGAAGAAAAAAAAAAAACATAATGTAAAGCCCTCCATTCAAGACAATCTTTCTAAATTCTACAAAAGTGTAAGAAAACAATAATATTATAATAACAATAAATTGTTACAAATATATCGTTATTATTTAGATTTAACACCTAATTGTTACGATAGTATAAAAGGCTTCATAAGTTGCAATTTCGATTGTAAATCTAGATAATTTACAAATAGAATGAGATCGCTTTATCGTGAATGGTGGCTTTATTTCATAAGCAAAAGAGTATTTACTCAAAAAGAATTCTAATGGCTGGTTTACACGTATTAAGTTGATAAGTAGTAAACTAAATTTTAACTTTATTTTAAGTTATTAATTGCATGTAAACACAAATTTAGTAGCAAGTAGCAAGTTCAAATTTAGTTAAGTAAGTATAACGTCATAAGTAAAAATTTAGTTGACTACTTATCTACTTAATACGTGTAAACCAGCCATAACATACATGGCAAAAATAGAGTACACAGATTATGTCTATTGTGGCAAAAAGCATTGATTGGCGTCTCTAACTCCCTGCGTCGCCGCAAGCCCCTGGTAAACGCTGTAAAGCGCTGTAAACTGTTCATGCTTTTTAACGACTTTTAAGAATAAATTTCAACAAACTATGAATTACATCTTCCATAAAAGACATCAAATAATGATGATGCGAATTTTCGAGCAGATCAGACTAAGGAATCGAGTTGTCCCATACTAACTTCATCCCCCCTTTTCACACCCTTAGGAGAGGAATTTCTAAAAATCCCTTCTTATCGCACGCCTACGTCATACGAAGAACACTCCCTCCAAATTTCAAGTATTTACGATCACTGGTTTAGGCCCCAGCGTGATTCCATTTTCATGTCATTCAGGACAAAGCCTTTTATATAATGATACAGATTAGCTTAACGATGTACAGTCTGTCAAGAAAGAGTAGACGCAGTACAATTTTTTTTAAGGCGGGATTATAGGCAACTGACATTTTAGAATTTGCGGAAAACAAGCTCAATAGATGGCGCTCGATAGGTACATATTTAGTTTTCAAGCCGTCGTTGATTTCAATAATTTTCAGATATAATGTGATCACGTGGTAAACTCGACATACAGACTAATGATTAACAGAGAGGTCATGTTCACAACTTAATAAACGAAATCTTTAATGAATTTTGTATTATAATAAAATTATGCATTATTCTAATATGTTTGTTCTCTACTCACGAACATGAAAAAAAGTATTTCCTCAATAATACATGATATAATTGATTATACAATGTATAACAAAATAAAGTATTACTCATATGCATTGCATATACTTAAGCATGGAAAAATATAGCTATCTTAGGTACAATAATTCATCATCGTCAGCTCGCTCACTGCTGAGGTTATTTTATGACTTTATAATATGGTTCAAATATTTTTTGTGCTTGGGTTTATTGCAATACCTTTAATAAATAGGATGTAGACCCATGACGATTACTTGTACCTGACGCTGCAGCATCCTCTGGAATCTATATTAGAACACCCTCCACAAGTTCAGCAGGTGGTAACTAAGATTAGGACGTGTGATTTTAAGTGTAACATCGTGTCACTGTGTCGAGTCAAAAAAATAATCTAAATCTAAATTGAGATGATTGTTGGAAAGTGCGAGTTATGTTGTGATGTTTAAAGAAATCCATATTTTTTTAGAATCCAAAATATCCAAAATAGAGTTTTTATATTATAATTATTAATTACCTAAATCGACAACTCAATATAGAATTCCTTGGCGCAAATGTACTTAGGAGAGTCGACTTAAAGTGGAAAAAAAGCTAAGAAGAAGATAAAGAGTTTTTGTATTAAAAAGAACCCGAACCTGAAGCCCGTTCTAAAGCAGTTCTTCTCTTTAATTTGCTCTGTTGACATTAAAAAATCCTACGTATCTCTCGGTCCAATTACTTAGATAAAATTTATGTACGAAATTCGCGAATCCCGTTACGGAGACCTTAATTAAAATTTAATTTGCGATGGTCAAAGACGCCGCTGCTCGCTGCCCGCTCAGTAGCTTAATCAAACAGTAATAATTATTCTAATAAAACTAAAATTAAACACCATGAAGCGTGCAACGCTTATTATTCTGTGGGTTCTATATAGTGGGCAAATGGACGGACACAGGTGTCAGGGAAAGCGCAAATTTTTTCCGATGCTTCGCTTATAATAGTCAGGGAGCCTTAGAACATTTTTTTTTATTAGTAACAAGCAAATTTTTTGTGAGTAGCTTCATTTTGATAAGACAAACAACATTTTTATCTGCGAAAAATCTTGAAAGTGGTAGCTAACAGAGATAGAAAGGATTTCATACTTTGATTTGATGGTCCTAAAAATATATGGATTGTTCTATTTGTAGGACAATGTGACTCTTAAATTATATAACTATTAACCTACACCAATATAAAAAAAATCAGCTAGTTATATAATTTAAGAGTAACATTGTCCTACAAATAGAACAATCCATATTTTAGGACCATCAAATCAAAGTATGAAATCCTTTCTATCTCTGTTAGCTATCACTTTCAAGATTTTTCGCAGATAAAAATGTTGTTTGTCTTATCTAAATGAAGCTATTTACAAAAAATTAGCTTGTTAGTAATCAAAAAAAAAATGTTCTAGGGCTCCCTCACTAGGTATAAGATTTACTTTTGCAGCAATTTTGTATTTCAGTGTACATATTTATCAAATAGGACCTGTAAAGTAGGAACTGAGAGTCAAAAAAAAAAACAAAATAGGCGACTATAGTGTCCCAGCCTCACCTTGTTTAATGGTATGTAAGCCTTTATGAAAATATTTAACTTACCACACAGAACCCTAAAATAGCCATTCAAAACAACCGGAAGCTCATTCGTGGCATTAACAAATTGTCAAAGATAATAAAAAATATTTTAATGTAGTGATGACCGTCTTATCGTCGCTCTTGGTCGATTTATCGATCTCTTAATGCTCTGCCCGAATATACATTGAATCACCTTTAAGAGTTTGCCGCTACTGATATTTAAATACTATTAAATGATTAAGACAGCTCTTTATTGAATGCCGCATCTAATGTTGTGGGCGAGTCAAAATGTTATAATATATCAGTAGTCCTGAATCCTGATAAAGTAATTTTTATGTTCATCATAATAATTTATCATACAGCCACATTTTGCATAAACTTAATAGAGTACATATTTAAAATTTTTGATAAAAATATATCTAGACACGGCGCGGGCGTCCAAAAAAATTAAGTCAATTTTTGGTCAAAATTGACTTAAGTTTTTTTGGCCGCGGTGTCTACAAAAGGATATTATACTGCACTCCTACGAGTAGAGCCTTGTAACTAGACTATGATCATTATCATGTATATTTGCCAACTAACAAAAAGGAAGAGGCTCTATTGTCTATTCTCTCTCGTATTTCGTAAGTCTGTTTCTATTTTTCGTAGATTACGAACAATTGTGATGAAATTTTCTTTAAATAAACTATAATATACTTTAAAACAAGCGATTAGAGATAAGCAAATAAGCCGCAGCTTTCGTGCACGTGCTGGGGATGATCAAAATAAATTTCGCACTCACGTGGGCAGAGTTAGGGCTACCATCCATCTCATCTGATATCTTTTAGAAGCAGGGGCGGACCGTGAGTTTAGGGGTCCCTTTTTTTGATGCGCAGGGGAAACCCATCATGGGTGCCCCGGGTTGGAGATGTGCCTCAGTTAGCTGAAGCACCCCGGAGGTATGTGGGGCTCTTACCCACTAAAACCACCTGTGGTTTGCCTTCAGCCGTATACGGAGGGATGTCCTGGATCTGTCCAACACAGGACTCAGTTTAGGGGTCCCTGGGCTAATACTACTTACTCTCTCCGCTGCACTCCGGAGACGAATATTAATTGCTTAATTACTGTAATTATTAATTGAAGAGTTTGACAGATAATGTAATGGGCTTATGCGAATTCTCATTTAATTACAGTTAAGTAATTAAGTTTACCAACACTAAAACGTAGACTTAAATTAAACTAATTGTATGCGTTTAAATTTTAATTGATCGTGGGAATCGCAGGTCTGCAAACCACACGACCTGTTTAAATTAATAAAAGTACGGATTGTTTTGCACTATCGTCTATTTTTGACTTTGACTTGACTTAGCTGGCCTCGTCAATTCACGTGGCCCTGGGCGCCCAAAAAGTCATATGGTAGAACCGGCCCTGCTTTTAAAGGCACGCATGCCAACACGGCAACGTGTCGCCTTCGCGAAGATTTTCATCAATTTAACGCTTCCGTGTCGACTTTATCTCCAAAGAATAAGAGGTATTTTGCTTTGACATGCCTCATCTAGATATGCAATATACCTACAGCCCTATTCAGAAAAATTGTATCGATGGATCGTGCCTCCATTTCCACGTACGAAAGTTTTCACTTGATGTCTAGACAAAATTTCGGTTTCGTTTTGCAATCGTGATTTCTCTTGTAATCATGTGAGTGAAAAATAAATTAATCCTGTTAAATTATCATCATTTACTTAGGTATTATATATATACCTAATTATAAACAAGAAAGATTTGTTAGCATCAAAATACTGTGAAACTTTATGATTGATTTTGAGGAGTCTTTTAAATATATTCCTACGTCTATAGACCTATACTCTACATATAAAGGACTACGTTTTATTTCGAAAAAATGTGTTTGCGCGAAATTTAATTTACCTCTATGGAGTCGCAGGAAACGGCTCGCATTGTTATTTATATCGACGGGTGAAAGCAGAAGTGGCGTAACTTGAAAAACCCAACTTTACAGGAGAGCCAAAAAACTTTTTTAAAAATTCATAACTTCTATATTTATTAAGGTAGAACCTTAAAAATTGGAAGGTATTTAAATTCATCTAAGACCCATACGATGAGTTTGTTAAAATTTTTCTAAAGTTGATACGTTGCTTTTGTTTACATTGAGGTTATATGTTTGTCTAATAATATGTTTGTCTATTTCAGTGTCTGAACAAATGTGCCTCAAAAGTGTATGTATGAATGTTTTTATGTTTGTGTTCGCATATCTCCGAAACTACAAGTCCGATTTAAGTAAAAATTTTCTTTTTTAGTTGTACTAGGTAAGTATTGTTCAACTTAGGGAACACTATAAATTTCATCGAAATAGGTTCAGTAGCTTTTGACATAAGTAAGGCAATTTTTATTCTAAATTACGTACAGTTTTGAAGTCAGTTTTATCTCTATTTATTGTGTACTCAAATACCCTCATAAAAAACTAAATATTATATTATTGGGTGATTTAAGGGCGCCCACAATATTTAAAAGTTTGAAAATGATATTGTGAAATATATCATTTTCATATTAATCCTTCGATCTCAGAATCTGCGTTTTTTTTTTGGAATCTGCGAAATTTCGAGTTCGGGGATTCTCGGAAATGCTATTGTATTCTATTGTTGTCGCGATCACCGGTGCTCGTGCGGGGGTTGATGGGTTAATAAAACCTATAAGACATTGTACTAGAAAAATACGGCTTATGGAAAGGATTCAATTGTCATCCTTTTTATTAAATGTTTTATGATTGTTACAAGCTACAGCTGTAGGTACTCTCAATATCCTCTTGTACACAGCTAATATTTTTGCAAAATATAAACTCAGTGTCAGAGAAATCTTAGTTATAATTTATATTATAACTAGCTGTCCCGGCAAACGTTTCTTTGCCATATTATATAAAAGTATATCGCCATATTATATAAAAGTAATAAGTATTACTGAACTTATTTAAGTATGTCACCATGGCAACGTCCATCGCTATCCCGTGACCCGCGTCGCATAAACAATGGTCGCTCTTTATAGACAAATAATTTGCAATAAAATAAATTTGCGACTATAATTAAAGATCTAAGCTATACTATCTCTCAAGTTGGAAAAAAGCACACATTTTAAAAAAAGAAACATTAAAATCGGTTAAGTAGTTTAGGAATCCATCGCGGACAAACATCGTGACAGGAGATTTATATATATTAGATATTAGTTTTGATGGTTAAACTTTTGACTATCAAACTTGATAAAATATCGTAAGTTTTAAATAGATAATGTTTGATGGCCGTAAACGATGTGTCGTAAATAAGATAACTAACGTGTTTATGCGATATCGTGCCGTATAATGTTATCATCATCATCATTTTTTAAAAATATGTTCACTTTAATAAGACAGCAAATATAGAAACAAATATTATAGCATTTTTATGGTGCTATCCAATATCCATAATTATCGATAGTCCATACTAATGTTAAAAATGCGAAAGTGTGTCTGTCTGTTTGTCTGTCTGACTGTTACCTCTTCAAGCCAATGTTACCTACTGAACCAATTTTGCCGAAAGTCTGGAGATACTTTGAATCCCGGGTAACGACATATTAATATGACACTTTTTATCCAGGAAAAATTTACCATTCCCGCGCGATAAACAAAATATTTGGTGCTACGGAGTTGCAAGTGACATATTATAGTCATGTCATATTGATTATAGAAATTCACCCCAAATCGCTGGACCCCGTTATATTGTACGCGTATCTTAACGAAACAATGTTGTTTCCTTAATAGGGTGAATTCACATTGCAATCTGACATTTCCCAGTTCCCACTTAAAACAGAACTTTATTTACTACATAAGAACATACCATTAAATTGACAGACTTGCCGCCCGCGCTGATTGAAATTTTGAATGACTCTGGAACGAACTGTCGCCAACAGTATTTCGGACCAATATGACCTGCAAACATTCAAGAAGTGAGCGCATTAAACTCTTCTGATATTGTGAGTGTCCATGGGCGACGGTACTTTCCATCATGTGACCCGTTTGCTTGTTTGCCCCCTAATTAAAAAAAAAAAAACAATTGAAAATGCATCGCTTCGCTCCCATGTAAACTAACCCTATACTTACTAAACGATACTTGTCCCTCGTTTGATGTATGAACATGTGTGGTCGCGGCTGACACCGTATTTACAGAATATATTCCAACGGAGGACCCGACACCTAATCCACGATAAATTTTACACAAAATGGCGACGAAAATTCACTACAAAGGTTGTTTACTTGGCGAATGTTAAGAGGCCTTATTTATCTTGTGTGGTTTTGGGCTTCCGTGGTGAAAATGTCGTTTTTATCCATATCAATATTAGGGAAATAATAAAACGGGCGAATAAAAAATTACTTTGCGACTGATGATGAACATACTGTTTTAATTACTTGAGCGGTATGAATTTGAGTAAGCGAAAAATAAACTAAACTAACGACTTATCTTGATTTATTAATAAAATCCAGAACGAGCTTACAAAAAGTGGATTGTGATCAATCTATTTCAGATATTAAAATTCTATCTGAGCGACTGTATTACTAAGTGAGCGACTGGAAATACTTAGCGGGCAACTTCAATATTAAAGATAGATTCAATTTTTCTAAGTGAGGTTATACATTACGAACTACTAAAAAGTTCACTTTGAGCAAACTTTTGTGAGCTGCTTTATTAATGATTATTGGTTACTGATATTTTATTTCAGGGTTTATATATTTTATATATTTTGATACGTGTTTTTGATGAAAATCTCGAAATTGAATAACTATCAGAGATAGAAAGGATTTCCTACTTTGATTTGATGGTCCTAAAATATGGATTGTTCTATTTGTAGGACAATGTTACAAATAAAATTAGGGTTTGTAAGGCTAAAGTTTAGAATCATGCCCAACGGTTTTGATTGAGGGATGGGTTGGATGAGGAAAACCCCCCGCACCACTCCCACCCTTAGGAGACCCTCCATTTATGAGAAATTCGCATTTAAAAGGTGTTTACGAAGTGAAGGCATCGCAAGGCTGTAGTGACTAGTGAGTGGGGGACGAATATTTAGTCATTGCAAACTATATATATAATCCAAGGTTTCTTGATAAAAACTGTGTGCTATGCCACATACAAAGTAAGTCTTCATCGTAATCATTTTCATCATCATTTTACTATATCGTCATGGCTAAAGTCTAAGGAACTCCGTGTTGGCCCAATACGACTTTTTTGGAATAGGTTAGATGGCTAAGGCTTGACAGATAAAACTGATGAAATAAACAATAAAATAAAATAAATAGATAAACTTGTTGTTCCTCGTATCCAAATGAAGCTACTCACCAAAAATTTGCTTGATAGAAATAAAAAAAAGTTCTAGGGATCCCTGATTAAGTAATAATGTTTCATCAAATAGTAATTTCATATTCATTTTTTTTTGTAATGTGAGCTCATTATACTCTGCTCATTAGTGTATTTTTCAAAGTGGTTTTTGTATTCGAAACACTTCATTCAAGATAAAATGCCGCTCAGTATAAAAAATACATGTACCAAATAGTGAAAAAAATGCAGGACGTAATGTTGACACTCAAACAGATATTAGGTCTCTCAAATATTATGCAGCTGCTCATTTTGTATTTTAAGTAACTCAAATACATAATTTGTAAGATGCCGTTCTGTTAATTTCTCGTCGCTCACAGTCAGTCGCTCAAATAGTAATTCTATAACCCAAATTAATTAATTTTGTCACTTCAAACAGTAATTTACAGTCACTCGATTAAATACTTAAATGCGATAGTGTGCCTGTCTCTCAGTGTGTCTTTGTGTCTAAACATACAAGGCTGAATTACGCCGGCGCAAATTCCGCCGCGTTTACGCCGCGTTTCAAAATTTCATACAAAATACGGACAGAACGCGACGGAATTGTGTCACCCCTCGCGTTCCGCCCGTACTCGTATTTTGTATGTGTTTGAAACGCGGCGTAAACGCGGCGTAATTTACGCCGGCGTAATTCAGCCTAGTGTGTTTATACAATCTGTCTGTCTGTTACCTTCACGCTTAAACCGCTAAACCGATTTTGCTTAAATTTGGTATGACTATACTTTGAGTCGCGGGAAAGGACATGTCTGTCACTATTTATTGTCTAACATGCATAATAATAGACGTCGCGTTGGTATACTCTACTTGTTCGTAATTGCTTGTGTTGGGCATTATGGGCTATACTGTAGAGATGATGGATTAAAAAACAATCTAAACGTTTGGACCTAACGCTAATTTTCTGACCAGTGTAATCGCAGTAGACTTAACAGTGCATTGAAATTAACTATTTCAAACGCAATATTTTGGCTTTATCTTGGTCTATCGAATATCGATATCGATAAAAATATATTCTGGAGCAGACAGTGAATGATGGGAATCAAATCGGCGAACATTACGCGTCTCTCACTGACGGCGCTCATGCACCCATAACTCACTAGTGATGTGGCCTACCTGGCAATATATATCGATAAGGTAATTTTTGGAGTGGCTCTTAAGAGTTTAATCCTTATTCCTTCGATTGTAGATTCTTGGAAATCTATTGTTTACGCGGTTGAATTCGACCGTAAACGGGTGTTTAAAAATTATTGGTTAAAACTATTAGGTTACACTTACTTATATTATCCCTTTGGGGATTTTGTAAGTGGATCATATTATTTTGATACTTACATTAAATAGTTAGCCTTAAAATTTGAGAGAGCTCCATTATTAAAATATCATAATATTTTAACAAATGAAAACAAAGATTTTTCCGAATATTCATTGTAATAATATTATGTATATACAATGCAAAATCGCTTATCGATTTTTCTATAATATTCTGTCTGCCTGTTAGCTCTTGATGCTTAACCTTCAAGCGGTCGCGCGACGTCGAATCGACTCCCCTCAATACATTTTCGTTGACATTATCGATATTTCTCGTTGAATTCATATCATTTTCTCAGTAGCTTTTCATAATTTATCTATCTACCAAATCAATATCTTACAATTACTCTCCACACCCCCTTTGCAGCAAGGAGCCAAATTGTTTTGGTCTCGGCGCCGGCGTCGAAAAGACTCCGCGCGCCTCTCTTATAATTTTATATGTAGTTTTCATATAATTGAGGCAAATTCTATGTTTATTTATAAAACTAAGTCCTCGTTGACCGATAACATCGAATGTTATTGGTAGATGAAGAAAAAATTGGAAGTAGGATAAGAAAATTTCGATCACTTTTTCTGTCCCTGTTCACACAAGATCTTTGGGTTACCGGATTTTATAACTAAGTTTTTACTAAAAATACTTTAAATTTTCTGGTTGAACTGATTACTTTTAAAAAGAGTAGTAATTAAATTTATAAAATAATAAATGATGTTGAATGAAAGGTGTTTTGTTTCCCAAATTCCCCTACGACGTATTTTAGGTTACGCGCGACCACTGCCGTTACAAAATAGCACGCGCCCGCTTGAAGGTTAAACAGCTAAACCGATTGTCTGTTGGTGTTGAAAGACGATCGAATAGAAAAGCATAAAAAATAGTTCTAATTACGGAAAATGTTGTGCGAAGCCAAGTTGTGAGTTTTGGCACAACTCACAAGTCTAAATTCCATTTCGGTGTCAACCATAGCGGTGTGTAACACGTTCCGTTCAAGGTCACCGGCACGAGAGCGCTCATGTACACGGAGTGTCGCCCCTGTGCCCGTGCTCAAATACTTTAATGAAAATCCCGGAAAATACATTATTTTTCTGTAGCGGGAAAATGTACAGTTACTAAATAGTACAGTTAATGAAGGCAAAACTCAGGTGCAACCTCCGATTTCGTTGAACCTCCATCGATTTGTTTTGGGATTAAGTACGTTAAGCCCTCTACTTTTTTTTTTTAATCTTTATTTAAGGGCTTAATCGCAAAGCGATTATGATACCCGAATTCACACACATACAATAAAAATCAGCAAATAAACTTAACAGAAAGTTATCACAAAGACAAACAAAAAAAAAAAAACAAACAACAAATTTACCACCGCTTGATTAGCAATAATTTGTACAGTTCTCTGGCCATATCCGAAAAAGGATTGGCCAGAGCACTGTTACAAAAACCCACATCTATCGACCTGCGAGCTCCTGAGGCCCCAGTACAGACACATTCCATCAAAACATGATATATATCATCGACCACATTACATCTCGAGCAATCAGGCGAAGACGATTTACCCATTAAAAAGGCGAATTTATTTGATGGAATGTGTCCGGACCGAAGCCTCAAAGCAGCAGTTAATTCAGTCCTACTTAAAACAATATTTCTATCGTTAAACCAAAGCGACTTAAGCGGGTGCGATTGGATCGTCCTGTACCATATTCCTTTCGATTTAGAAACTTCATCAAAATACTCGCTCCACATGTCATAAAATTGTTTTTTAATAACGCAAATAAAGTCGCTATACACCGGAAACATCGAGCACGGAATACCATCGGAGATCGCCTCCCTAGCTAAGCCGCCCACTACCTCATTATAATCTAGACCTATGTGTGACGGTACCCACTGTAGAATAATAGATCTG
The DNA here is from genome assembly GCA_963422495.1 of Polyommatus iphigenia. Taxonomy (NCBI): domain Eukaryota; kingdom Metazoa; phylum Arthropoda; class Insecta; order Lepidoptera; family Lycaenidae; genus Polyommatus; species Polyommatus iphigenia. Next base: position 3,282,867 of record OY730184.1, on the reverse strand, counting down.
ACTTGAGATGCCAGATTAATAATAATTTTCAATATATCGTAGGCTGTCGGTGTTCCTCGAACGGTCGAGGTACACCGAGTCAAATGTTGAAGCGAGCTTTTCGAATCAGACAACACGACTATTATAGTTGTTTAATTCCACATACGAAAGCGCCTCTTTAATTGATAAAAGTTCAGCAGACGTAACAGAACAATTTCTATTTAACCTTAATTTAACTGAGCTATTTAAACGGGTATCCAAAAAAGCAGCACCAACTCCGTAGGCATCTTTAGAGCCATCTGTATATATGGAAACAAATTCCGAATACTTGGAAGTGAGATACTCCGTACACGTGTTCCTTAACATTTGAGCATCAAACTGACGCTTCGGTTTACATAGCCTACCAATATTTAAGCTGATAATCTGAGATAAGTCAATATTTGTAACCCAAGTGCTTAAAGATAATATTTCCAATTTATTGCTAATGTGAATAGGAAGATTACTAAATGATTCATGAATTGAAACTAACAACGGTTTACGTTTATTATTCCAAAACCGATTATGACACAATCCAGACAGCTGATCTACTAATTCAATACTAATTTTATTAATACTTTTACTCTTAAGCCAAAACTTTTCGGCAAGGAATCTACGACGTAAAAACAAAGATTTAATACAAAGTTCGCTTTCCATGACATATTTTGGAGTGCTTTTAATAAAACTACCGATAGTTCTTAAACATAAATTTTGAATCACATCCAACTTATTTAAATTCGATTTGCAGCTATTGTCATATAAAAAGCTTCCGTAGTCAAGTCTACTACGAACTAGGGAAATATATAGTCTTCTTAAATGAATCGGGTGGATGCCCCATCCCGAGCCGGACAACACTTTAAATATATTAACAAATTTTAAGGTTTTATGCGACAAATTTTTAATATGCACACCCCATCGAAGCGAACGATCCAACCACATCCCCAAGTATTTGACATAATCGACAACTTGTAATGTACTACCATTAATTTTTAAATCTATACTATTTCTATGGAAACCTCTTTTAAATATACAAACACTACTTTTGGAAATTGATATATCTAAATTCAAATTGCACAATTTTTCGTACAGCAAATCTAGAGCATTCTGTAACTCTAACGTGGCTCCTGCTAAACTCTTCGTTATTACATAAATTACAAAGTCGTCTGCATATTGACCGAAATAAACATTAGACAAAGATCTGCAAACTGGAATTGTCCCAAAATTAAATAGACAAGGTGAAAGGGGGTCACCTTGAGGCAAGCCACGACCTGTACTTCTCTGACATAAATAATCCGCCAATAAAAGTGACATACGCTCGTATCGCGCTTTTTTTATTTTAGGGGTGAAATCCACCCCTTTTGTTGAAAATAGAAAAAAATGCAGATTTAACCATTCTGGCTTAACTAATTGTGTTTCATTTGATAAAATGAAATGTTTTTGTTTTTAATGTTTTGTTCATGATTTATGATTATATTATAATTAATTTTTCATTCCTTTTAGCAACCATCCCTTTAATCGTGAAAAAACATTTTTTGTATATCTTTGCTTTACAATCGTATATTTACATTATAGTTGCGTGTGTACGGTAAATTATACGGCTATTGCTGAACCAAAGATCTCCTTTGGTAGGATTGGTCCTTATGGCCCAATGATGGATTTAAGATGTGGAGCCACCGCGACTTTTGATCTTAATTTTTAAAAATTTTAGCAGCTTCTGCTCTGGAGAAAAATAGAGTCTCAATCTGTATAGAGGCATTAATTATGGCACTATTCCAAGTTCGGTACCATATTCGGATGACTTAAGAATGCTTAATTCATTTGAGGACTCATATTTGCACGATAAAGATGTTATACAACGTAAAAAGAAGAAGAAGCATTATTTAAGCGCGCTTATATTAGTATGAGTCAGTAATTACTGGTCCGATTTGAAAAATTCTTTCAGTTTTAGATAGCCCATTTATCAAAGAAGGCTATATTTTATTACGCTAAGACTAATATAAGCGAAGAAATAGAGGAAAATGTGGAAAAAACGGGGGAAATTATTTGAAAGAGCTTATTTCACGAACTTTTCTGTTATTTGGCACAGATAAAAAGTAGAAACGTGAAGGATCATAGGCTATTTATTGTGGACTAATTTGTCTGTGAAATATTTAATTTACGTGGGCGAAGCAGCGCGGAACGTCTAGTAATATTATAAAGCTGAAGTTTGTTTGTTTGAACGCGCTAATCTCAGGAGCTACTCATCCGATTTGAAAGAATCTTTCAGTGTTTGATAGCCTTTTTATCGAGGAAGGCTATAGCCTATATTTTATCACGATAAGACCAATAGGAGCAAAGATACAGAGGAAAATGTGAAAATAAAGCTGAAGAGTTTGTTGGTTAGTTTGTTAGTTTGAACGCGCTAATCTCAAGAACTACTGGCCCGATTTGAAAAATCTTTCAGTGTTTGATAGCCTATTTATCGAGAAAGGCTATTTTCTATATTTTATCACGCTAAGACCAATAAGAGCAAAGATACAGAGGAAAATGTAAAAAAACGGGGAAAATTATTTGAAAGGGCTAATATCTCACAGACTACTGGAGCAATTTTTATTTTATTTGACACGAATATATAGTAGACTACGTGAGACATGGGTTATTAATTTGTGAAAAATATACGGTTTCCGTGAAATTTCAGATTTACGCGGACGAAGCCGCGCGGAACGTCTAGTATTAATTAATATGTTTATTGCTCCATTCATCACCATGTCTTTGGCATGCAGAAAAATGCGGCTATCAGCCTCCTTATATTAATTAAGCCCTGTCAACAGCGTCTTCGTTGGTTGAAAATCATATATTCAATTTTTTTTATTTTATTTTATTTTTACTATCTTGTATCTAAATATTATTCAAAAATTGGCATTTAAACATTCGATTCAATCGGAAATGATACCAAACTCGAATATATACCTAAATCCCACGCACTTATTGACCTCATACCTTGTTAAAGCTAAAAAACCCCCCCTCCCCCACCTGCATGAAATATTCAGGTGGCTCCACATCGTAAACCCATCTTAGGGATATAAAGATCAATCCTACCAAAGGAAATCTTTGGTTCAGCAAAAGCCGTATTCCTCGTTTTTTTGTCTTGTACGCACACGACTATTACATAAAGAGTTTGTTTAATATTTATGGTATAATTTTTGGATAAAACTGAAATATAAAACCCTAAAAGTACACCTTTATTGCGAAATAACGGTCAAAATTGTGTTCAAAAACTTAATAAGTTTCAGTTTTTAAACCCAATTTTTTCAGTTAATTTACTTAGTATTAATTTCTTATTTTAAAGTTTTTTTTTGCGAAAATTTTCACCCCTGCCTGTAAACTACCCAATGTGTGAATAAAAATTGCTTTAAGTGTTTATTGTAAGTTTTTTATCAGCTTTAATGAGTTCGAATATTTTTTCATAGTTAAGATAAATTTTATATATTAATATATTTCAAACATTGATATTATTTAGTCCAAAATATTCAAACAACGATTTCAAACTATCCTCTGTGCAAAAAAATTACGCAAAGGCTGAATCTGCTAGACTGAAATATTTAATAGACGCACATCATTATAAAAAGCCCCTCTCTTATCTAATAGACATTTACCGTTTCGTTTCCTTTCTGAATATTGAAAGACTTGAAAAGATTAATGTATATTTAGTATGGATTATACGACGCCTGCAATCGTGCTGGAACCGTACATTTTTACGGGATAAAAAGTATCCTATATCCATATCCATTCCCGAGATTCAAAGTATTTTCATACTAAATTTCAGCAAAATCTGTTGAACCGTTTGGGTGTTAAGAGGTAACAGGTAGACAAAAACACTTTAGCATTTATAATATTAGTATAGATGTACCTATTTACAGGGTTTCCTACAATATTTGCATCCCAAATCTCTGCTTCAAAATTGTTTTCAAAAAAAAAATGTTCGTTAATATCACAATAGCTTTGTTAATTTTTAAGTTATCGGGTTCATTTATGAACCATTTTAAATGTAATTTAAAGAGCTTTAAGATCGACTTGACAAATACTTTTTAAAGCCCTTGGTTTAAAAAAAAAAAAGGTTAAAAGGTTCTCGCAGTAAAAGTTAGGCTTTAAACGTCTCTATCTTCGTTATTTTTTATCCTATAAAAATCAAAAGAAAATCAAAAGATTTCTTAAAAAATAGACTCAAATTTCGTTACCTATAATTTTTACGAAGGTTCAATATTTTTGAAGTTATGTTCAAAACAAAATGATATTTACGAAAATTTGAATAATTTCGACTTTACTAAATCATTCTTCTTTTCAAAACTAAGCATTCTAAACCAAGAAAAATTTTTGAAGTCATTACTTATGCTAAAATAAAGAAACATCTTTGGGGATAACCATAAATTTGAATTATTATAGAAATGGTCAATGTTTTATTTTTCGATTTTTGCAAAAAAATTTGAAAGGGTCATCTTATTTTTATCATAACTTGTTCAATTTTGAAGCTATTAACTTTTTAAAATTCTCATTAGAAAGGTACTTTTAAGCACTTTAAAAGGTCTTAAAGAAGTACATGTCATAGAATGCATCGGTTTACCGTTATTTAAGTTTGAATGCTTAGACTTAGGTACTCGCCGAAAGAAAATTTATATACAATCACCTATAGCTCACTTTGAATTAATAAAGGAAGGTATTTCAGAGTAGAAATTAGTTTCTTTTTTTATTGGCTTTAATTTTGGTAATTAGACATTTTTCGTAAAAACCTACAGTTTCTTAATTAATTATGAAAAACCGCTTTAAGACATGTATTTTTCTCACGCAAAAACATGATCTTTGATCTTTAATAACTCCGAAAGTATTGATTTAATCAAAAAACTTTATATAACAAATTTTGCTTAAAATTTGTGTGTCTATTAATTCCTGGTGTTGTTTTTATTTAAAAAAAATCACCCCCCGAGAAGGGTTGGCATCCACCCCCAGGGCAAAAGCGCAAGTTGACACTATGTCACTTTTGTTTCTTAGGGTATCCCCCACCTGCTTACCAATTTTCATGAAAATCGATGGAGGTTCAACGAAATCGGAGGTGAAAACCTTCAATGCCTCCACTAAAAGGGGTTTTTGACAAGACATTAGACATCGGATAAGTTACAATTTACAACTTACAAGTTACAGCACATTGTTAACTATTTTCTCAAGTCTGTTAGTACTAAGTTCATTAAAGTGTTTTTAAAAACCAATACAGACGTGTACGGCATTATCTCAGTATATTTTTATTTGCGACAGATATGCAACAGGAGTTTGACAGCAACGCCTGTTGCATTGCTGTCGCAAGATATAGATGCCGGAGTCACTAGTGTGAACAACCCATCATTGAGTTACCTAGACAGATCGATTGGTAATTAGTTATCAGTCAAGATGGTCTGATTGCAAGATCCATCAGCAGGGCTAGCATAATAATAGTAGACGTGAGAAAGAATCGACATAAAAATGACAAAATGGCGGATTTCCATTGTCTAACTGTCACTTTGTCGTGTCTAACTGTCACTTTGTCTATTCTTCCGTAGAAAGAAACCGTTTCTACCATGGTGACCTTGCTACGCCTACAGATGTACCTAATACAGAACAAACAACCCTAGAAAGAATAAATGGTATACTATCCATACTAATATTATAAATGCGAAAGTGTGTCTGTCTGTCCGTCTGTCTGTCTGTCCGTCTGTCTGTCTGTCTGTCTGTCTGTCTGTCTGTCTGTCTGTTACCTCTTCACGCTCAAATAGCTGAACCGATTTTGCTGAAATTTAGCATGGAAATACTTTGAGTCCCGGGAAAAGACATAGGATACTTTTTATCCCAAAAAAATGGACGGTTCCCGCGTGATAAACAAATTTTGGCGCAACGGAGTTGCGGGCGGCATCTAGTGTCAAATAATGTGACTGTAATGTGGCACTCAGGGACTGCCGCGGTAAAGCTATTGCACAGCATTTTTTATCAGCTTATGCAATTATAATTCGCACACGTCTAGTCGCACGCACACAAATACCGTGCGAAAGTCTGGCAATGCCGCACCAACTGGCACAGCGGTTTCAGTGGGGGGTGTTAGGTTTTGTCGTTACGGAATTTATTGATTCGGTCGCCGCGCTTTAAGCTCTCGATAGAAGTTTTGCAACCTCTTAAAAGTATCCAATGGCCCTTCCCGGGACTAAGAGACAAAGTATCTTCATACCCAGCAAAATTCTCCGGTTTAAGACAGACAGAAAGACAGAACTAACAGACAGACAGGCAGACATACTTTCGCATTTATGATATTAGTATAGATAAGTATACTTACAAAAAAACTAGGCCTTTGCATTCGTTGTGGATGATTTATAAAGTATTTTCAGAGCGACGTAACCACTCCTCGAATACTGCAGTAGGCCGGTGGAAATTAACATTAAATTCGCAAAGCATGATGTAGTGCTGCATTTTTGGTGTGTTGTTTGGATCAGTTATGGTGATGTAAATCCCAATTTGCAACTTCGAAAAAGTTGTGCTCGCTGCGCACCACGTGATAAACTGCGAAAATTTTCGACTTTTTTCACTTTTTGCTCTAAAAGTCATAAACTATGCGTTTCCGACAAGTAACTTTCACTACATAAATTAAGCTAATTAAATTGGCAACAATTTAAGCCTAACCGCAGCTCTCTAAACTTTACAACAACTAAGCTGTGGCCCTTCAAAGATGGTCCGTTTTTCCCGAAAATTTGAAATTTTTAGTTTTGCTCCCGTTTGAAGCAAAATATTGGCAAAACCGCTCGTTCTATAAGAAGGTCGTAAAATTAAGTAGTAGTACATTTAATTTTCTTTTATTAGAGCACAAGTTGCAAATTGGGATTAACGTCACCCTAACTGATCCAAACAACATACCAAAAATGCAGCACTACATAATGCTTTGCGAATTTAGGGTTTTTTAGTGTCTATTTCTACCGGCCTATAGTGCCTGGGGGCTGGGATAAGATTTTTAAATGACCGTATGGTTGCCCAAGCACATACGGCATTCTCGCAACAAAGTCAGCCTAGTCCAGAGGAAAGAATTAGTCAATACGTCTGGGACCAACTATGTGTGGGTTTCCTCACGATATTTTCCTTCACCGTACGAGCGTCCGTATTATGTACTTGAGATCAGAAAATGTCTCATTGGTACACGTCTCCACCCGGGATCGAACCTGCACCCTCTAGGAGTGCGAACCAAAGGTCTACCCATTAGGACACGGACGCTCTCATATTATTATACTTATAGAAGATATAGATTTTCACCCGCCGACTACACTTCGACCGGCACACCCATGTATTAATTCATGAAGCCCCAAGCGGCCACATCCGGCCGCGATAACAATGAAAAAGCTATTGTGTCTCGTTTTGCCACGATCGATGGGTTAAATTAATGTCGAATCGGGCTTTGATTCCACAATACAGCTTGATTACAAATTGGCGGCCATACGTGCTTACCATTTATTATTATCACTGCGAAAATTGTTAGTATTTTATACCCTTAGCACAGTATACTTACAGTAAGCTGTAAGACCATCCTTATCCTAGATTACCCGAATCCATACTAATGTTATAAGACGTGTGAAGTGTGAACGTATCTGTATGTCTGTCTGTTACCTCTTCACGCTCCGATTAACCGATTTTGATGAAAATTGGTATGCAGATACTTTGATTCCCTGGAAAAGGGACTGTTCTAATTAAAGTCAACTCTGTGTTGACTTAATTTAAAGAACATGGCAAAGTGACGCTACCGTATTTATATTGTGCTTAGGGTGGCGACCTTTTTGTACCTGGCGCAAAATAAAGCCACTTTTTGACCTTTCCCTTTTTAGTGTTAGCCTATCAAAGCAAATCTTTAGGTAAGTAATCTAAAGGGAAAATACGATTGAATTTTGATTGCTATAGTACCTACTTAATATAAAGCAGTGTAAATTTTTCAATAATAACAGTAATAAGCGTATTAATCCATACTAATATTATAAATGCGAAAGTGTGTCTGTCTGTCTGTCTGTTACCTCTCCACGCTCAAACCGCTGAACCGATTTTGCTGAAATTTGGCATGGAGATACTTTGAGTCCCGGGAAATTTACGGTTCCCGCGCGATAAACGAATTTTGGCGAAACCAAGTTGCGAGCATCTTCTAGTCTATAATAATATAATATACTAGATGACGCCCGCAACTCCGTTGCGCCAAAATTCGTTTATCGCGGTGGAACCGTACATTTTTCCGGGATAAAAAGTATCTTATGTCCTTTCTCGGGTCTCAAAGTATCCCCATACCAAATTTCAGCAAAATCGGTTCAGCGGTTTGAGCGTGAAGAGGTAACAGACAGACAGACAGACAGACAGAAAGACAGACAGACAGACAGACAGACAGACAGACAGACACACTTTCGCATTTATAATATTAGTAAGGGTTTATATGAATTTCAAAGTTTTGCAAAATTGGTCAAAAACAAATGTTGGTATTGTGGAGAGCTAAATTATTTTTCTTTCTCTTTCTTTTCTATCTTCTTTTTGAGAATCATGTCTTAGGTTTTTTTTTTTTTAAATTTGATCGAGAATTTTGGGAATATCTACGACATAAGCTTAATTAGTCTGTACTGCATAGTAAATATTTTACTGAAAAAAAAAAAAATAAATAAATGGTCTAAAATATGGTTTAGTCTCAACGCACCTTGAAATAGGTATTACTGCACCCTCTTTAAAAACCCATTCTATTTTGTCAAGTTCTTACTCTAAAAATAGGACTAATTTCCTTAAAAATGCTTAAATCAGATACATACTCCCGAACTGAGTCCAACTCATTACCTTATCAAATTAAAACTTTTTATTTGTACGATAAGGTTTGGACTTTTGCCAATTTTTTGTGCGGAATCCTAAACGAATTGGCCAAATGGACAATCGAAACCGAAAAATAAAGTAAACCGTTAAATCTAAAAGAAATTCACAGTGAATACAACTTTTAGTTAGGCAATAATCGTCATGAATCATAATGGTACGACTTACGAGCCTTCGAAGTTTCTTGACAGAACTCATCTATTTGAGGGCCAGTCCACATGGCGCGTTGCGTTACGTTGCGTCGTCGCAACGCAAATATTTTGATGCATAGCCGGTCAAACGGGCGTTGCGCCATCGCAGCGTTATTACGAAGCATTCTTTACGTCAACACCCCCTCCCGCTTCGTTTTGGGGGCTGCTGTCCGTCATGTGTGCGTTGCGACAACGCAGCGCGCCGTGTGAACACCTTGGATATTTGTATGTAAAACAACGCAACGGCAGCGCTGCGTCGACGAAACGCTGACGCAACGCGCCGTGTGGACTGGCTCTAATGCCCGGGACACACGAGGCTAGTTTTTCAAGCTGGGATGGCAAGCTAGTTTTTTACAAAACTGTCCTGGCATGCTGACCTAGCTTGGAACATGAGCTTACTAGCTTACAAATGAAGATAGTTTTGTCTACACGAAGCCAGAAGTACTAGCTTGCTAGCTTACTAACACTAGCTTGCTATGCTAGCTTGAAAAACTAGCCTCGTGTGCCCCGGGCATAACAGCCGCTACGTTGTTGATTTTGACGTGAGCCAATCAAAAGCGCTATACTCCACTCGGGCTAGCTTGTCGCTAGCGGTCATTGACTTCCTGTCAAAAACTTGTCATTTTCCATATAAAACCACGGTTGACAATATCTGACACTTCATTGTCAATTGCGGCTTATATGGAAAATGACAAGTTTTTGACAGGAAGTCAATGACCGCTAGCGACAAGCTAGCCCGAGTGGAGTATAGTAAACAGATAAACGTCGATCAAAAATTCTCGAAAACCGTACATGAGATAAACATTGTTTTGGTGTTGCTAGTTGCTCTTAGTGTCTGAATCCAAAATGGCTTAATATCATTGGCTAGATTTATTTAGTTTCTTTTAAAAGTGATTGAATTTAATACTCAATCATTTTAATACCCTTTAATTTAATACTCAATCATTTTAATACCCTTTAATTTAATACTCAATCATTTTAATACCCTTTAATTTAATACTCAATCATTTTAATACCCTTTAATTTAATACTCAATCATTTTAATACCCTTTAATTTAATACTCAATCATTTTAATACCCTTTAATTTAGTACTCAATCATTTTAATACCCTTTAATTTACACTGCATCTACTATAATTGTATGGGGACTTCCCGCAGAAATATTATGGTTAGGGGAACCCCCTTTCCTGCTTGAACGCACTTCAAAGTAGTCGGAAGTATTGAGTTACGCTGCCACCTAGGTGTAGCCAAATTACATTGACATTATTATTTTCTATTTTAAGCAATACACACTAACGCAAATCTGTTACAGCGCAGGGTCGAGTAGAGTTTACACACGTATTTTGAAGGATGTCTTTAAACCATTCTTCTGTTCTGTCAATGCTAAAAATAAATTTTGGAATAACTTTAAACTTAAGTATAGGAAAATCTTCTTTGCGTACGTTCATAAATAATACATAAAGATCTCTAAGAAAAATAAATTCATATAAAACCATTTACTAAATAATTTCTTGCAACAGGAATAGGTTTTTCAGATTCTGTTGACACACTGCTATGAAGTGTCTTTTTGTGATCCTCATCATCATCTGGATCTTCCTTTTGAACTTTGTCTTCTTTCTTTGTATCACCAAGTGATACAAAGAAGAAAGTTTCTTTGTCAACGTGAAACTGACCTTGCGACGTTATACCTTGTTCATGTGATGGTGGTGATATGACTACCTCTTCTTTCTCTTTTGTTATAGGCGATGTTGAAGTTATTAATTCAGAATTAGCCAAATCGTCATCACTTTTAATATCATCACCTTCTTGTGTCTCTTTATTCTCAACATGAAGCTCTTCTTGTGACGTTACAACTTGTTCATGTAGTGGTGGTGATGTGACTACCTTTTCTTTCTCTTTTGTTATAGGCGATGTTGAAGTTATAAATTCAGAATTAGCCAAATCGTCATCACTTTTAATATCATCACCTTCTTGTGTCTCTTTATTCTCAACATGAAGCTCTTCTTGTGACGTTACAACTTGTTCATGTAGTGGTGGTGATGTGACTACCTTTTCTTTCTCTTTTGTTATAGGCGATGTTGAAGTTATAAATTCAGAATTAGCCAAATCGTCATCACTTTTAATATCATCACCTTCTTGTGTCTCTTTATTGTCAGCCTGAAGCTCTTCTTGTGACGTTACATCTTGTTCATGTGATGGTGGTGTATTTCCCATCACCTCTTTCTCTTTTGTTATAGGTAATGTCGAAGATAACAATTCAGATTTAGCTATAATATCATCACTTTTAATACTATCACTTTTTTGTGTTTCTTCACTGTCAACATGAAGCTCTTTTTGTGACGTTTTATCTTGCTCAAGAGATGGTGGCGATTTGTCTAACTCTTCTTTTATTTTTGTTGCAGGTAATGTTGAATCATCATAACTATCGCTATCGGCAGATGGATCTGGTGGTGACATTTTAGTATCTTTATCAGTAAGTGATGTTTTATATTTTTCGGGCGATAATGTTGTAAGCAATATTTTTCTTGTTGTGATTTTTGTACCGGGACTGTATTTTACTTCTCTTTCAAAAACATTAGTTACTACAGGGCGTTTTATTTCATCTGGAGTATTTTGTTCATCACTTATAATGAATTAATGATTATTTATGTCATCGTATCCCATAACTACTGGAGGTAATACTACAAGTTTAGCAACTTGTTTGATACATTGTACCTGAAATGGAAAGATCTCGAAAAGATCATGTTATTTAAAAACCAGTTGCTAACTCTGATAGACATTGGCTGTTTGGTGTACGTTTGAGGCTTATGTGGTTTTAAAAAAAATGTGTAAGAAATAAAAATTGGGCATAGACATTGACATAAGGGATAGATCTGCCGATCTTTGACATGAGGTTGAATTTGTTACCCTCCGTGTAAAAATATAATATTTACCTCAAATACAAAGCACATAAACAATGCACAAAGAAACATTGCACTTTTAAAAATATATTTTCTTATCGGCTCTAGCTTGCTTTAACGTTGTTTGCATAAATTTTACTGTTGATATTGTTTTCTACGAAAGTGGAAAAGTCAAGATAAAACATTATAATATTATAAACATTATAAATATAACGTCTTTACTCTGTGTGCGTTTAAATAATCTTAGTGTGATAAATAATATTAATAATATTAGTAATATTTTCTCAATCTACAAGACCTAAAATGATGGACTATTTACTGAACCTGTTGATATTTCTACCTAACTGATGCCATAATTACCTTTTCAAGAATTTTCGATACTTATTTATCTTCTGAATTTTGTTATTTGACAAAGACATAAAATAAATGGAGTGGCTTATAAAAAATATTTCCAAGTGAACAGATTTATATCGGTGCGTCGTAAAAAATAATGCCTTAATCGGAAGAAAACGTTGAAACATACTTTATATGTTCAGCCAATTATAACACACATCGCTGTGTTGCAAGAAAATTGCTACTTGTAAAAATATATTGTTATACTTGTATTTAGTAAAAAAACTGAACCTATGTTTTATGTTTTTAAGGAGAGCTAGTAGAATTGCGTTTTTTGTACAGCTCGTTTTGTTCATCGCTTTTTTATTGTGATGTCAAGTATGTACAATTTGTAATAGGTTACAAATCCAGTAATGTAAACTATTACTGGAATGCACTGAAATACATTGGAATGCATTGGAATTTGGAATACAATAGAATGCACTGAATTGCATACCCGTTAACATTATTCCATTACATTAGATTGCTGGATTGAAATATTTAATGAGAATTTTAATCAGATTAGGTACAATATTATCAGTGTTATCCAACTTTTGTATGTAATTTGTTAGAAAACATAGTTTCTTGGCATCGAGAAACTCATTTTTTCGTCCAATTTCCTCACACACGTTTTCGTTGGGCTGCCGAAATGGCTTCGTACACCCCATTGCATTCCCCATCTGTGGTGGAAGAAAAAATATTTTTTCAAATAGCTACCTCTAACATCCATACTAACAAGGGCTCCATTCCACCGCGGCGCACGGAGAGGCTACGCACGTGCGTCAAGCTTCGCTTTGTAAGAAAATATATGTGACTGTGTCCACTGCAACCCACGGACACGCTACGCACGAATTGACTCAAGTCAAAGAAATAAATCCGTGCACGTCCACGCGTGCGCCGCGGTGGAATGGAGCCTTAATATTATAAATGCGAAAATGTGTCTGTATGTTACCTGTTTACGCCCAAACCGCTGAACTGATTTGGCTGAAATTTGGTATAGAAATACTTTGACTCCCGGGAAAGGACACATACTTTTTATCCCGGAAAAATGTACGGATCCCATGTGATAAACGGCAACGGAGTTGCGGGCGTCATCTAGTATAAAATAAGTTATAGCCGTCTTTTTTTTTAAGTTAAAAACATACGAAACACAATCACACGTTCTCATTAATCATAATAATTCAGGTGTTCTCGGCAAAGCAGGTGTTATTAAAGTTTTTCTTTGTGAAACAAGAGAGTTTGAACCTTTGTTTTCTAATATTTTTCTTTACAACCGTTTCGTTTGTAATTTGTGTATATTTTTTAAATTAAGCGCAGCTAACCCGGCTTAGGGTTTGCATTTAATATTTCTAAAAGCTCACTTTGACCTTGTCTACAGGAATATACAAATAATATTACATTCTGTCTAGGTGTGATTTATTAGACTTAAAAAAATAATGGTTAAATGCTACCAAGTTTAAATTAAATGTTGCAATGTAAGGCTACGTTCAGACGTGCGCGTGATGTGCGCGTGTTGTACTATAGCGTATGGGAAAACACGCACGCGGCATGCGCTGAGCCCGCGCCGACCCCGCGCGCAGGCCGCGCGCCGACCCCGCGCGCAGGCCGCGCGCCGACCCCGCGCGCAGGCCGCGCGCCGACCCCGCGCGCAGGCCGCGCGCAGGCCGCGCGCGTGTTTTCCCTGCTATAGCAACTAATATTATGTATACTGTAGAACACGCGCAGAACACGCGCACGTTTGAACGTAGCCTAAATAACTGCCGCTCTCAGAGTCGAACAATAATTACTTTAACGCATTAATTTTTATAAAATATGTTGACATAAGCCCCATACATTATCTGTCAAACTCTTCAATAAATTGAAGGTTAATCACTATTAAATGTTACTGCCGCACTCAGAGACATTTAATAATAGCTCCCAGCTAAAAAAAAATATTATATCAAATATCCTTGGTGCGAAAAATATAAATAATAAAATAACAAAAAAAGGATATGGGCGAACAGCCCATAGACGGCTCCAATTTTATAAATTAAAAAATAATAATAATAGCTCCCACACCAGTTTCGGTGACGGTGGCCGGTTTCATTGAAACCAGGCCAGTTACGCAGGAGTAATTTTATAGTGCACAAGTGTGTGCGCAGTACACAAGAGCACTCTCAAGGAAGACCGACTCGACCGGCGAGAGATCAGGCGCAGGACCGACTTTTTACATGCCCATCCGACGCATGGATCATCTTACTTGTCAGACAATCAGGTGATCAGCCTGCATTGTCCTAACCAAACTTGGAAATAACAGAGACATTTAGTAGTAGACACTCAAAGTAGACATTAATTATTTGGTAATAGTTTAACTTAAATATATTACAAACACGGCCAGTGATTTAATAATAAATAATTATAATTCTCTTCTTAACGCCAGCGTGTGGTAATAATAAAAAAAAAGACTTCAAAATTCACTATCTCAAAAACTGCTAAACTGATTTTGATGAAACTTGCAGTATTATTCTCTAAGTTGAACAATTATAGCTAGTACAACAAAAAATTATTACCTACTTAAATTATTATTGGACTTGTAGTTGCGGAGTTAATATGCGAACGCAAACATAAAAATATACATCCACACATAATATTATTACATACATACAGTATACACTTTTGAAATTTGGCATATTTGTCCTTTTTAACCGACTTCCAAAAAACGAGGAGGTTATATGTTCGGCTGTGGATATTTTTTTTTATTTTTATTTTTGTATGTTCAACGATTACTCCGCCGTTTGTGAACCGATTTTCAAAATTTTTGTTTTGTTGTATTAGGTTTCACTCCAATTTGGTATCAAGTTCACAAAAGTGGTGACTTGATGATGGGATCCATGAGTAATCGAGGGAACTCCTCGAAATTTATATGGAAACATATGGTGATTTCGGTTTTATGAGAAGCATCCTAAGTATATGCTACCAAAACGCAACATTTTGCACCAAGGTATACTATGGTTCCGAAGATACTAAGAGAACTCCGGATTCCTTATAGATACAAGCTTGGGGGCTTAGGCGCTGTTTTAAGAACTGAAAGCATATGCTACTATACAAATTACATTCATCATCATCATCATCATCATTACCACGTCAGGGTCACCAATGTCACCAAAATTGAACATAACAAAATATTCAACCTTATCTCCAGAGCGTAAGGCACACATTTGACATTACTTCTGAGAAGTAAGTTGCTTCGATAATACAAGTAACATGCTAGTGCACTGTCACACTTACCAATCGCGGCCACGGGCGGCCGTAGACTTCTCAAGCGATACTATGTATTACAATAATAAAGATAAGGTTTAAAATCATATGACACTGAAAGCCTCGCCGCTGCTAAAATTCCGGCTTGGCGCGGCCCTAGCACGTGTCCACTTCGATTTTTTTTTAATGTATTGTTTAAAATTATCTGCAGCTGATATTATATTTTGTAAGTGTGACTGTTAACAAATTGTAATAAGATACGTTGAATAATATACAGGTGTAGGGCCGATTCACACCGGAATGGCGGAGGCGAGGCGAGCAGTTTCAGTGTCATATGATTTTAAACTTTATCTACATTGTTGTAATACATAGTATCGCTTGAGAAATCTACGGCCGCCCGTGGATGCTCGTGGCCTCTTGCGGCCGCCGGCGGCGTCGATTTCTCAAGCGATACTATGTATTACAATAATGAAGATAAAGTTTAAAATCACATGACACTGAAACTGCTCGCCTCGCCTCTGCAATTCCGGTGTGAATCGGCCCTAATCTACGTATAGTACGCGATAGGGAATGCAATCCCGCAAGAGAATTTAAATCCCGGTATTTGCGGGATTGAACCATCACAATCCCGCTGGATCCCGGTATTTGCGGGATCCCGCTGGGTGGATTTAAACTTTTAAAATAAATCGTTATAATGACTTTACTTGATAGACCCCGTTTTATTCTTAGAATCTCAAATAAAACAAACTTTTTCGGACACTTTTTTCAAGGGTTTAATTATTAACACCTCCATACTTCAGACTTTATAAAAAAATGAAAGAAAAACTAATCATTTTTTTTTTGGAAATGGCTTCGTAATAATATTTATGTCCATCTTTTATGCATCTTTTATCGAAATTTTTTTCGTAAAAATTGTGCCCAAAGATTCCGAAACGGTTCCTGATATTCGACACAAGGTAGCTAGCAGCTGGAAATGCTCGCTCAGCATCCACGCTGGTTAGTTCAATTGTCATTTAAAGTGAATTATAGGTGAATTGAAGCTAAATTGTTAAGCGGGCTGCCTGTAGCCAGTTCACGCACCCCCGCGCGCAAAGTTACGCATATGAATCACATTTCTTTGTAATCCCGCCAGTCCCGCGGGATCCCGCAAAATTTTCGACCGGGATTAGTCCCGCATAATGCATGCGGGATCCCGGTATTTCGGGATCCCGGTATCCCGGTATTGCATTCCCTAGTACGCGATGATTTTACTAGGTAACTAAAAAGAGTGAAATTATTATTTTTAACAAAAAATTTAAACCGACTTCCAAGGCAAAAACAATAATAACATCCTTATAATATGAACTAAAAAGTATTAAATAATTTTTCCTATCTCATGGTGCCTTTTTCCGAATTCGGCTAAAACTCAACTATTTCTGTACTCAATCTTCATAATTTTTAAGTCGGTGCCAATTACAAATATTCTGGCATCTGGATTCAGCTATATCTGGTACCGACTTCAAAATTATGAAGATTGAGTACAGAAATAGTTGAGTTTTAGCCGAATTCGGAAAAAGGCACCATGAGATAGGAAAAATTATTAAATACTTTTTAGTTCATATTATAAGGATGTTATTATTGTTTTTACCTTGGAAGTCGGTTTTAATTTTTTGTTAAAAATAATCGCTGATATTATAGGCTAACGTATACTAAAACTGGGCAGTTCTAGAAATATAACATACATACAGGTCGAATTGACAACCTCCTTTTTTGGAGTCGGTTTAAAAAATATCGTATTATTTGTAACCAAACGAAGTTTATTGTTTGCGACAAATATTTTTTCAACATAACACAGCAAACATGAAAAATATACATTTGGGGATAAACTTGGGCGATCCATCACGACCAAACTGTGTGGACATTGATGAATTATATTATATTTACCTGCTTACAAAACTAATTAATACACGAAATTGGTCCCTATTTATGAGTTCTTGCGTGTAATTTTAGACGAAAATGCCCTGCACTTGTAAAATGCTTGTAATAATGTTACTTGTTGAAAAATCACGTTATGAAAACAACGCGGTAAAAGTGACAAGCAATAAAAAAACTTTTAGTGCATTTTTACTGTCATGCGTGTTGTGTCCGCGCGGATGATCCGCATGCGGGTGACCACATACACCGGCCGAGCGCGTGTTGCCCGCTTGACAGGACAGACATGTATGAAATGATAGGATGTGGACAACTTTCATGCGGATTAGTGCCCGCGCGCGGGCGATGGATGACACGCAGGAGAGTAAACGCGCGTACTTTTTTAGGATGGACCTAAAAACTGTTAAACTCATTTAGGAGTCAGGACAAGTGACCTGACTGAAAATCCGTAAGACAGAGGGAGAAAGACTGCAGCGAGAACCGACAGCTGCAGCAAGTAAAAACATAAGGTAACATTAACAAAAGCAAATGCTTTTATTTTTGACGATAAATTGCGAGAGTCTTGAATATCTCAAATAATATAATTTTCAAAATTACCATAAAAATATTTTGCTTAAGTCCATTGAATTTTCAACTCCAATATTTATTCACGTTTGGTGCTGAATTGTGATTTGTGTGAAAGGTTAACGTTTTATCAAGATTGAGTTGACTGACCTTGGATTGATTTACATTAAGGTGACTGTTTCGAATACATAATAATATAATTTAACTGTGACAAAATACAGGGTGCAATTAAACCTTCCTGCCAATTTTCCAGGGCTTAGGTATCATTTAATAAGGAGAGTCCATTTAACCAAATAAAAATTGGGTGTAATTTTTTTTTTAAGACATATTTATCCCATTTAAAATCGTCACAGAACGGTCACTCGCGGCGCGGGGGAATGAAAGCAGGGGTGGTTAACTCCCTACAGTAGCCAATCACGAAGCGGGGGCCCGCCACTGGGATGCCAATGTAAAAATATTTTAAAACTCATAATTTTTTAAACTGGGCACCCAATGAATTACCTAGTATATAGTATCATAATCTGTGTATAAAATTTAGTTTGTTATTATTTTTAGCAATATTCCGCGAAATAAACTTCCACCTTTAAGTAAATGAGTGAGTGTACGCATAGGCATGCGTACAGCACCTCCCTCCTCCCACACTGCCTATGCGTACACTCGCATGCAAGAACTTGCAAACACCACCACAACACAAGCAATAATGTTGGCAAATCCGTGCAAGGCCCCTCACCACCATGCAGGTTGAAAACCTCGACGCGCGTTTCGCTCCAACACTGGAGCATCCTCAGGATGTGGACTCTACGAACAACGTCCGTCAAGTGCCGCCACCGGCCAAAACACCGCCTTTTATACCCTATCGAGCCCCGCTACTACCCCCACTACCCTCACCAGTACCCCCGAACATATTAATAAGCGGTGACGTAGTCAAGCAAGTTTGGTCATTCAACAATGCAAATCTGTTATTTTTCTTTTCTTTTATGATCTCTAATTGTTCCAACACGCTCAGCCGAAAGCCTTTATCGCATTTATGTAAAACTTTATAGGAATGGCCATCGGGCACGGTATGATTACTATCTAAAAGATGTTTAGCAAAATGTGACTTATCAGGATGACCATTCCTATAAGCCGCGATATGTTCTTTATACCGAGTCTCAAAGCTGCGTCCAGTTTGACCCACATATACACTATCGCATTCAGGACAATCGATCTTATAGACACCGGACTGATATTTTTTATCAATCCGGTCTTTGTTGTGACACAAATGATGTTTTAAAGTATTATTTGTCCTGAATGCGACATGCATATCGTTGTTTTTCATTATTTTGGATAAGCGTGCAGATACCTCTCCCATGTAGGTCAAACTGGACTTATATCTAACTACCTCCTTATCAATAGGACCTGCGTACAAAAACTTAACCAGTTCTTTCTTGTTTTTATTTTTCAAAATATTATTAATAATTTTTGGACTATATCCGTTCTATATCGCAATTTGGAAAATGATATTAAGCTCATTTTGATAATTATCTTTACTAAGAGGGATCGATAATAATCTATGAATGTAACTATGAAAGGCCGCGAGTTTGTGTTGCCAAGGATGACATGACGATGCATGAATAGTACTATTAGTATATGTCGGCTTGTGAAAGATTCCAAAACTGTGTTTATTATTAACTCTAGTAATAGATAAATCGAGAAAATTTAGGGTGTTATTATCTTCACATTCTAATTTGAATTTAATTTTAATATGTTTTTTATTTAGTTCTTTAACAAATACGTCCAGTTGTCTCTGTGTACCCGTCCAACAAAGAAAACAATCATCTACGTATCTAAAGTAATATAAAATACTTTTATTAACGACGATATTTCTTTGTTCAAAGTCGTCCATAAATATTTCGGCCATCAAAGGACTTAAAGGTGAACCCATAGCTAGACCGTCGTCTTGAACAAAGAATTCGCCGTTAAATCGAAAGTAGTTTTGTTCCATGCAGGTTTTAGTAAGAGTAAGCAATTCATGACTTTCACCAGGAGGTAAACGTTTTTCTAATGCATTCCTTAAAATACCCAATGTTTCCTTACGTGGAACATTAGTGAATAAACTATCGACATCAAGTGAAACTAATTTGCAACGAGGTGGCAAAGTCACATCTTTAATTTTGTTGACTAATTGTAGACTATTTTTTATGGCATAAGGTGGCCGAAATGAGAGCTTTTCTTTTATTATGAAATTAAGTGACTTTGCCAGCTCGTATGCTGGTGCACCTATGTATGAGACAACTGGACGCATGGGAATATCAGTTTTGTGAATCTTTGGCAAGCCGTACAGTGATGGTGCGCGAGGATTCATTGGGATGAGTTTTTTCTTTGATGATTCAGTTTGAAAGAAATATTGATTATTATTAATTGCTAATTTAAGCTTAGCTAAAAACTTTTTTGTTGGGTCAGAAGGAACCCTTAGAAATTGTTCACCCTGAATCACGTCATTAACTCTGTCCAAATAATCGTCGCACTCCATCACTACTACTGTGTTACCCTTATCCGCTTTCGATATTACTAAGTTATTATTATCTATTGTTTGTTTTAATGACCTCAAAGCCACTCTTTCGGGGTTAAAAGAGGAACCGGAAGGAGTACCTTTGATTTCGTTGGCTAGTAGGCCCTTAACCATGTTATCTTTCTTATTAACTACGGCAGTTATTTCCGAATCCACCGCAAGCATTTCCAAAGCATTCTGATTAATATTAGGAGTAATATTATATTTAAGACCCTTTTCCAAAAGTGTCATCTCATCCTTGGCAAATTGTACGCTGGTTAAGTTTTTGACGCGAGGGTGGAAGGAAAAAGGTTCAGACCTGGATTCTGTATGTGATTGGACAATCCTGTTTTTATTTACCAAAGTCTGAAGCTTTTTCTTTTGACTTAAATATTTAGCGTGCACTTCGATTGCTGCGAAATGGCGTGCCTTTTCGTCTAAGCGATCGAATTCGATATTATGTAATTTAAAAGAGAGCTCGGTATAAAGAACTTTGAGATGTAATTTTAAATTATCCCTAACGGTAAACCAATGACGTGTCTCTTCGTTAAGCCAGATAGTCTCGGCTTTTTTGAAAGCAATATTGGAGGCTCGGCTGTGCGTGTTGGTTCTTACATTAATATAATTAGGAACGACATTTAGACGTTTGCATTGTTGATTGAACCAAACATTTTGGGCGGCTATACGATGTAATTTTGTTAACTTAATGTAGAGTCGTGCCTGATCGGTCATGCTCACCGATTTTAAATAGTTAATGGAATCAGGCGTTACTTTGCGGAAATCCATAGCTTAAAATTTAGTTTGTTATTATTTTTAGCAATATTCCGCGAAATAAACTTCCACCTTTAAGTAAATGAGTGAGTGTACGCATAGGCATGCATCAACATCAACAATGCAAACGTCTAAATGTCGTTCCTAATTATATTAATGTAAGAACCAACACGCACAGCCGAGCCTCCAATATTGCTATCAAAAAAGCCGAGACTATCTGGCTTAACGAAGAGACACGTCATTGGTTTACCGTTAGGGATAATTTAAAATTACATCTCAAAGTTCTTTATACCGAGCTCTCTTTTAAATTACATAATATCGAATTCGATCGCATAGACGAAAAGGCACGCCATTTCGCAGCAATCGAAGTGCACGCTAAATATTTAAGTCAAAAGAAAAAGCTTCAGACTTTGGTAAATAAAAACAGGATTGTCCAATCACATACAGAATCCAGGTCTGAACCTTTTTCCTTCCACCCTCGCGTCAAAAACTTAACCAGCGTACAATTTGCCAAGGATGAGATGACACTTTTGGAAAAGGGTCTTAAATATAATATTACTCCTAATATTAATCAGAATGCTTTGGAAATGCTTGCGGTGGATTCGGAAATAACTGCCGTAGTTAATAAGAAAGATAACATGGTTAAGGGCCTACTAGCCAACGAAATCAAAGGTACTCCTTCCGGTTCCTCTTTTAACCCCGAAAGAGTGGCTTTGAGGTCATTAAAACAAACAATAGATAATAATAACTTAGTAATATCGAAAGCGGATAAGGGTAACACAGTAGTAGTGATGGAGCGCGACGATTATTTGGACAGAGTTAATGACGTGATTCAGGGTGAACAATTTCTAAGGGTTCCTTCTGACCCAACAAAAAAGTTTTTAGCTAAGCTTAAATTAGCAATTAATAATAATCAATATTTCTTTCAAACTGAATCATCAAAGAAAAAACTCATCCCAATGAATCCTCGCGCACCATCACTGTACGGCTTGCCAAAGATTCACAAAACTGATATGCCCATGCGTCCAGTTGTCTCATACATAGGTGCACCAGCATACGAGCTGGCAAAGTCACTTAATTTCATAATAAAAGAAAAGCTCTCATTTCGGCCACCTTATGCCATAAAAAATAGTCTACAATTAGTCAACAAAATTAAAGATGTGACTTTGCCACCTCGTTGCAAATTAGTTTCACTTGATGTCGATAGTTTATTCACTCATGTTCCACGTAAGGAAACATTGGGTATTTTAAGGAATGCATTAGAAAAACGTTTACCTCCTGGTGAAAGTAATGAATTGCTTACTCTTACTAAAACCTGCATGGAACAAAACTACTTTCGATTTAACGGCGAATTCTTTGTTCAAGACGACGGTCTAGCTATGGGTTCACCTTTAAGTCCTTTGATGGCCGAAATATTTATGGACGACTTTGAACAAAGAAATATCGTCGTTAATAAAAGTATTTTATATTACTTTAGATACGTAGATGATTGTTTTCTTTGTTGGACGGGTACACAGAGACAACTGAACGTATTTGTTAAAGAACTAAATAAAAAACATATTAAAATTAAATTCAAATTAGAATGTGAAGATAATAACACCCTAAATTTTCTCGATTTATCTATTACTAGAGTTAATAATAAACACAGTTTTGGAATCTTTCGCAAGCCGACATATACTAATAGTACTATTCATGCATCGTCATGTCATCCTTGGCAACACAAACTCGCGGCCTTTCATAGTTACATTCATAGATTATTATCGATCCCTCTTAGTAAAGATAATTATCAAAATGAGCTTAATATCATTTTCCAAATTGCGATATCCAACGGATATAGTCCAAAAATTATTAATAATATTTTGAAAAATAAAAACAAGAAAGAACTGGTTAAGTTTTTGTACGCAGGTCCTATTGATAAGGAGGTAGTTAGATATAAGTCCAGTTTGACCTACATGGGAGAGGTATCTGCACGCTTATCCAAAATAATGAAAAACAACGATATGCATGTCGCATTCAGGACAAATAATACTTTAAAACATCATTTATGTCACAACAAAGACCGGATTGATGAAAAATATCAGTCCGGTGTCTATAAGATCGATTGTCCTGAATGCGATAGTGTATATGTGGGTCAAACTGGACGCAGCTTTGAGACTCGGTATAAAGAACATATCGCGGCTTATAGGAATGGTCATCCTGATAAGTCACATTTTGCTAAACATCTTTTAGATAGTAATCATACCGTGCCCGATGGCCATTCCTATAAAGTTTTACATAAATGCGATAAAGGCTTTCGGCTGAGCGTGTTGGAACAATTAGAGATCATAAAAGAAAAGAAAAATAACAGATTTGCATTGTTGAATGACCAAACTTGCTTGACTACGTCACAGTGGCGTGGGGTGAAAAAAAATAAAGGTAAAGCCGGACCAAAAAACGGCTAACTCGTGAATAAGCAAAATTTCAATTCTTGTAAAAAAACGTGCAATAAATTACATACCTGTATTAAGTGTGTTAGTTTACCTTTTCCATAACTACTAGGGTGCTTTGCTTGCATTGTGTGCGTTGCATGCAGTGTTAGTGTTGTTAGTATTCACCACCTTCACCATACATGACATCACTGGTATTATATGAACAGTGCATGTCGAGTATGATAAAAGTGGCTTTAAAAAAAGCCGTTTTAAGCACACGTCACTCACACTCACACACCAAAAATAAGTGAATCCTGACTTGCCAGTGTAGATGTTTGTTACTCAATCATGCAAAAACTGGATTTAGATGAAATTTTGCATGCATCCCATGTCAAACATGGAAAGGAACATAGGCTACCTGTCTGAAGTCCACGCAGACGAAATCGCGGGCAAAAGCTAATAGCAAAGAAATATCAGCAGAAATACGTACCTAAATGTTTAATTTTGTTATTTGTCGTCTGTCGTCGTAATTTAATATTCCTATTCTACAATCTGAAAAATTACCTAAGAATTATTATTTATATCATTTCTCACCTAACCGTGTCACGACAAATTACAAAGTAAGTAAAACAAACCAACCTTTACGATGTAACAAACAAAAACACAACACAACACTTGGCAAGTAAAATTTCACTACTTTCGATTCTTTTAAACTATATAATATTACAATCAAGCTAGCCCACTAACTTAATAAATAAAATTTTGCATATTACAATAATAACAGTACAAAATGAGTCCAAATAAGCGCGTAATATAATTGTTTAAGTGAATTGAAATGACAGCACGCGCCGGTCGGCCACTGCAATTAGCTCTGTTGTGATTGGACGAAATCTTTTAAAGCGAAACATGCGAAACTAAACCTTAACACATGACAAATAAAGACTAGGTAGGCTATGTGGGATCGGCTTGTTGTTCGACAATATCGACGAGTCGTTTGCATGTAGTAGTAATGTGTATGTGTGCGTGAATTTCATACATTTCAAATGTTTGGATTCCCGATGTTTTGAGCGAGTTCCCCGGCCACCGCACACTATGGAGCAGTACGTACGCGTTCTGAGTGCGATCGTAAAAACGGGTATGTGTGCGTTTGCGTAATTTTAAATACATGGCGAATTATTTTTATGAAATTGTAGGAAGCGGGGTAAGCTATAATTATTAATAATAAAAAATGTATATATTAAAATTGGCCAAGGTAAGCCGGTAGGAATCGTGTTCTATGGAGGCTTCGCCACTGCTACGTCACCGCTTATTAATATGTTCGGGGGTACTGGTGAGGGTAGTGGGGGTAGTAGCGGGGCTCGATAGGGTATAAAAGGCGGTGTTTTGGCCGGTGGCGGCACTTGACGGACGTTGTTCGTAGAGTCCACATCCTGAGGATGCTCCGGTGTTGGAGCGAAACGCGCGTCGAGGTTTTCAATCTGCATGGTGGTGAGGGGCCTTGCACGGATTTGCCAACATTATTGCTTGTGTGGTGGTGGTGTTTGCAAGTTCTTGCATGCGAGTGTACGCATAGGCAGTGTGGGAGGAGGGAGGTGCTGTACGCATGCCTATGCGTACACTCACTCATTTACTTAAAGGTGGAAGTTTATTTCGCGGAATATTGCTAAAAATAATAACAAACTAAATTTTAAGCTATGGATTTCCGCAAAGTAACGCCTGATTCCATTAACTATAATCTGTGTAATTTCGTCACAAGAAAAATGTCCGACTCCGCCATTGCCTTTGTTTTTTCTTGTAATTCCGTTCTTTTGTGATTATCCCAATACCTAAACTGTGCTCGCCTATTAACATTGCGTTAAGCTTCGGTTCCTCCGTGTTTTGTGCTTCTCGCCGTGCTTTGGTGTTGTAAAAATTGTGTGATAGTGACTTTGTACTTGATGTGAACATTTAAGTCATAAATTCGTGTTAATAAGGTAGATAAGACCAATAATATTAGTTTTAAAATAACCTAATAATCTTTCTTCTTCTTTTATCTTCTTCTCCTTCTTTTTTTAAAACCATAGCTCCTTAGTGAATCGCCAATGTCTTAACTCAGAATCACTGTTAGAACTTTAGAAGCATATTCACCTGAGTCTACAGGTACATAATAAGAAATAAGAACAAAATATTAAAGAAACTGTGTATAGGTATTTTATATTTGAAAAGAAATGACTTACATTTTATATGTTGTTTTTATTGTTAACTTAGTTTTATATTAGTAAGAAACTTAATTTGCCCCAAGTTTCTTGCTACTGTAAAACTAAACCTAATTTTAATAGTAAAATCTTACGAGAACCCTATTATTCGCGGGTTCGTGAAGTTGATGGAGGCAACCAATAGATGGCATTGAAGTTCGCGAGAATTATTTGTACTAAGATAATGTTCTTCTCTGAGAGTAATTTGTATTCTGTGAATGAAAGGGGGTGACGCGGGGTGAGACGCGCCCGCGGGGGCACGTCACGCGCCACAGATTAAGGATATATATATAGATGTCACCTTAGCCCGTCATCGCGTGGCCATTTTGTGCTTATTTTCATACAAGTAGTGTGCGTTTATTTTCTTGAATATTTCTATTTGTCGATCATTTCGAAGCACATTATTATACAGAAAACAAAGTCATTTATGTGACATTTTTAGCACTAATGCCTTATATAACACGAATAAGGGATTATTAAACTTATAAATTATCTTTTTAGCTTACAAAAATACCGATTGAAAAGCCCAAAAAACGTTGTTCAAAACTTACGTATTTAATGTTAAATCCACGTGTTTGAGGCATTCTTTTGCCATTCTTATGGTTTATTATTTAGCGGAACCACAAAACTCAACAATATCTAACATAAAATGTTCACTAAAAACCTTTATTAACACTTTTATTACATGAAATATGCAGACCGACTCCTTTGTTATGTCCGAGTAAGTAGGACATAACATTACACGCTTTTGAAGCTTATACACCGATATAAGGCTCTCTCCTAGTGTATATTATCTCAATGTCACGCACGGCCGACGCATCGTGTCCATTAATTGTAGTGTTTTTTACGATAACTTTCGGAAGCCATTTCTCAACATTTTAGTACTGAGTGATTATAAAAGAAAAAATACGTGTATTTTTTTTTTAACAAGAATCAATATATCAAAATTTGGCAGGAAGGTTTAATTGCACCCTGTATATAATGGCACGTTGCCAAAACTACCGCCATCTTGTAAAGCTTGACAATGTCATCCATGTTTCATTTTAGCGTGTAGCCAAATTATTAAAAAACCTACTCAAGTGTTATTTTAAGTTGACAACCTATGTTCAGTTGTTATTATCGCTCATGTCGGCGCGGGTTCGAATCCCGCCGATGGTAAAATGTTTTAAGTTTTCCTGGGTCATGGATGTGTATTAAAAATATTAATAGTAATAACAAAAATCTTAATAATTAACCAATTACCATAGTATAACATAGTATAACTAATATTATGCACAGTATAATTAATATCAAAACGTGCCATTAACTTCTGCAATTTATTACTCTATGTCCTCACTAAGGGCTGGTTTACACGTATTAAGTAGATAAGCAGTTAACTAAATTTTAACTTAATTTTAAGTTACTTATTGCATGTAAACACAGAATTTAGTAGTAAGTAGCAAGTTAAAATTTAGTTAAGTACTAAACAAGGAAATTATAAATTTGACTAATTTCTATTATGTTGGCAGGCGGGGCTTGTCACTTGACACATTTCGGGCAGGCACTTCAAATTAAGTTAAAATTTAGTTACTACTTATCTACTTAATACGTGTAAACCAGCCATTAGTCAAAGAGACAAATACAGCTATGTTTAGATCGTGGTAATCGTTGGCTAGCGGCCCCGTATAGATCTTAGCCGAAATCCTCCAACGCAATTTAAGCCGTGCACAGCGCTAATAAAGTAGAATTTTCACTGCACACTTCATTATTAGCTTAGCTCGTAAATGTCAAATGAAATTTCATTGGATTTTTCGCAGGTTGAATGCGAAAATTTTGTAAAGCTCAGGTTGTCGGAAAATGCCAAATTTTCATCTCTTTATTGCAAGGCATGGCGAAATAGAACAATATTATGTAGTACAAAGAACTAAGGACCAAATACTCAAGCTCGCTGAAAGCATAATCCAAAGATTTAAATTAAAAGGCTTTTAAGGGATACGACTCATTTTAGGGTCCTTCCACACAACGTTTTACGCTCGTTTGTATCGATACAAACGCAAGTTGAACGCTCAGCAAACGCAAGTAAGCCGACACGTTTAAACCTTTACACACGATCTTTTTTTTTGTATCGTTTCGCAGTCGCAGATGTCGCAGTGTGTTTGTATCGATACAAACGCACGTTAAAAGTGCGCTTCATTGGCGTTTATCTGGCGTTTGTATCGATACAAACGCGCGTTTCATTTGCGTCAAAAAAAACGTGTAATATCTGCCAAAACGCGATGAAAACGCGCAGATGACGCGCGCATCAGAAACGTGCGTCGACAGCGCGCAAAAAAAACATCGTGTGGAAGAGCCCTTAAATTAGACGCTCAAACATTTCACAGCCATATTTATTATTTTGTCAATTTGATAAAGTAATATTTTTTGTCTTAGCCTTTCGTCTCGTCACGTTTTGTCCAGTTTCACTGTAAACTGACCTTTAAGAAATGGGCTTTCCTAAATTAGTTTTAATATTTTATTACAGTTTTTTACAAGCGTTAGTATACGTTTGCCCTTGGACTTTTCAGTTCCGTTTAGCAGCTAACAAAATCCTTCAGACTTCAGTATCGAAATAAACAGGAGTTCAGAATTCATTAATACATGTTCTATATTGGGAACAACGGACTTGTCTGTCCGTCTGTCGGCGCTAATTAATTTTGGACAAGCTGACGCGTATATACAATAATTATAGTTGAGAGTTGAGACAAATTAATTCCAGAGAAAGTTAAAAATATTTAACAAGAGTCTGCAGATGGCTTTTGAATCCCTTGGCGTATAACGTGAATTTCTATTATCTATTAGTCTGTTCTTCCTACTAATATTTTAAATGCGGTTTGTTTGTTTGTTACCTCTTCACGCCCATTCCGCAGAACCGATTTTGATGAAACTTGGTATGGAGATGCTTTGAGTCCCGGGAAAGGACATAGGATACTTTTTATATCGCAAAATGTACAGTTCCCAATACACAAGTTTTGACGCAACGGAGTTGCGGGCGTCATCTAATATTATAATATGTAATATTATATTATACACTGAATATTATTTTCGTTTGAACGCGCTAAATTCAGGGATTATTGGTTAGAATTTAAAAAAATATTTTTGCGTTGCATAGTCCAATTATTTAAGAAAGATTCGTTTATCGCGCGGGAACCATATGTTTTTCCGGGATAAAAAGTATCTTATGTCCTTCCTAGGACTCAAAATATCTCCATACCAAATTTCAACAAAATCGGTTCAGCGGTTTGGGCGTGAAGAGGTAACAGACAGACAGACACACTTACAGTTTACACATTTATAGTATTATACTAACAGTATACTTAAGTATGGATGAGTTTAAATGTTTAACCAATTTCCGAAAAGATCCTTTTTTTCTACGAACTTAATATTATTATGACCTCCTTGTCAGAATAATATTAAGTTCATTTCATATTAACTTCATTTGTTAAATAACTTTTGTAGTACATTATATTATAGACTATTTATTACACAGGTACTATTGTAGATCATGATTGATGTATTTAAATAATAATGAGTTCGGCCATCAGTATTTGTGTCTAAGGGGCCGGGTACCCTCGAAATTCTCATACATACGGTATTCCAAAATCATTTTCTCATACGAAAATATTTAACATGTTTGAGTTGTTTTTCAGTTTAAAATAGTAATTATCTAGGTTCCTGCACAAAAATTTACTTCAAAATATTTAAACACTAGCTGTTGCCCGCGACTCCGTCCGCGTCAGCTTATAGCGCGCGGTAGTTCCCGTCATAGAGTAACTTATATTATATAGTAGGTAGTTCCCGTTGAACCATGTAGGCTACATTATTGCAAATTGCAAAATTTGCACGACCGAGGTGCTTCCGCGGTGCGCTTACTTCAAACTTCAATGTTTACACTTTACAGACAGACAGACACGTCACACATAAAACGCCCCTATTTTTGCGTAGGGGGTTAAAAACTGGGGAGTGTGCTCGAAGTCGAACATCAACTCTTCTTAAGTGGGCGACTAACCCTAAATTTTCAATTTTATAATTCATTTTTATACTTGACAAAACGCCCTGAATTGTTTCATTTTCTAAAATTAGATACTACATTATATTTCCAATAATTCAATCTGAGCAAAAACACGATATCTAAAAATTTTCTCGAAAGAAAAAAATCACAAAGATGCATCTAATTTTCACGAATTTTTCGTGTATTGCCATAACCGTGTATTGAACTAAGTTTATATTTTAACACATTGTATAAAATTCTATCATTGAGAATCCGACCTAGCGGATTATTAAAATGTTGTATATTTATCGAGTTATTGAGAAAAAACTAATTTGGCGATGAATCCGCGTCGTCCTTTTCCACCTGGCATATGAAAGACGGGCGTGAGTGTGAAGAGAGAAGGACGATATTTGATTTTTTGGGTTAGTCTCTCTCTCTCTTAAGAGACTCTAAACTATCTGTGTACAAAATTTCATTACAATCGGTTCGGTAGTTTTGGCGTGAAAGCGAGACAGACAGACAGACAGACAGAGATACTTTCGCATTTATAATAATTTGTATTATAGATTCACCAGCTGCAGGGCCGGTCATAATCTTCGCTACTGCGCATCTCCGTTTTAATAGCGCCCACTTCGGAACGGGCGTAAATCGCAATTTTTATTTCGCCATTCTTCTAAACTAAACGTCCAATTTTAATCATTCAAAGATCAAATATTATCTACACAAACTGTACTTAGTCATGAAATAATTTATTTTTAATAAGGATTATCAGCATGAGTAAAATAAATGCGTTCAAATGTAGTCCAAAAAAATCAAGATTTTTAAATAAAAAATTGTTGTTGTGCCTCACTTGACATAGATAGGTATAGTGTATCGCGGACATTTTTGTAGATCTACATTTACTTAGAACATTGTATGGTTCTATCTTATATATTTTAGGCAGCGTACGCAAAATAAGTCACTTTTCTGGTTGATTTTTTTCACCTTGTATCAGAAAAACCCAAATATCTTACGGAACCCTATATTTTCCAAAATCAAAAGTAGCCTATGTTACTCGCAAATAATGTAGCTTTCGAATGGTGAAAGAATTTTTGAAATCGGTCCAGTAGTTTTTAAGTCTATTCATTACAATTAAACAAACAAACAAAGTTTACCTCTTTATAATATTAGTATAGATTTAAAAAAAAATTGTTTTTAATTTTTTTTAGTAAATTTAGTACTTAATATTTAAACACTAAAAAATAGAGTAAAACACTAAAAATATATAAATAAATAGTAAATTTACTACAAAATATTTAAATACTAAAAAATAATTTTAGAGTTTAAATATTTTGTAGTAAATTAACTATTTATTTATATGTTTTTTAGTGTTTTACTCTATTTTTTAGTGTTTAAATATTTAGTAGTAAATTTACTAAAAAAAAATTTAAGGCAAAAAAAAAAAAATTTTGTGTTTAAATATTTTGAAGTAAATTTTTGTGCAGGAACCTAGGTAATTACTATTTTAAACTGAAAAACAACTCGAACATGTTAAATATTTTCGTATGAGAAAATGATTTTGGAATTACGTATGTATGAGAAATTCCAAGTGTACCCGGCCTCTTAAGGCGACGCCTTGATAATTTGGCTGTAGCGATATCGATTTTTCTCAGCAATGACTAAAGCTAAGAAATTAAAGTTCATTGTCAGTATTCATCATGTTTTTGTCTTTGAATTTCCCCATAACATAACACGATTGGTCAACTTTTATAACACAGAATAATCAATCAAAAAGACCTCTGTAAAAAAAGGGATTCTGATTTTGCCAACACAGGAGAGTAATTTAAATTATTATTAGCAAATTTTGGAAGCTTAAGTTTCCAAAATTTGCACATAGATTGGTTCAAGCATACACTTTTATTTGCCCATAGCATAAATGAAATATATTTATGGTTTTTAAATTACGCGACAAAAACCATTTTGTCGCTTACGCCCTTCCCATTTCTTGCTGTTCCATTTC
Organism: Polyommatus iphigenia; assembly: GCA_963422495.1. Lineage (NCBI taxonomy): Eukaryota > Metazoa > Arthropoda > Insecta > Lepidoptera > Lycaenidae > Polyommatus > Polyommatus iphigenia. Next base: position 3,250,858 of record OY730184.1, on the reverse strand, counting down.
TTGTTTTCTCCGAGAGGCCGGGCCGGCCTCTAATAGAAAACAAGCAATCTAAAACATATCCAACACGGTTTTTTACTTTAACGCGGCGTCACCTTAATTAGGAGCTTATTATAATTACTGGCTATTTGAGAGCTATTATCCAAATGGCTAGGAATAAATCGGCGGTATTTATACTTAAATAAATAATGCGATAGTCTTAATTACTAAAAGGTATAATACATCAAATTGTCACTAAGGGAGATCGCACACGTCACACTTTTTGTGTGATCGAGTCTGCGGCTTCCATACATTCTGATGGCGCGCGCCATGCAGATTGTATGTAAGCCGCAGACTCGATCACACAAAAAGTGTGACGTGTGCGATCTCCCTAAAAGTAAAGTATGCGTTAAGTTTCATAGAATTAATCACTAGATTCGTTTTTGAGCATTGCATTAAAAAAATAGGTACCTCCCGGCCGACAAGCATTCACGTGTAAATTGAAATGTAACATTCGACTTTGAGCATTCCATAGCTAGTTGATGTTACAAGACGTTGTATCAAGATATTACACACTGTATCATTAAAAGATATTGTATGTACATTGCAAATTGCAATGCTCGGTTTTGTATCAATTTGCAATTTAATAGTTTTGACAGTAAAATTAATAGTTTACGGGTTTTGCATGGCGCTTATCTATGTCACATCTCTTATCCCATACATTGATTTCTAACGTCACAGTCGAAACAATTATACAAGCTAAAACGCGATATATTCGTGCACTGCATCCGTACTCTAGGTATCTAATTCCTAACCAGGAATCCCTAAACAAATATGAGGATTTACATACAAATTACATGCAAGAATCCTGGACTTAACATTATTTACCTTAGCCGTTAATTCTCCAAAAATAGCCAGGAATTCCCTCGATGTGCCGTGGAATTTAAATTGTTGCTTTATATATGGAGTACATTTGTCTGTCTGTCCGGTTTATTAAGGCGAGTCGGATTTACGAGCGTGTTAAGGCGCATTTTTGGGGCGATTTTATTGTAGGGTTAAGCTAATGAAGCTTAAAATAGCTCTGTGCTGCAATGTTTTGGAAAGCCGCAGTGAGTAGTGAGTTAGTGACTCAGCTGAAACTTGTAGGTTGCAATAGTTTTTGGTCGTAAATAATAATCGGCCAAGTGCGAGTTGGACTCGCGCACGAAGGGTTCCGTACCGTTATAGAGCAAAATTAAGCAACAATTGAGTTTTTTGTACTGGATTATGACCCTTAAATATTTATTTTATTTTATTATTAATTATTAAAGTATAAATACAATCACGAATATTGTGAGTATTTCAAGTGCCTATCTTCTACCATTATTGATTACAAGCAAAAAAATCACGTTTGTTGTATGGAAGCCCCCCTTAAATGAATATTAATTTTATTTTATTTTTAGTATTTGATGTTATAGGGGCAACAGATATACAAAATCTGTGAAAATTTTAACACTCTAGCTATTACCGTTCTTGAGTTACAGTCTGGAGACATACAGTCTTTTCAATGGACTTCAAAGTTCCACCGAAGAGTAATTTAATATGTCAGCTTTCATACTGGCGAAGTCGCGGGCTAAAGCTAGTGGCTGCTTAGTACTTATAATTTATATTATACTGTTGTAGTTATGCAGTGCAGTTCAAAGTGCTAGAAGGGCACAAAGAGAAGTATTCCTGGAAGTCTATAATTACTGCGTAGTGATACAAGAATGTACTATCTGTCTGTCGGTACGAATAAAATTTACATTGTTGTATACTGCTACTTTGAATAGCATACTTTAAGCGCAAATATTATTAAACTAGATATCTCTTGCGACTTTGTGCGTGTTTTAGAGTTACGTACCCCAAAAGTAAAAGAACCTCATAATATTTTATTGTCCATCTGTATGTCAAAGTTTTTCTAAGCCTGAAAAAATCAACGTTGAAACTGTTTAAAGTAACGAAAAAAGAGGTACTTACCTAATAAGTGTTTGGGAGTAAAAATTCAATAAGTTCAAATATATTTTTTTCCATTTATTTAAGGTCGCTTAGAATAACAAAGTTATATTTTATGATATACTTACCTATTTTAATTAAAATTTTAAGATAGTTCAACCTAAGCGCCATGTTATTGAGCGAAATATAAGGTACTTACTTAACTTTAATTTACCTAACTTACTTAATTGTTGGCATGTAATTACATATATAATTAAATGCCAACCATAATTATTATAGCATCCCATATAAATTACTAGATGATGCCCGCAACTCCGTTGCGCCAAAACTCGTTTATCGCGCGGGGACCGTACATTTTTTCGAAACAAAAAAATCAAAATCAAAAATCAAAATCAAAATATTTTATTTCCAAATAGGTTAACAAAGTTAACACTTTTAGAACGTCGTGTCTACATGAGGCCTACCACCGGTTCGGGAACTAACCCGGCGAGAAGAACCGGCGTAAGAAACTCGCGCGGGTCCACCTTTTACCAAAAATGTGGAAAATAACAATGGTAGCTTAAGCTAATTTACACTAAGTATGTAAGTAAAGTAAGTAAGTGAAAATGTGGTACATTTATATAGAAGTGACCTATGGTCTGTCAGCTAATTTTTCCCTAGGTGTGCTATCATTGAGAAAATCAGTAACCTTATAATAAGCCTTAGCACACAAACGTTCTTTAACAACTTTTTTAAATTTATTGATTGAAAGATTTTGAACGTTTTCTGGGATTTTATTGAATAGGCGTATACATTGACCTTTGAAAGATTTTCTTACTTTGCTCAGCCTGATTATAGGTATATCTAGCTTGTGCTTATTCCTAGTGTTCCTGCAGTGAATGTCACTTTTCGTTTTAAAATTATTTACATTTTTTCTCACGTATAACACATTATCCAAAATGTATTGAGATATTACGGTCAGAATTCTCATTTCTTTAAACTTTTCTCTGAGAGATTCAAATGATGACATTTTATAAATAGATCCAATAGCTCGCTTCTGCAGCACAAATATTGTGTTAATATCAGCAGCACTTCCCCATAATAGAATGCCATAAGACATTCTACTATGAAAATAACTATAATAAACTAATTTCGCCGTGTCTTCATCACAAATTTCTCTAATTTTTCTGACTGCATATGCTGCGGAACTGAGCTTATCGGCCAGTTTGGCAATATGAGGACCCCACTGCAGTTTATAATCTAGTGTTACTCCTAAAAACACAGTAGTGTCAACAAGATTCATTTTCTCATCATTTAATAGTAAATTGGTTTGCACTTGCTTAACATTTGGCAAGGTAAATCTTAAACATTTTGTTTTATTAGAATTTAAAAGTAAGTTATTAACATTAAACCAATTAACTATTTTTGAGAGAGTACAATTTACCTCGTCATAATTCGACTGTTGTCGCTTCACTTTAAAAATAAGTGAAGTGTCATCAGCAAAAAGTACTATCTCGTTATCATTATCCTTAACTAGATAAGGTAAGTCATTTATATAGGTGAGAAAAAGAAACGGACCCAAAATGGATCCCTGTGGGACACCTAATTCTATTTTGGTCCCAGTGGACCTTTTACTATTGACATCGACCCTTTGAGTCCTGTTCCTTAAATATGATGTCAAAAGGTTGAGTGCCGAGTCCCTTATGCCATAGTAGTGCAATTTCCTGATCAATGTAGCATGATCAACACAATCGAATGCCTTAGACAGGTCGCAAAATACACCTAAGGCATCTCGCGACTCCTCCCAGGCTTCAAATATACTACAAAGAAGACCTTTACCAGCATCCGTAGTGGAACGACCCTTAGTAAAACCGTATTGATTATTATGCAATAAATTATTTGAGTTAAAGTGTACTAACAATTGTTTTAATATTATTTTCTCAAATATTTTACTAAAAGTCGGTAGAATAGATATAGGCCTATAATTTGTTGGATCAGATTTAATTCCGGCTTTGAATAAAGGTACCACCTTGCTATGCTTCATTAAATCAGGAAAAACACCATTCTTTATACAGTCATTAAAAATATTGGCCAGATACGGAGCTACGATGTCAATTATTGATTGAACAATCTTAGTAGACAGACCCCAAAGATCTGTAGTATTTTTGATGGTCAATAATTTAAACGTGTTAATAATGTCTTTAGAATCAATTTCTCTAAACTTAAAATTGACATCACATTCCTTTACATACTCTCTGAGTAATTTTTCAGCCTCTGCAGGCGAAGAATTTAAATTTTTTGTTGTTGAGACCGGAATGTCAGCAAAAACTTTTCAAAAACCGCCGCAACTTCTATGTCAGTAGTAATTTTTTATTTTCAAAATAAAGTTCAAAATCCGAGTTACGACAGGTGACGTTTCCGGTCTCACCAGCTATAACTTTCCATGTTGCTTTTACTTTATTTTTAGAATTCTTGATTTTATTTTTTAAATAAAGAGCTTTAGCAGCATTACATACTTTCTTAAAGATTTGAGAATAATTTTTAAGATATAATTTAAATGTTTCAATGTTATTTACAGTTTTATCGTCATATAATTCATAGAGCCTATTTCTGCTTATTTTGATTCCTTTGGTAGCCCATTTAATAAAGTCACTTTTTTTGTTAATAGTTCTAACCGTCTTAGAAGTGAATATAGAATTGAATTGGGTTCTTATTTCTTTAAATAATTTATTATAAGCTTCATCGGGGCTATAAGATTCACCCAATAATGGAATATTTGAATTTAGATTACTTTTTAAATTTCTCAATACGTTTTTTGTTCACAGGAATAAACACAAACTTTTGTTTTTGTTTACTTTCACAATTAATGTCAAAACATGCTAACTGACCATAATGATCAGAGCTAAGCTTATTAATTATTTCTTTTTTACATGGTGTGAGATTAGTAAATATATTATCTATACAAGTAGCCGTTGTGTCACACACTCTTGTCGGCTCATCGAACAAATAAAAAAGGTTATACGATTAAAACAAAGATGTGAATCTAACCGTATTGGAGTCTAAGTCTAATAAGTTAATGTTAAAATCTCCACAGATTATAACCTTTTTGTTAGATGCACATATTTTTGACAATATTTGTTCCATAGTTTGTTCAAACAAATCATATAACCCTGATGGAGGCCTGTATACGCTAATAATAATAAGCTGACTTAACTCTATGCAGGCCACTTCTATTATCCGTTCAGTAGAAAGACTTACAATATCTTTACGTTCCTTATATTTCAAATTTTTTCTAATTAATATCAAAGAGCCACCTCTGATGGCGTTTTTCCTACTGAACGAACTTGCTACTTGGTGATCATCGAGATTGAAAATGAGTTCATGTTCCCTAAACCAGTGTTCTGAAATACAAATAATATTAATATTAAACTCTTTTAGAAACAACTCAATTTCAAGATCTTTACCTACCATTCCTTGTAAATTCTGATGCACCAAGTTAAATACATACTTAATACTGTTATTTATTTTCCTTGTATTACTTTTGGGAAGATTTTGTAAAAGTAAACTATTTGTGCAAGAGGCATTCTCTATTGTCTTATAAAAACTTAAAAGTATCCTATGTCCTTTCCTGGGACTCAAAGTATCTCCATGCCAAATTTCAGCTAAATCGGTTAGCGGTTTGGGCGTGAAGAGGTAACCGACAGACAGACACACTTTCACATTTATAATATTAGTATGGAAGTATAAAAGCATGGGTGTATGGCATATTATACCCATAATAATCAATAATCCAGTGTTTCCCAAACGTTACACCCGTGTGTATCTTGGCGCCGTCTTCATCTTAGGATAATCTAATTAAATAACGCATATGTCGCAAAGTAAATAGGCCCTTCTGATTCATTGCCCTTATAAAACGAATGCGACTAATAGCACTCATTCGTTACAGGAATATTGAGACATAATATTGTAGGAGCGAATATCTTGGCAACGGTACCCGGATTGTATTATTTAATGCATTATGCAGCATTATCACAGGTTACATCCTTATTAATCCTTCGATCGTGGATTCTTGGAAATCTATTGTTATTCTATTGTTACATCGCGATCACCGGTGATCTTATGGGGCTTGATAGGTTAATCCTTCGACCGGGGATTCTTGAAAATGCTATTGTATTCTATTGTTGTCGCGGTCACCGGTGTCCTTAGGAGCTTGATGGTATAAGTACACATTTTGATCGGCAATTCTATAAAGAAGCGATAAAGAAGACGTCTTGGCTTGGGGCTCTGCTCGTATTCAAACATCAAGTAGCAAAATAAAGGCAATTCTAGGTAAATATAAAATGTAGATGAAGTTAAAAAACTTGTTACAAAGTTTCTTATATTTGGGGTTTCCGAGAACATAAAAATATTACGGTTACATCTTATAAATAAAAGTATGGTATAGACGAGCGACTGCGACGGGTGCAAAGTAAAAGAAGTCATCTGCAATTTTGAATTTTTTGTTTTATTGTAGAAACTAGCTTAAAATATCATGTTCTACAACATGTCAAAAACAAAAATTCTAATATCATCTTATTTTTGGTACTTTTGTCACGTAACAGAAGACATCTACTCCTGTTTTGTGAGATTGCACGATGTATTTAGATGCGGATAACTACCGCTGGTCGTCTATACGACCGCGGACGCGGACGCGCGGGGGTCATGTTATGCGGCATAAGCGTCTATCTGCTATATAGCTTTTTCTACGTTGCGATTGTGATTTAGATGTCTCAATTTACTTTTGTAAATTAGTATTGTTTGTTATGTTTATGAGTACCTATCTATGTTAATTCTTATTGTTAGCTATATTAATTGACTTCTAATTTCTTACTGTTATTTTTTACTGTTGTTTCATGTTCAGAATTAAGTCTAAAACGACTTTTAAAGAAGTTGAAAGTTTCCAGAACATAAGCGATAGATTTATCGAGCAAAATAATGTGTTGACCGATAAAGTTATTGAACATCTTATGGAAAACCTTGATGTGTCAGCGATGAAGACAAATGAGTATAAGTTAACTTCGTAAGATCCCATGATCTGAGTACTCTAGGTCAGTCACACCAGTTCACTCTCAGTCTGAAATACAAAATGATTCTGAAAATTTGGATGTCGATAATAGAGATTCTCAGCAAATTAACGAATACGCCAACACCCTCAGATATCTTTTTTATTAAACAAATATTTTGATCTCATATAATCTATGACCTGCTTGAGTTTATTAACTCATACAGGCCATCGAGTATATTGTCCCTTTCAAACTGTAAATCTTCTATAGACATCACCATTGATACTTCTTCGGCAGTGGAGGCATCAAATGAATGTTCTAGGTCCTCGTTAAACGGTAGAAAAAGACGTCAGTTCAGTATTGTTCAAAAAAAAAGGTGATTGATAAATAAGGACACGTGTATTGATACGAGACGTAAAATACAACAAAATTAGGTAAACAATTACATCTTTACATCTATCATCATTACATCTAATTTTAAATTCCCACGTAGAAACGACCAAGTGGTAGTTAACTCAGTTGTCATATTTTTAAGCGCAATGTAGACGCAGACAACTACAATATCTCGTAAATTAAATATAATTAGAAGAAATTAAATATACATGTGTAGTGCAGTCGCCAGAGGTTTTACCCTCCGAAAGTTGTAATAGTGAATGGATTTTTGTTTTTGAGGTGTCATTTTCTTTTTTACACTATAACTTGCAAAGTTTACCAAAATTTTTTTGTGCTTTTAATTTTTTAGTTACTTAATTAAAAATTAATATTTCACCATATAAAACCGGTCCAGAAAAAAATTTTTTTTCTTGTTCCTGTTATTTTATGACTCTTATCCGATTGTTTACGTTGAAAATTAACCAAATACACAATTTTAAAAAAAGAAAGTTTGCTTTGCTAAGCTAAATAAAACTATAAGGTTTTTGCAAAGTTTTTAGAGTTTAACGCTCGTCGTAACCAAGATAAAAGGGTTTGGGTGGATTTAAGGGTTGTAACGACAAGTGTGTTAAACTTACTTGTTGTGCGTATTTAATTTTTAGAGAAATGATAACTTTTAAGTACTTAAAAACGTTTATATATCTCCAAAAATGTGTAAAATAGACAGAAAATATTTTTCTATATTTGTTGAGAATTTATTTAAGTGAGAGCTAAAACATTAAATGCATCGACAAATGAAAGACTTTTTCTAGTCTTTGAAATATATTTACTATTTTATTATTATAATATTATTAACTTCCTACTTAAAGCCAGAAAAAATTAGGTGCTACAAATCTCACGTACATACTACTCGTAAAGTCGCATGCTGCGACCTATGTTTGAAAAATGCTTACCTGAATACAAAAAATATCAGTTCTTAACCTAATTTGTATTTTTTTCCTTTAAGTATGTTTTAGCAAATGTAATTAATGAAAAAGAAAAAATAAAAAAAAACAATTTTATTCTGTAAAAACCTAACCAAAAGAAATAAAATACAGATTTTCTTCGAAATATCCGTGTAAAGTTTGTGCTACATTTTCAAAAAATTTAATAAAGTAAGAGCTAAAAAGTTATAAAAATTAAGAAATACAAGGCTTTGTTAAGCCTACAAAATAATTTTAAACTTCCTATTTAAAACCAAAGAAAAATAGGAACGCCATTTACCTGGCGAGGCACACAACAAGCACATTTGGAGATACGCTCATCTACATACAAAAATATTAATTTTAAATCTAAATTATATATTTTTTCAACTTATTTTCTTTCCTTGGAATATAAGCAACGATACAAATCAAAAAAATTATAAAATATTTTATTATTTTGCTTTATATTTATAAGAAAGAAATATGCAAATTTTCTTCAAAATTTTACAGCTTATGAGTTTACTTGAAGTGGAAGAGAATAATTTAAAAATCAAAAGCACAACTTTTCAATAGGTAAACTTTATTATTTATGTTATCAGCTACACATTCCTTTTTTTCTTTTCAATTTTCATCCACTATTGCAAAAATCGGAGGTTTGCACGATTTTTACGCTCTGAGAACTCCACTAGTGGATTTATTAATAAATAATGAAGCAATGGTGAAAAATTCAAAAAATTTGATTGGAAATTGACAAAATGGTAGCATTTTTTCCTATTATGCGCTCTCCTTAAAAGTAGCTGTTTTGTAGATGACTCTTTTTACTTTGCATCCGTCGACTGAATCGCGAGAATGCTGCTTAGATCAGGTAGTGAACTGTATAAAAATGTTATTCAGATAAATCTTAAGAGGAGACACTAAGGGCCTCTTTCACCACCTTCGAGTAAAGTGTCGAGTAGACTACTCGCCAGTTAAAGTCACCCGTAACTACTAAGGCTAACAAGTATTTGTAAAATCTATTGCTGTCTCCCTAACCTCAAGCCACTCCCCGCAGAGCGCGATAGAAACAACTGCAGCTTGAAATATAAAAGAACAGAAAATTGACGATTCCTTGTCCCCTGATTTATTCTCCAAAAATCAACCGATTTAAGTACTTTTTTCATTAAAAATTAAAGCAAGGCTTGAGCTGTGTTTTATTGTTTTTTGTATAATCTAGGCTCCAGCCAAATTTGTTTTCTGGGTGTTTGAACACAGCGGAAAATCTGGCAATTTTTTTGGGTTTTTGAACGTTTTAATCTTTTTTAATAATTAAATTATGATAAGAATAGAAAACATCGGCACATGCTTATTATAGTAGCCATTATATTTTCGATTGGATATTCAGGAAAAAAATATAACTCAAGCGGCATTATCCAGGGAGGAAACAGGGGACAACGTTTGTAATATGGAAAAACGGCCCTAGTGCCTCCTCTTAAGAGGCAAAACCATCTAAGCGACAAACATTTTGTGTTGACTGCTGCTGGTAGACCATGTTTAAAATTTTGTCGCGAGAATCAGGAACAAGATACTTACCGTTAGCGATTTTTGCTCGCTCGTTTGCGCTTTAAGTATTAGCTGCTTACAAGAAATAACACTTTTGGCCATAAAGCTTAGACTTCAATTAGGTCTTATTTAAGATTTTCCCGGGATCGACTCATAGCTTGAAGGCACATAAAAATGATTAACGTGTATTTCTATTTCAAGCTAATTATTCTGGACATCTTAATGATCATCTGGATCTACATTATTTCTTGTATAAATTTTAATCGCATTATGTTATTTTTAGTCTAAATTGAACGCACGATTCAGTAACAGTAATTAGTTAAAGTAGTTTGTAAATGTAATTGCAACTTCGTATGCAAACATAATTTAATGACCCTAATTCCACAAATTGTCCTCAACTATTACAATAGTACAGAGTACTAGCTATTTCCCGCGGCTTCGCTAGCGTAAGAAGTATGATTATTTATTTTTAATAATTCGGTATCAAAGTTAAAATTGACAAAGTTTAATACAAAATTTCATCCCCTATTTTATCCCCTTGGGACCTGGGGGTAGAATTATTAATCAAAATGATTTCTTAGCGAATGCCTACGTCATAAGTTCATAACATCTACCTGCATGCTAAATTTCAGCCCGATCGACGACCCGTCAAGTGGTTTGGGCTGTGCGTTGATAGATCACTATGTCAGTTAGTCACCAACCAAGTCAATAAATAACGTTTCTCACTCAAATCCATAAAAGGCATAAAAGTACTGTAACCGCCATCCATACATTTTTCATTTATAATGAAGTAGCTAATACATTTTCAGACTCATCGATCACAGGCTTAAAATAAATCAGTGGCAAATAAAGAAGTGATTCAGAGTGTAATAAAGGTAGGGAAAGGCCGCTTTATATAGATAATCCGCACAATATGGTTTATGTAAATCTAATAGGCCCTAGTACCCTTACCCCACAAAAATATATTATGTGAAATTGATAAAATTTTCTTCTAGAGTTTCTAACAAAACAGTGTGACAATACTTTAGGGTGTATACTGTATATGTCCCCTGTGTTGTTCTGTGTTGTTTTCTGTGTTGATCACAAAGTGGCAGTGCTAAAAGACACTCTTTTTCAATTTGTATGGACAAATTCATGACGCTATATGGTCCTGGCCCATAAAAAACACAAAAAAAGAACTTTCAGCGCTGCTTCTTTCACAATGAACTCTATACAGGGGACACAACACACTCTATAGTATCACTTTATTTTGTTACACTCTGTACATCTTCGTTGTACCGTAATTCCAAAACCTTAAGGTTTACAGGTAAACTATTCCCTGTCTTTTCTTCCTTTTTGACTCAAAAGTATCTGGACACTAGTTAATTTCATAAAAATTTGTTCTATGGTTTAAGCACGAAAGATACATATGTTTTTTAATAAAATTAGCGGGAAAACGATCAAACCGGCGCCCTGATGGAAATTAACCACCGTCGCCCATGGACACTCACAACATCAGAAGAGTTGCTGTAGTTTATTAAATGTAACATACTAAGGGGCATACAATTAGCATGCTACACATTCCATATTACATCAAGTATATGCATCACTTTGGCCTGAATGTAATTATGTTATGCCAGTGGCTTCCAAACTTGTTATTTATTTATACTTTTTTTTAATATAATAATTATTAATATTGATTTTTCTTAATAAGATCAACTCATCACTCAAAAAGGCTGATTGCACACAGACTTGGAATCTCAAGCTTCCTTTAAAATGTAGTTTAACGGCCCAAGCGGCAGACGGCTGCCGCATAACAATAATTGAAAATCTATTGTGTTTGCGATACCCACGATGGAGGTGCTACAAAAATTACGAAATATATACAGGGTGTAACAAAACTAAGTGATAATGCCTTAGAGCGTGTACGTGTTCCTTGTAAAGAGTTCAATGTGAAAGTAGCAGCGCTGAAAGACCAATTTTTTTATGCTGATGCTGATGATGCCGACCAATTTTAGCGCTGAAAGACCAATTATATTTCGTAATTTTCGTAGCACCTCCATCGTGGGTATCGCAGACACAATCGATTTTCAATAAAATTGTTATGTTTTTACTTATTACAAAAATCTCATACCTACTTAAATATTTCTTCGACTTTGCTTACCTTCCCTACGACTCTGCGATGAAGAGAGTGACTCAATTTATCTCTTTTGATAAACAATATTAACAATTTCAACGAACCTTGTAACTTATCTTCTTCATCATCTGGCTAGTATGTATTTAAATCTGTATCTGGCTATACATAAAATTTCAAATAAGTAATAATTTTTCTGGTCCTCTGCTTATGCAAGAAGCGAAAATTTTCAAATTCTTCTTCTTCTTTTTATTATGGCGGCCTCAGTGAGTTGCCAGTGTCAGAGTAATTTTGGGAAGACTGCTCAATATTGCAGGTCTGGTGAAGAAACAAGGTAATTTTCAAATTGTTATACTGTACTCGGCGAAATATGGCGGTAGCGGTCATTCAGATGTGTCAGATGTTGTCAATCGCGGCTTTGTATAGAAATAAACCGCGACTGACAATGAAGTGTCAGATGTTGTCAATCGCGGCTTTGTATAGAAAATGACAAGTTTTTGACAGGGAGTCAATGACCGCTACCGCCATGTTTCGCCGAGTGCAGTATAGTTACATCATCCACTTTCATCTTCAAATATTTTTTTAATTCGTTAGTTACAATACCAGTAAATGCTGAACGAAATCGAACTTCGTGAAACCCATTTTACCGCTGAAATGTCGTTTTTGTTCGCGAATTACACGGAATGCATTCAAATCCAACTGGGCGGTATTTGAGGACCACTGGAACGCACTAATTGCGATCGAAGCACGCGGTATCGGTATGTAATATGGCGAATGTCATCTAGTGAATTATCTGCTTTCTCGGTATTTTCACAAAATTTAATGCTAAAAAAAATCCATTTTTAAAATTATTTTAGCATGATAAAATCAATTACTATCTGCAGCTGTGTTGATAGTATGGTTGAGTGCTTATAATATAATATTATGATCACAATATTATGCTTACTACATTGCAGCATCGACTTGAAATTACGTAGGATTTAAACATTACATATTAATTATATTTTAATAATATTAGCTTTTGCCTGTGACTCCATCCGCTTGAAATTAAGTTTTTTCATTAACAAAAAAAAAATACAAGATTTGATACTTTCTTAGTTTTACTGAGCACGTTTAGATTACATTAATGTTTTAACAATTCTAAAACCGAAAAAGGCAAAACAACGTATCCACCTTCATATTAATAAATTAACAATTCAAATCAAACAATCGCGTGACCACATTTTGATTACCACAGTCAAAATAATGGTCAGGAACTTCAAAGGGTAATGGTTGGTTTCCTGCGAACAAAACCGTGCTTTCTTTGTTATATTCAAAGGCGTTTTTGTTTATAACTCGGGCCGGGGTCGAAATTTTTAAGTTAATACATAAATTATCGAGGTAAAAAGTTTGGGAGCCACTGAGTTTTCTGAAAGGATAGAACAAAACGAGGATATCCCGTTGATTCTTTTGTTCGGTTATATCGTGAATTATTATTCATTACTTTCGTGAATATTCATTACAATCTACGACGTTTTATTTTTGTGAAAATAATTATTATATCTGTGATTATGTCTGGATGCGAGCAGCAGGAGATCGGTCGTCTTGGCGTTCATTGAGAGAGGCCCATGTCCAGCAGTGAACGAATATAGGCTGACTTGATTGATTGAATTATAATCTCAGTCTAAAGCTGATCGCACATATTTTGTCAGCTACCGTACGCGCCACAAGATAAAAAACTACCCCTGACGAGAAGCTTATAATTATCTTCCATTAAGCAATCTAATAATGAAATATACGGCTATACAGAATTATTTCATTTAAAATCACTGAAATTCTTAGCCTCATTCTGTATCTGTTCCAGCGTTGCCAGTTTTTTTTTGTGCCAAGTCGGGATTTTGGAACTTTTTGAGTGAGAATGCGGGATTCCTCAGTCAAAAGCGGGACAAAGTAAAAAAAATATGTATAAAATCAAAAGTTTTTTGAATTTGTATCTTTTTATTTGCGTTAAAATAACGTTTACGTGACAAAAGATAGGTAGCTAAAGTAGCCAAAGAAAATCCACCCCTCTACCTCCCACAGTCTCATGTTCATTACGCACCTTTCTTTCTCAGCACGTACGTTCGGACTTTCCCCGAAAAGCGGGACGGAGCCTGTCCCGCGCGGGACATTTAATTTTGATGAAAAAATCGGGACGTCCCGCCAAAATCGGGACATCTGGCAACGCTAATCTGTTCGCTCTGGGGTTTTTTGGCATATTATCCTTTATTAAGTGTACGTTTTCACGGTAAAAATAAGAATTATTAAAACTGACTTTCCGACATAACAAAAAAATGTGATAAGCCGGGCGTGAGTAACAAAATACGAAAATAAAGTACGGGTTTAACATTCCTCCATTAACGTTACATACGTTAAGTTTGGTAACATGTATGTTACGGGGCGCTTGCCAGTTCATATAAAATGATAAAAACCCGCTCGGCCAGCAAAGCCGTGGGCTGCGAACATGGGCGTAAGCGGAGAGAGTCCTTCTTTTAACGTTTCAAGTTAAAGCTTTCAGATTGAATTTTTATTAAATGTAGAAGACCTCCTTGGTAAAGAGCACAGACATAGATCAAGATAGATACCGCATGTTCCTCCATTTGTATGAAAACGGTGGAGCGCAGACTAAAGAACAGACTTTCGAAAGACGAGCATTGCTCGTCGTTTGGGAACGCGATATGGCACGTGAAGTATATACACATGCGGTATCTATCTTGATCTATGTCTGTGGCAAAGAGTCTATGAAATCTAAACAAAGTGCTTGTGAAGGCTATTTTCCAAGCCAAGGTGGTAGAGAATACAAAATATACACGTTGTTTTGGTAGTTGTCTTACTATATTATGACAGTATTAGAAATATAGATACCCTATTATACATTTTATTTTCTGAAAAACAAGTTTTCCGAATTCCGCAGATCATATAAGAGCCTAAAAATCACCGTGATCCTAGTAGATCTATTGCAACTAATATTTTACCACCGTAATGTTAATTACGAGCAAAATATTTTTTATTTTATTATAACGGCTTTATTGCCTTCAAATTTATAGAAAGTAGAGTAAAATCACAATCATCAAAACTATTCCAATTCCAACTGAGCTATTCATGATTCTTGTTCAATACGGACTGCGTGTTAAGGCGACGCCTTGATAATTTGGCTGTAGCGATGTCGATTTTTCTCAGCAATGACTAAGGCTAAGAAATTAAAGTTCATTGTCAGTATTCATCATATCTTTGCCTTTGAATTACCCATAGCATAACACGATTGGTCAACTTTTATAACACAGAATAATCAATCAAAAAGACTCCAAGAAGACAATCCAAAATTTGTGCATAGATTGGTTCAAGCATACATTTTAATTTACCCATAGCTTATATTTAATGTATTTATGGTTTTTAAATTACGCGACAAAAACCATTTTGTCGCTACGCCCTTTCCATTTTTTGCTGTTCCATTGCTTGTTTTCTATGAGAGGCCGCGCCGGCCTAAAACATACCCAACACGGTTTTTTAACAACAAGCAATCTAAAACATACCCAACACGGTTTTTTTTTACTTTAACGTGGCGTCACCATAACGCTAGACTCGTAACTGAATTTTAATTTTCTAATCGCTCGCTTCTCCAATACACATCACACCCTAATGTCACAAGGCTTGCATACGTGATACGTAATCAGTGGAAATTAGACCTGCGGGAATAGCTTGTTTTGAGGTGTTAAGTTTCAAAAATTCTAAAGTTTCTGAATTTTTGCACATGGATGGAGTCTTATTAGGTTATTTTTAAATTTTGTGTCATTTCTTAGTGATAGGTTTTTGAGAAAATCAAAATTTAGTGGTCGATTTTTTAAAATTTGTATAAAACTAGGCAGCAAAAACTTAACTTAAAAATAACAATAGCATCATATCGAGATTAGTCTTCGGATTGTAGGTACCTAATTTGAACCATTTCAGCCCATTGGAACCCGAAATATTGCCAATTATTTAAAACACTATCTAAAAAAAAATTAGAGTTTCTGAAATCACAATAATTAGGCTCAGGTCTATTAAATAAAGCCATAGAATAAATTTGTGTCAGATTCATCCACGATATTTCGAGATTTTAATAATTTTTATTTTTGCAAGCTCCAAACACTACGGAAAAGATATTTTTAATTAAAGGCGTTTACATATTCAACACCCTAAAGAAGTAAGAAATATATATTTTCATTTTGAGTCCTTTTCACCAATTGCTTTACAAATTAGATACAAAAATATAAACAGTATGAAAGAACCGGACGAGTGCGAGTGTGAGACAGAACTCTGCGTAGTTCTGTCCTACCGTTTTTAGGGTTCGATTTCGATTACTTCATCGATTACTGGAACTTCGATGTCTGTCTGTCTGTATGTCTGTCTTCAGACTGTCTGAGATACAGCCTTTAGATAGACATACAGACCCGCTATGGATAAACTTCTGATTTTTTCAAATTGTGTATTATCTATTTCGCAAAAGCAAAATAATAATGTTTTATCCGCGCGCTACGCTGATAGTGATACTGATAGTTTTCACCCGCGCACTGCACACCCCGGCCCCCGCACTCACCCAACGCATTCAAAAATGTTAAAATGTTTCAATTTTCTAATAATTCGTAATCCCCGTCTCGCCCGAACATAGTATACCGAAAAAAAATAGATAAAATTAGGCGCAGTTAGAGTCAAATTGTTGGTACATCTGTACCTGTCTGCTGATATTAATTTTTGCTTGCGTATTTTATGTAAAAATTTTGATTGTGGCAAACGAATACGCTTTGAAACAATCAGAATTGGTTTGAAACAAATCTCGCAGGTTAGGTGGCTGAACTATGTGCTATTGAAATAAGCTACTCTTGCTACTTTCTAGCAGCTTTCCTCACGTAAATTTCGTTGAATACCTCAGACCGCCTCACATTTTGTAATAAAAATAGCCTGTGTTAATGGAATACTTTAATTAGATGTACTGTAGGAATCAAATTATCTCAATGTAATCGGCAGTTTTTGTGTACAAAAGCAATATGAATTTTGAATATATATGTAATACTATCTTGAAAAAATTATACGTGGTCGGTGGTACGAGTATGATAGAG
Organism: Polyommatus iphigenia; assembly: GCA_963422495.1. Classification (NCBI taxonomy): domain Eukaryota; kingdom Metazoa; phylum Arthropoda; class Insecta; order Lepidoptera; family Lycaenidae; genus Polyommatus; species Polyommatus iphigenia. Next base: position 3,233,790 of record OY730184.1, on the reverse strand, counting down.
TTCGTCCCTAGGGTTGTTACCTACAAATTAAATAATATTATTACAAATAATATTATGCATAAGACTTATGTTTTTTTCACGATTGCATTATTTTACCATATAGAATAAAACATGTTAATTTGATATTTATTACACACCCTAACAGCTAGGAAACGCAAATATTTCATTGACTCATGTGAATTGAATACTCATGTGACCCTAGCCCTAGAACCGTACCCATCTTAAACTTTATCTAACGGTACCCTGGGGTACTAGCGCACCCCAACAATAATAACACATTTTTAAAAATATATTAAAGTTTATATTATTAAATCAACTTACATAGACTTTTTAACAATAATCTCAGTCTTTATGAACATAATTAAATCGAATTAATTAGGTACTATGAAACAATTTTGGCATTTTTGTTCTGGTGAACAGTACAAATGAAAGTTTTGCACGTCTCACATTGCGTACGTGATTTGCGGTCTTTGGACCTCGAGAAGACAAAACACCTTCCAGATTTGAAATTAAGAGAAGCTATAAGGCGTTGGGTGTTTTTTTTTTCTCCAGTACTTTTTACAAATTTGTAGATACGTCATACGTTGGCAAAGTTCGGTATTGAAATCTGTCTTCTAGGTGCGGTTTTATGTAATCAAAAGCGAGAGTCTTCAGGTAAGTGCGCCTATTCTTGAAAAATTGCTTATTAGCAGCATCTGAAGAATGTAACAGTATCATAGAATTGATCCCCACAATATTTAGTATTCCATAGAACATACAGAGGCTCTAGCGGCGAGTTTTGCGCGACACACTGTAGGTATGACTGCTTTTCTGTTTTTTTCTGCCTCTACCACGTAAAATACCTATCTGAAACGCTGAGGACAGTGACTGGTTACGCATTAGAACAGAACTGCAAAGATACTTTTTCTATTTCTTCGTCTGAATCAGGAGGTGACTCTACTTCTAAAGAGTGAGGACTCTGAGATAAAATTACGTCATCGTGAAAATCTTGGATATCATCATCCAGCTCTTCATCAGATGCCTAAAAACAGATCTTCACCACCGAACAATTCCTCAGAGTACTCCCCGTGATACAACCGATAGAGGATGCAGAGTGAAGCTACATCTCGGCGTAATTCCAAGGAGTCCAAACTATTTGAAACGCTGTGGCAGTCAACAATTCGAGCCGCCCTTTGTTGGATATGACCCAGAGGGAGCACTTCAACATCATCATAACCAACTTAGGAGAGACAATATTTGGGATGAAATTGGGAAATAATGAATTTCGTTTTCTCTTGTTTCTCTTTTCCTTTTCTGATAAAATACAGCTAGTTACAACAATATCCTCGCCACTATCCTCTATAATGCAAATGCACGTTAACAGGCTATGACGGACTAAAAATAACTAAATTGCCTATGATGAATCCGAATGCAGTGAACGCACCCCATCGGCATTTCGTAAATGACGAAATGCCGGTGCGTACGCTCCGATCCAGTCAGTGGACGTGCAGCATTTGACCGTAAAACTTATATGGTAAATTGCGATTTGCGGCTTATGATTTATGACGTATTAAAAAAACTACTTATCTTTGTCCAAACGCCTGATGGCAACCCTACTTGCAAAGGTACTGAAACCAATTTGTCAGTTTCATTTTACAAATAGAATAAAATTCAAATCATCGAACAGTGAACACGAAACAGGATTTTATGCGGATTACGTAGTAATATCCTAAGATCCGACCGTAAAATCCTGCATGAATCGTTTTTTTCGATCAAATATATTTTAAAATAATCTTTAGAACGTACAGAATGGATTAATGTTGGGTTGCCTTGTTAAAATTAGCCGCGAGTACCTCTAATTGAGCAAAATGAAAGCCCGTAATAGAAACTTGCTTGTATTCAATAGAAAAGTAAGAACTAAGAAGGAATGACATCGAGAAATGACAGGACACTACGCATAAAAATAAAAACGCCTGTTAAATAAAAATAGCAATCTTGCGGGTTCTCGACGTCCTCAAATCCTGCCAGGCATAATAATTGTAGGCCTGAACATTTCTCAAATACAAAAGTGATGGCAACCCCAGTTTGCGGCTATCGTGCAACTGGCAACCATGGATATTCATGTACAAAATGCATAAAACTTTAATTTTGTATCAAAATTATTAAAAAACATCGATTCTTAAATTTTGATGAAGAACTATGTCTGTTTACGGGCTGGCAACCCTAGGTTGCGGCAGACTTAGAGCTGGCAACTATTTATACCTTATTTTGTCTCGTCATTTTCTTTCAAATGATGTAAAATTTATTGCAAAAAAGGTGCATGCAAATTTATGCATTTATCTCATGAACATTAAACTTAATTAGAGGTACTTGCGGCTACTTTTGAAAAGGTAACCCAACATAAATCCATTCTATACGTTCTACAGATTATTTAAAAAAAAAAAAAAATATATATATATATACATATATATATATATATATATTTTGTTTTAGAACTTTGCTGATGATTTATTGTTAAATGCATTTTGAAAAAAGCTATGCTGTCTTCTGTCAGTGTTTCAAGAGAATTCCATAATGCATGTGTGCAGAGCACATTATGGAATTTTCTCTCTTCTAATATTTAAAACTGTAACCAACATAAATACAGAATTCAGTACTAATTTTCAAAATCATCTCTAACATAATTTCAGTTGAAATAAAAGAAAGAACCTATACAGGGTGTAACAAAACTAAGTGATAATACTTTAGGGTGTGTACGTGTTCCTCGTAGAGAGTCCACTGTGAAAGCTGCGCTGAAAGACCAATTTTTTGCCCTAAAGTGTTATCACTTCGTTTTGTTACACCCTGTATTTCTACTGAACCATAGAGTGCAGATACAGCATTCACATCTAAAGCATTCACATCTAAAACAGTTAAAGTCTAAAACTGTAGAGACAATTCTTTTCCAGCACAGGAATCCGATTTAGACCGATAGGACTAGGTTTTTTGGTTTCAATAATTCTAAAGTTTCTAATTTTTTGCTTATAGTTTTGGGACCACTAGGTAAACCTAAAAAATGATTTTGTGTCATTTTGGTCGACAGCTTCCAGAGATATTTAGGGATTTTGATTTTTGGTCGCTATAGGCTGAAAAAAATATTAAAGTTTAAAATTTAGGTTTTGGGATATTGCTAGGGCAGTAACTGATGTGCAGACAGGTTTTGTGTCAGATTCATCCACGGGTTTCCCAGTAATTAGCAAATATTAGAAACGTCGCCTAATTGCGTCGAAAAAATATTAGAGTTTCTAAAAACGGTATAATATGGTTAAGTTTGTTGATGTCTGATGCTGTTAAAGTTATGTGTCATTTTCATCCACGGGTTTTGAAGAAATTTATATTTTTGCTTTCAACATCCCGTAAAAGCTACAAAAAGTAATCAAAGTTTTTAGAGTTTACATATTTACAATTAAAAGGTCTAGTGGTCTATGCAAACCACATTTCAAAATTTAGTTCCTTTTCAGCCCCGATTTTAAGAGAAATTGACGATCAAGTAAAGCGAAATTGATTTTTATACTTGTTAATAGGCCACAAACTATTTTATTATTAAACATAGATACAACATCATATCTTGAAGGGCCTGTGTAAGAGAAAATACGATATTTTATTATTTATTCGATGGAAAAGAAATAAAAAAATTGCATCTTATTTTAACAAATATTCAACTTAATTTCGAAACTTAAAGCTTAGTCAATACTTACTAAAAATTCTACCATATTATGATTTATTAGCAGATTTTAAAAAGTTTATGTATTATTTTAAGTTGTTGAAGAAAAACTACTTATACTATTGGATCCGACCGTAAAATCCTGCATGAATCGTTTTTTTCGATCAAATATATTTCGCTGATAGATCACGCTGAAGATGAATCACTTAATAAAAAACTTACCAATTTATCTGCGACAGCACATAGCAATTACTCCCGGTGGAAAATGACCAAAAACCTAAAAAAACCTTTAGAACATATTCCGCCAATAAGACGACCTGATGGTACATGGGCACAAAAACCCATCGACAAAGCAAACACATTTGCAGAATATCTTAAAGGTGTATTTACCCCAAATCAGTCCTCTACAGCTGAATTTGAGAAGGAAATTGACGAAGTAATAAACAGTGACCAACAACTAAGCCTTCCTATAAGACCAACGACTCCAGCCGAAGTAGAAAGAACTATTAAGACCTTAAAAAATAAGAAAGCACCTGGATATGACCTGATAACCGGAGAAATCTTGAAGAAATTACCCAGAAAAGTCATTATATTTTTAACAACACTATTTAATAGTATAATGAGAGTCCTACATTTTCCAAGCATATGGAAGGTATCCATAGTAAAAATTACCCCGAAGCCTGGAAAGCCACCAACACAACCAAACTCCTACCGACCTATAAGTCTCTTGCCCATCTTGTCGAAAGTATTTGAAAAGGTGTTACTAACAAGACTTCAGTCTGAAATCAAGGAGAACAAAGCAATTCCAGATCACCAATTTGGCTTCAGACCTCGACATTCCACAATAGAACAGGTTCATCGGGTAGTCCATAAAATCAGGCAGTCCCTGGAAAACAAGGAATATTGCTCAGCGGTGTTCTTGGATGTACAACAAGCATTTGACAAAGTATGGCACAAAGGATTACTGTTTAAATTAAAAAGCATCCTATCTAATACACTTTTTATGATCCTTAAATCTTACCTACAGGATCGGAAATTCCAAGTCAAGTTTGAAGACGAACTATCAGCAATATATAATATAGAAGCATCTGTACCCCAGGGCTCTGTACTTGGACCAGTCCTATACTCCTTATTCACTGCTGATCTCCCAACTTCTGATGGCGTAGAAACCGCAACATATGCAGATGAAACAGCCTGCCTCGCGAGTGATAAAAGCCCAAATAAGGCCTCAGACATACTGCAAGGTCACATAGGAAAAATACAAAAATGGATGGAAAAATGGCGCATCAAGGCCAGTAGCACTAAATCTACCCATGTTACCTTTACTCTCCGTAAAGAAAACTGTAAGCCAGTTACACTAGATGGAGATGTCCTACCACACAAGACAACCGTCAAATATTTGGGCTTCACTCTGGATAGGAGACTTACCAGGACCACACACCTGAAAACCAAGAAAACCGAGGCAAATTTGCAGCTAAACAATCTAAACTGGCTTATAGGACGATCATCGCAGCTATCTGTACACAATAAAATACTAGTGTACAAAAGTATTGTGAAACCAATCTGGACCTATGGAATAGAGTTATGGGGCTCAGCAAGTAACTCGAACCTTGAAATACTACAAAGATTTCAGAACAAGGCCCTAAGGACCGTTACCAATGCACCTTGGTTCACACGCAATACAGAAATCCACGAACATCTAAACATCTTAAGTGTCAAAGAGGAAGCTAAACGACACAGTACTGAGTACAAAAAGAGATTACAGGACCATGTAAACACACTGGCAAGAACCCTAATTGCTACTAATACATTTTAAAAAGTGTAATATACTAGCATTGCAGATGTTTAAGGGGAGGAAAATATATATATATATATATATATATATATATATATATATATATATATATATATATATATATATATATATATATATATATATATATATATATATATATATATATATATATATATATATATATATATATATATATATCTTTTGACACTTAAGATGTTTAGATGTTCGTGGATTTCTGTATTGCGTGTGAACCAAGGTGCATTGGTAACGGTCCTTAGGGCCTTGTTCTGAAATCTTTGTAGTATTTCAAGGTTCGAGTTACTTGCTGAGCCCCGTAACTCAATTCCATAGGTCCAGATTGGTTTCACAATACTTTTGTACACTAGTATTTTATTGTGTACAGATAGCTGCGATGATCGTCCTATAAGCCAGTTTAGATTGTTTAGCTGAAAATTTGCCTCGGTTTTCTTGGTTTTCAGGTGTGTGGTCCTGGTAAGTCTCCTATCCAGAGTGAAGCCCAAATATTTGACGGTTGTCTTGTGTGGTAGGACATCTCCATCTAGTGTAACTGGCTTACAGTTTTCTTTACGGAGAGTAAAGGTAACATGGGTAGATTTAGTGCTACTGGCCTTGATGCGCCATTTTTCCATCCATTTTTGTATTTTTCCTATGTGACCTTGCAGTATGTCTGAGGCCTTATTTGGGCTTTTATCACTCGCGAGGCAGGCTGTTTCATCTGCATATGTTGCGGTTTCTACGCCATCAGAAGTTGGGAGATCAGCAGTGAATAAGGAGTATAGGACTGGTCCAAGTACAGAGCCCTGGGGTACAGATGCTTCTATATTATATATTGCTGATAGTTCGTCTTCAAACTTGACTTGGAATTTCCGATCCTGTAGGTAAGATTTAAGGATCATAAAAAGTGTATTAGATAGGATGCTTTTTAATTTAAACAGTAATCCTTTGTGCCATACTTTGTCAAATGCTTGTTGTACATCCAAGAACACCGCTGAGCAATATTCCTTGTTTTCCAGGGACTGCCTGATTTTATGGACTACCCGATGAACCTGTTCTATTGTGGAATGTCGAGGTCTGAAGCCAAATTGGTGATCTGGAATTGCTTTGTTCTCCTTGATTTCAGACTGAAGTCTTGTTAGTAACACCTTTTCAAATACTTTCGACAAGATGGGCAAGAGACTTATAGGTCGGTAGGAGTTTGGTTGTGTTGGTGGCTTTCCAGGCTTCGGGGTAATTTTTACTATGGATACCTTCCATATGCTTGGAAAATGTAGGACTCTCATTATACTATTAAATAGTGTTGTTAAAAATATAATGACATTTCTGGGTAATTTCTTCAAGATTTCTCCGGTTATCAGGTCATATCCAGGTGCTTTCTTATTTTTTAAGGTCTTAATAGTTCTTTCTACTTCGGCTGGAGTCGTTGGTTTTATAGGAAGGCTTAGTTGTTGGTCACTGTTTATTACTTCGTCAATTTCCTTCTCAAATTCAGCTGTAGAGGACTGATTTGGGGTAAATACACCTTTAAGATATTCTGCAAATGTGTTTGCTTTGTCGATGGGTTTTTGTGCCCATGTACCATCAGGTCGTCTTATTGGCGGAATATGTTCTAAAGGTTTTTTTAGGTTTTTGGTCATTTTCCACCGGGAGTAATTGCTATGTGCTGTCGCAGATAAATTGGTAAGTTTTTTATTAAGTGATTCATCTTCAGCGTGATCTATCAGCGAAATATATTTGATCGAAAAAAACGATTCATGCAGGATTTTACGGTCGGATCCAATAGTATAAGTAGTTTTTCTTCAACAACTTAAAATAATACATAAACTTTTTAAAATCTGCTAATAAATCATAATATGGTAGAATTTTTAGTAAGTATTGACTAAGCTTTAAGTTTCGAAATTAAGTTGAATATTTGTTAAAATAAGATGCAATTTTTTTATTTCTTTTCCATCGAATAAATAATAAAATATCGTATTTTCTCTTACACAGGCCCTTCAAGATATGATGTTGTATCTATGTTTAATAATAAAATAGTTTGTGGCCTATTAACAAGTATAAAAATCAATTTCGCTTTACTTGATCGTCAATTTCTCTTAAAATCGGGGCTGAAAAGGAACTAAATTTTGAAATGTGGTTTGCATAGACCACTAGACCTTTTAATTGTAAATATGTAAACTCTAAAAACTTTGATTACTTTTTGTAGCTTTTACGGGATGTTGAAAGCAAAAATATAAATTTCTTCAAAACCCGTGGATGAAAATGACACATAACTTTAACAGCATCAGACATCAACAAACTTAACCATATTATACCGTTTTTAGAAACTCTAATATTTTTTCGACGCAATTAGGCGACGTTTCTAATATTTGCTAATTACTGGGAAACCCGTGGATGAATCTGACACAAAACCTGTCTGCACATCAGTTACTGCCCTAGCAATATCCCAAAACCTAAATTTTAAACTTTAATATTTTTTTCAGCCTATAGCGACCAAAAATCAAAATCCCTAAATATCTCTGGAAGCTGTCGACCAAAATGACACAAAATCATTTTTTAGGTTTACCTAGTGGTCCCAAAACTATAAGCAAAAAATTAGAAACTTTAGAATTATTGAAACCAAAAAACCTAGTCCTATCGGTCTAAATCGGATTCCTGTGCTGGAAAAGAATTGTCTCTACAGTTTTAGACTTTAACTGTTTTAGATGTGAATGCTTTAGATGTGAATGCTGTATCTGCACTCTATGGTTCAGTAGAAATACAGGGTGTAACAAAACGAAGTGATAACACTTTAGGGCAAAAAATTGGTCTTTCAGCGCAGCTTTCACAGTGGACTCTCTACGAGGAACACGTACACACCCTAAAGTATTATCACTTAGTTTTGTTACACCCTGTATAGGTTCTTTCTTTTATTTCAACTGAAATTATGTTAGAGATGATTTTGAAAATTAGTACTGAATTCTGTATTTATGTTGGTTACAGTTTTAAATATTAGAAGAGAGAAAATTCCATAATGTGCTCTGCACACATGCATTATGGAATTCTCTTGAAACACTGACAGAAGACAGCATAGCTTTTTTCAAAATGCATTTAACAATAAATCATCAGCAAAGTTCTAAAACAAAATGTTTGGGATTTGACTAAAGGTCTAACTTGTGTCAATTTTCTTACGTTTCTGAATTTGATTTGCGTTAAAGTTATCAAATGGATTTCGATGAAAGAACCAGGCCTAGGCCTAGACAAGCGGTAAGCGATTATCGCAAGCGCTAACGCTAATACCACAAAATGTATGGATTTGACATTAGTATACGCTAGCGAAGCGATGACTTATGTCAAATCGCACACATTTTGTGGTGTTAGCGTTAGCGTTTACGATAATCGCTTGCCACTTGTCTACTAGGGCTGGTCTTTTATCTTCTAATTCTACAAAAATCGTCAATATAGCTAGCTTTATCGACGAAAAACGACTATTGTTGTATAGTTATCATGAAATCCGTTAAACCATGTATATTCTGCTACATTCTGCTACGTTAAACCATGTAAATTCGTACCGTCACAGGAGATCGGGCGGAAAATGTTGCATGATCGATTTCACACACTGAATATTTTATAAAGGTAATTTTGTTGAATTTTAACAATATCCTGGTGGTGTCACGAAGTGTTGCTAGATTTAAAATTAATTTTGTATCAATTAAACTGCACAATTTGGTCACAAAAGAAGATTAATATTGAAAGACAAGTATTTTTTATCAAAATCGTAATGTAGCAAATCCTTTTAATGTTGTTCACCTATTTTTTTGGTTTCAGTATTTAGAGTCACCCTGTATCGTCTATAGAATACTACTATTTTAAGCCTATTTTGATTACCACGTAAGATTTTGAGGTCGCTGTAATCAATTATAATAATATATAGAAAATAATATGTTTATTTTTGTCTTTCGAAAATGTTCATACTTCATTTGTGGGTGCACCCACAGTCTGCATGCCCATAATTACTGTGGAGGATCTCGGGAAAAAAGAATGGCATATTTTAATAAAATCAGATAAAGTGCAAATGAAAATTGAAAACTCGAAATAATCAAATAACTGCGCCAATTGCGATAGACGCAAAGTTTTAAACAAATCAATTGAAAAGTTTCAACTTCGGAAATGTGGTTTTAAACAAAAGAACCGACCGGTCTAGTCGATTGCAATCGTGTGTGGAAACATCAGTGCAATGGGACAAATGAGTCATTTTCTGGATCATCATCGTCATCACCTTGGCCATCATTATTTCTTTACTATCACCACATGGGTCACTTTCTGGATCGTCGTCATAATATTACCTTGATTATCATTATAATCTATACCATCACCAAATTTGTAATTGCCTGGATCATCATCGTCATCACCTTGGCCATAATCATTTCTTTACTATCACCACATGGGTCACTTTCTCGATCGTCGTCATAATATCACCTTGATCTTCGTTATAATCCTTACTATCACCAAATTGATAACTGCCTGGATCATCATCGTTATCATTACGATGATCATCATTATTATTCTTGCTATCACCAAATGGGCCATTTCCCGGATCATCATAGTCATCACCATGATCATAAGTATTACCAAATGGGTTATCACCTTGATCATCAATCATCATCCTTACTATCACCATCGTCACCGTCGCTGCGACCGTCATCTCGATCATGATCGTTTTTTTAAATGAAATAAGGGGGCAAACGAGCAAACGGGTCACCTGATGGAAAGCAACTACCGTCGCCCATGGACACTCGCAGCATTAGAAGAGCTGCAGGTGCGTTGCCGGCCTTTTAATAGGGAATAGGGTAATAGGGGAGGGTAGGGATGGGAAGGGAAGGGAATATGGTAGGGGATTGGGCTTCCGGTAAACTCACTCACTCGGCGAAACACAGCGCAAGCGCTGTTTCACGCCGGTTTTCTGTGAGAACGTGGTATTTCTCCGGTCGAGCCGGCCCATTCGTGCCGAATCATGGCTCTCCCACGTGATCAAAATCTTCGTCATTGTCACGATTAAACAAATTTAATCAGATTGGACCAGCAGCTGTAGCTGTAGCTGTATCTGCTGTAGCTGTAGCTGCTACAGCAGTCCTATCGGTTGTCCATCCCACTGGGCTAAGAGATAATATTGGAAGAGAGAGTGCTCATGTGTACTGCGCACACTTGGGTACTATAAAATTACTCCTTCGTAACCAGCCGGCCCTTCAACGAAACTGGCAACCGTCACCGAAACCGGTGCGGGGAGTTAGTATTACAGTAGGCACAGCTGCTATGTTGTGGTAGGTTATATAGCGCCCGCAACTGCGTTAAGTGGGGAGTGGAGCACCATGGTGTTTTAGTGGGCATACTGACGCCAAGGGAGTCCCACATACCCCGGCCGATATCCCCAATCCGCCGGGGATGCGTAAAACATTTCCCCATGAGAAAATACCTGTGGACTGCCGCGGTGAAGCTGCATAGCATAGTATTTTGTATCAACTTATGCAAAATTCGGATACATCTAGTCGCATGCACACAAACACCGTGCCGAAGTCTGGCAACGTCGCACGATCGGTACATCGGTGCAGCAACGAGCGGGCCGTGCCACACCGAGCCAAAGTCTGCCGAACTAAAACGACGTAAGACGAATGTTAGGTGTTTTGTCGTTACGCAATTTCTAAAAGCTACGCAATAGCTTTAAAATGGCAAATTTGTTATTGACGGAATTGATGATGATACTTTCAAGCAACACATTGTCCAGGGCGTGGAAGGGATAATGTGTGTGATTTGTTGTAGTATTACATTAGGGATGACCTTACCGTTAAGGGAAAGTTCTTCCTCTTCCGGTTACTGGGCTGTAATAAACTTTGACGGACCCTTTATTATATTTATTTTTATATCACTCAATGCCATAATATCGCGTTTATTCTTTACGAGCTTTTGCCCGCAGCTTCGCTCGCGTTAAGAAGTATTATTATATACAAACTTTCACTACAATACAATGTTATATAAAATTGAATAAATTGAAACTACAGGTTTATGTTTTGTTAAGATCAACTTTATTAATCGAAAATGTCTCATATTATGCCACAAAAATACTTGGTTTGTAACAAAATAACAATGAAATTATGTAATCACTCTAGTCTTATTAGATCTTAAAATTAAAATGCTTTTAATGCCTTGAAGTCAGGGACCTCTCAACATTATGGCTCCGCATTGATTGCGAAGACCACCCTCGCGTTTATGCGTGCCTATATAGGTCCCATAGTGGTGACACCGAGACGGACTGACTTTTTGAACACCTGCAAGCTGCTTCAGACTTAGTGCAACAGTAGATCCCATCCGCAGAGATCACAGTGCTTGGCGACTTGAAACGCCCACCACGCCGACTGACTCAATTCCAGTAAAACTGATCATGCGGGAAGATCTGTCTGCGAACGACTTAACACAACTGGTTCCTACGCCTTCGCGAATCCCAGATGTAGACCGTCAGAATCCTTCCCTGTTGGACCTTCTGCTGACATCAAATCCTGATGGCTACCAAGCATCTATGACCGCACTTGATTCATCGGATCATTGCCTTATTATGAATTCTGTGCCATTTACGACGGTATTGCGACAGCGTGCTATTAAATACCGTCGTGTGTGGCACTACAAGTTAGCGGACTGGTTTGGGATGCGGTCGTTTTTTGCATCCTATCCTTGGGGGCACTTGTGCTTCTCGCCGGATGATCCCGACAACACACTCAACTCCGTTGCCAATGTGGTGATGCGAGGGTTGAAGCTTTTCATTCCGTCCTCTGCACAGTGTACGGAGGAGACGAAAAATCGGAAATTTTCTATTTTCTTCAATTTTGAATAGGCATTAATATTATGAATGCAGGAGTAGAACACCCGCGTGTCAATTCGAAATAGTTTTGATGCTACGAGCTACCAAAGTTTAGCGTTTTTTTTGCGGCCCGGAAGGGAAAAATCCAATTTCTCCAAAACTTTTAAGTAATTAATAAAATTTTGTATTTCACCCGAAAGCCTATTAAATAAGGTATATTTCAAGCATTTTTCCTGATTCGCCGTGTCAATATTTTACATACAATAAAATAATTTTTATTTTTAGGTTTTTATTTTTTTTATCCAAAACCAAACAAAAGATGCAATTCTATATGCACAAAAAAAAAAAACACCCATGAGATCCGTTTACAACCACTGCTAAATCAATTTATTCAATTTACAAACTTAATTGTCAACAGGGTTATCAAACGACGCAACGCTGTATTATTTGTAGTCATTTCGCTTTTCGCGTGACCATCACTTACCTTGATTTTTTAAATAAATACTAGAAATAATATTAATTGTTTGAAGTATTACGAACTGACATCCGATTTTTTTACCGACTTCCAAAAAAGAGGAGGTTTTATATTTTTTCTAAGACTTATTTTTGATAATTTTAATTATACTCATTAAAAGCGTCTATAACTTTCATACTATAAATGTTAATAAATTATGTGACTATTTCTATTGCATTATTGACAGCCATCCATTGAAAGACGTATGGTGGCAGCCCTAACGTAGGATTTCACGATCAAATAATATATGCAGTTGTAAATGGATCTCACGAGTGATTTTTTTTGTGCGCATAGAATGCTTGTATACGTTTAATTTGTTGATATTTTCGATTGCATCTTTTGTTTGGTTTTGGATTAAAAAAATAAAAACCTAAAAATGAAAACTATTTTATTGTAGGTAAAATATCGACATGGTGAATCAGGAAAAAAGCTTGAAATATGCCTTATTTAATAGGCTTTTAGGTGAAGTACAAAATTTTATTTATTACGTAAAAATTTTGGAGATATATGGCTTTTTCGCTTCCGGGCCGCAAAAAATCGCTAAACTTTGGTAGCTCGTAGAATAAAAACTATTGCGAATTGACACGCGGCTGTTCTACTCTTGCATTCATAATACTAATGCCCATTCAAAATTGAAGAAAATAGAAAATTTACGATTTTTCGTCTCCTCCGAACACTGTGCTCTGTAGTGCCAACTTGCGGCAGATTTCGTCCCTGGTTTGGTTCATCCTCCCAAAAAGCTTCTCGCCGGAAGCAGAAGGCTTACCAAACCTGAGCCAATGCAGTACCAGCACATATAAAATGAAGTACTCAAGAAAGAGATCACTCGGGCAAAGAAACAGCACGTCAATAGAATTGGTGAGAGACTCGAGCGCCTCCCTTCGAGAACCCGTGCATTCTGGTGTCTGGCCAAAGCTATTGAAGGGAATTTCTGCAAGCCATCCCTACCATCCCTACACGTGGAAAATGGATCGTTGGACCGTGACGCAAAAGACAAAGCTGATTTTCTGGGCAAGTTAATACCAATACCGCGATGCACGAGCGTCATGTCGAATATTTGGTTTCATCAGCGCTCAGTGCAAATAGCCCTCTGTTCCCTTGATATCCAAAAGTCGAGTGGGCCTGACGGAATCCCTTCTATTGTGTTAAATAAAAAAGTGTGCTCCAGAGTTAGCTCTGATCTTAACGCGTCTTTTTCGGCTCTCCTGTTCTTCTGGCATTGTACCGGCTTCCTGGAAGATCCCTACCCCCCTAGAAATGCCGCAGTTGAAAAAAAATTTGTTACCCCAGGAGGGTACCAACTGCGTTGGAGAATCCAGCGGGATCCAGAAGATTAATAATTGGCGCGGGATCCCGCGGTATTGCGGGATCCCGCTTTGCGGGATTGCAATCCCTACCCACACTTTAATATTTTCATAATAAGCATTAAATTTAGCAATAATACTGATGCTATCAGCTCGAAAATTTAATAGAAATAAATTTCCCAATAACTAGAATCTTCAAAAACAATTTACTATCGAACAAACTTTGTTACACCCGAACTCAATTTGTAAGAAAAATTATTGAATGATATTTAATTTTGTCTCTCTCGAAAGAACTTATTTGATAAAGAACTTTAACGGGGGATTTCCCGTTCCCTAATCCCGGGGCTTTTGTTTGTCTCTTTGCATAAATCTTTTATTTCGAAAGTACCACTTTATGAGTTTTTGAGAATAAAATAATATAGTCATGTATTCACGAAGGCATTTTTTAACGCTTAATTCCTTTATAATTAACACAATAATCAAAGCGCACGGAAGTGCGCAGGCCTAGTTCCAGCAGGCCGCGCGCATGCCGTGCACTATTTACACGAACCGTTTCGACGCCCTTTTGACCCCCCTGTAGCTCAGTGCCTATTGCAAGTGCAAAGATAAAATTATACCTACGTAATTATATACTAGTACTTACGCAATATATCAAATTTCATAGATATAGCTTCAGTAGATCCTGAAATATGTCCCTGTAAAAATAGCTAATTTTGGCACTCACTCACTCACTCACTCACTGACCGGTAATCAAAACTTCTAGGCCACTTCCAATTGTCCTAGCGTTATTAAATTTGGCACACAGGTCGTGTGTTATATGTAGATTAACAAAAAATTGAGAAATTTTAGAAATCGGTCAAGCGTGAGTCGATTCATCTACGAACTTTAGAGGCTACTTCCAAATGTCCTAGTGTTATGAAAAATTTGGCACACAGATCGTGTGTTATATTATGTAGATTAACAAAAAATTAAGACATTTTAGGTATCGGTCAAGCGTGAGTCGGCTCACCTACGAACTTTAGAGGCCACTTCTAATTGTTCTAGCGTTGAAATTTGGCACATAGGTCGTGTGTATAATATTATGTAGAATAACAAAAAATCAGGAAATTTTAGAAGTCAGTCAAGCGTGAGTCGGCTCATCTACGAAAAAATTCTTATGTACTAGTGAAACAATGAGAATACGATGAAAAGGGTGGGAAGAGGAGAAAGGGGGGGAGGGCATAAAATATTGTCATGTATGAATTATGATGAACACTGTATAGCTAAACTTTATTTAAAAATTTAGCTTCTATTGATAGTTTAAGAAAGTATTGTTTATATCGGGCGTGACACAAAAAGAAAACATACCTAGGTATGATTTCTAGAAAAAAAGTCTTGAAATCCCACCAAAAACGTACCTGTTAAAATAGGGCCTAGTTCCTTTAGGCTAATTTTTGGCCTGGAAAAAAGAGTTGAAATCTAATCCCGTGCCAAGTTCAGATGTACTTCATCGATCATTATAATCTTCATCAACAGCCTGATCCATAATACTTCTAAATTTGAACTTGGTAGGTTTTTGCGCTATAAATAACACTTGATTAATTATAATATAATTTAATAATATTTATAGAATTAAGTTAACCTGTCAAGTTCAAATTAGAAGTATTATGGATCGGGCTGTTGATGAAGATTATAATGATCTATGAAGTGCATCTGAACTTGGCATGGGATTAGATTTCAACTCTTTTTTCAGGCCAAAAATTAGCCTTAAGGAACTAGGCCCTATTTTAACAGGTATGTTTTTGGTGGGATTATAATATACTTAACCTACGGAGACGGACGGACGGACCTAACGGACGGAGGTACTTAAATATTAAGATATTATCTTATTAAATACCTATTCTATTCATTTCAACGCCTCTGTGGTGTCATGGAATTGGATTATTATTATTAGTACTTATTGTCAGACAATCAGGTGATCAGCCTGCATTGTACAAATTAAACACGGATGTACTTTTTTATTTCTCACGAGATTACGCCGCAACTCCGCGCCAAAATTCGTTGATCGTGCGGAAACCATACATTTTTCCGGGATAAAAAGTATCCTATGTCCTTTCCCGGGACTCAAAGTATCTGCATACCAAATTTTAGCAAAATCGGTTTATCGGTTTGGGCGTGAAGAGATATAACATACAGCCACACTTTCGCATTAATAATATTAGTATAGACGGTTAATAGAGAGTCGTGGCAGTCGTCTATACTGTACTCGGTGAAACATGGCGGTAGCGGTCATTGAGTCCCTGTCAGAAGCTTGTCATTTTCTATATAAACCGCGATTAACAATTAAGTGTAATTCGGGTTCTACACTCGCGGCGCGAATTGCGGCCGCGATTCACGGATGCTATGCGCCGTGAACACGATTCGAACAAATACGAAGCCGCGAAACGCGAACACGAAGCCGCGAAACCCTTCACAGTGCACACTCGCGGTTCGCGGCCTTCACGGGCTTTCGCGCCGCGAGTGTAGAGCCCGCATCAGATGTTGTCAATTGCGGCTTTGTATAGAAAATGACAAGTTTTTGACAGGTAGTCAATGACCGCTACCGCCATGTTTCGTAGAGTACAGCATAGTAAAAATATAAATTGTAACTAATCGGCATCGCTTTGGGAATTGGCGATACGTTTTGAATAATTTTCAATGAATTGGTGGAATTGCATGAATTCAGTTAAGAGAGCCCTAACGAGGCGGTTAAAGGTGCTTTTACATGGAAAATAAGCGGGAAATTTTAAGATGATATTTTATTTAGTCAAATATGTACTTGAACAGCAGTTTTAGTTCCGCCTCGAAATTTTTTAGTTTCGTCAAGTACGGCTTAATAAATATAATTTTACAAGATGTGACAAAACTAAGTGATAATACTTTAGGGTGAGTATGGGTCCCTTACATCACCTCACTGTGAAAGTAGCAGCGCTGAAAGAGTGACTTTTTTAACTTTTGTATGGGAAAAAACATAACGCTGGGGAGCTTGCCCATGCAAAGCACAAAAAAAAATTGCTTTTTCAGTACTGCTACCCTAAAGTACTATCACTTAGTTTTGTTACATCCTGTATAATGCAGATGTGTTTATAGCCCGGTCTAATTAGACGCAAAAAAATCGTAACCTCGGAATAATTCGCATAGAGCTGAAAATTGGTAGCTAGACGTTAAATACACCATCCATACTAATATTATAAATGTGAAAGTGTGTCTATCTGTCTGTCTGTCTGTCTGTCTGTTACCTTTTCATGCCCAAACCGCTGAACCGATTTGACTGAAATTTGGCATGGAGATACTTTGAGTGCCGGGAAAGGACATAGGATACTTTTTATCCCGGAAAAATGTACAGTTCCCGCGCGATAAACGAATTTTGGCGCAACGGAGTTGCGGGCGTCATCTAGTTACAAATAAAACCTCAAAAGTCCCCGGCGATTTTCCTTGTGCAAAAAATTTTATTCAAGGTCAAAGGTATGAAAATGAGGTTTTCCTGTTTTTTTTTCCAAACTGTACATTTTATCACAAAAATAGGTAGGGCTAGAGTGTAGATCATAGAATTCTCTACAAAAATATTCAGACATTTTTTTCATACGACTTAACATTCCTTATATACGGTGGGCTTAAAGTTTGGGAAAATCGTATCTAATACTTATATTATAAAGCTAAAGAATTTGTGGAGCTACTGCTTTGAATTGAAAAATTCGTTTTTTGTTGGATAGTCTTATTTATCGAGGAAGACTTGAGCTATATAACATCACGTTGGCACCAATAAGAGCAAAGAAACAGAGGAAAATGGGGGAAAACGGGGAAAATTATTTGAAAGAGCTTAACTCACAAACGGCTGAAGCATTTTTTATGTTATTTGGCACAGATATAAAGTAGACCACGAGGAAGGATATAGGCTATTTTGTTTCTCGGGAAAATGTACGGTTTCCGTGAAATACATAATTAACAGGGCGGAGCGGAACTTCTTGTACTACAGCAAACGAGGGCTGTTCACAGCCAAACATACTTCTATGTGACTTATTACCGTTACCAAATCTAAACTTTTCGAGTCGCGAAGAGCAACAGTACGCTTGCAAATCACTCACAAGACGTGTGTCAGGCCGAGAACATTTCAATTTTTTCAAACAACCCTAGTTTGTAGTACTAGATGTTAAGCGTGGCTCCGCCCGGCCGCGTTAGTTATAAATTTCACGCAAGCCGTAAATTTTCCTGAAAAACAAAATAGCCTTTATCCCTCCACGTGGCCTATTCTATATATGTGCCAAATAACATAAAAATTGCTTGAGCCGTTTGTGAGATGAGCTCCTTCAAATAATTTTCCCCGTTCTTCCCCATTTTCCTCTGTTTCTTTGCTCCTATTGGTGGCAACGTGATGTTATATAGCTCAAGTCTTCCTCGATAAATAAGACTATCCAACAAAAAACGAATTCTTCAATTCAAAGCAGTAGTTCCACAAATTCTTTAGCTTTATAATATAAGCATATATATGATTTTCCCAAACTTTAAGCCCACCATGTATAAGGAATGGTAAGTCGTATGAAAAAAGTGTCTGAATATTTTTTGTAGAGAATTCTATTATCTGAACTCTTGCCCTACCCATTTTTGTGATAAAATTTACAGTTTGGAAAAAAAAAACAGGAAAAACCTCATTTTCATACCTTTGACCTTGAATAAAATTTTTTGCACAAGGAGGATCGCCGGGGACTTTTGAGGTTTTATCTGTAATGATGTATTTAACGTCTCTACCAATTTTCAGCTCTATGCGAATTATACCGAGGTCGAATGTTTAATTTTCCCGGAGTATTATGTTGTGACGATAATATAATATTGTAAGAGTTTAGTATTTTTTACCAGTAATATTTACATAATATTATGTATATAATTTTATCATCATAACACATAAGTCATAACGATAATAATATAGATTTATTAATATTCTACTTCTATTTTCTTTCTTATATCAACCGTCCTTGTTGAATCAAAAGCTTTATTTAAAAGGTTTTGCATTGTAAAATTAGGTTTAGACCCAGTTTCATCAAGCAATGTTAAATAAATAATGGCTTGTTAAATCAGTTAATGGCCTGTTAGAGCTATCGAGCGTTCCACCATGCCCTAATGTCATGTCAAATCACCTAACACGGTGTTAAATTTAATTCCTGCTGTGGAGGTCCGTTAAATATTTAGCAGGCTGTTATATGAGTCATAACAACAACTGTCAAATACAATATCCAATACTTATCTAATATAAATAAAATAATCTGTTTTGACTTTTGCGTGTTTCCGCCATGTTTAATTTACATTCTTACATATTATTTATTATTTCCATAGTTATGAATAATTATTTATTTTCACGTTGTCAAAAATTCAGCCCTCGGATTTTCCTTGACATTGCAAATACACTAACTTGTATCAAAATTACCGAACCGAAATATGTAAATAAAAGTATGTATTATGTTTCATGTTTTCAGCTTTGACAGATAATAATTATGAACCTGGTAAATTAAGAAGAACTATTGTAGCATAACAAATGTATGCGATCAGTGATATTTTAATTTGGTCGCATTATCTACCAGATGACGTATTATACGAATAAGGAAGAAAATGACACATTGCAGCAAACATGTCGTATTAAACTTGTACATTGCAATTTCGTCGCCTTATAACAAGAATGAACGAATTGATAGTTGTTCACTTGTTGTTCACTTAACATTGCATTTACTAATCCGCTGTGAAATTTTTACTGTGGGACATAAGTATTTTGACCGTCTGTTTAATTTTCTAAAGTCCGTTTAGTAATGCCTTAACGGACCTTAGAAAATTTAGGATTTAACAAACAGAGGTTGGTGAAATTGGGTCTTAGTTTTATTTCTATATCTGCCGGGTTACTCTGTATCTGACAATTTAGGTAGAGCGTATACGGGCGACTTTGTACCTGCAATCGTAGATAAGTACTACTAAACAGTACACAAGGCACTATTTTGCATATTGCATATATATATATATATATATATATATATATATATATATATATATGTTATGTTATATATATATATACATATATATATATGTTTACCGGTAAAAAGAGTGAAATTATTATTTTTAACAAAAAATTAAAACCGACTTCCAAGGTAAAAACAATAAGTAATAATATGAACAAAAAAGTATTAAATAACTCTTACTCTTTAATAGTGCCTCTTTCAGAATTCGTCTAAATCTCAACTATATCTGTACATACTATTTTGAAGTCGGTACCAACTAATTTAATCGTGACTTAATCAGTCAATGTCAGAATAGGTATATGACACTTTTGGGACTGGTTTTTACCTTGGAAGTCGGTTTTAATTTTTTGTTAAAAATAATAATTTTCGATTGTGGCTGGTCTGCGCCGACCCTGTGTTATAATAACATTAATAATATTATACTTTAATACACACCCTTTTTTTTACTTCCACCAAAGTAAGGGAATGCTCCGGCAAACTGAAGCGTTCCCCTCGGCGCCGGGACTAGCTAAGCCGGCAGGTTCCCATCCTAGCCCGGATTAGACGGAAGTTTGGAGGTTCGCGTACCGACGCCTCCGCACTTCCGTCCTACGCCGGCTTTAATACCCTGCGATAGCCTAGTACGTATTGTTTTATTCAAATACGCTACCCCAAAATACGTCGTACGAGAACAAAAATATTTTATGGAGAGTATGGGAACATAAATTGCAATAAATTTATAACCTCATTCGCCGTATTGTACAGCCTTTATTGAGTTTCCTTTTAACCGACTTCTAGAAAGGAGGTTCTGTGTTAAACTGCATACTATTGGAACGGAGTTCCTTTTCGCGCGTTGCGAAAGGGGGCTAGACCGAAAAAATTGTAACGGTACTTTTTAATTAGTACCTGCATGTTAGGGGCAGAGGGCATTGCGCGTTGATAGTATTCCTGTGCGTCAACTAGATGGCGTTTTTTTGAGAATAAACAGCGACGCGTTGTTAGTATTCCTGGGCGTCAATAGATGGTGTTTTTTTATTTATTAGTACCTGCATGGTAGGGGCAGAGGGCGTTGATAGTATTCCTGTGCGTCAACTAGACGGCGTTTTTTGAGAATAAACAGCGACGCGTTTTTAGTATTCCTGGGCGTCAATAGACATGGCGTTTTTTTTAATATTTTTTTTTGAGTATATGTATTCTGTTCAGATTTTTTGAACTTAAGAAATAACTCCGTTCCATTCGGGTGTCCCTTGACACCTCTCAAGTTTTTTTTTTCAGATTTGGATGGGCATGGACAGGCTGAAGTCCAAAAAAAATAGTTTTATTTAAGCAAAATGTATGGTTACCGTGTGAAAAACGAATTGTACGCATCGATACATCCACGTTACATACTTTATTATTATAAATGCGAAAGTGTGTCAGTCTGTTTGCTGTTACCTCTAATTCACGTCCAAACCGCTTATTTTCCTGGGTATAGAGATACTTTGAGTCCCAAGAGAGGACACATGATACTTTTTATCCCAGAAAAATATACGGTTCTCGCACGATAAACGAATTTTGGCCCAACAAAGTTGCGGGCGTCATCTAGTGATGATATAACTTTTAAGGCCGTCCCCCGAGCAAACGACCTTGACCATACATTTGCCGCGTTGCCGAGATCGCACCAAAACCCTATTTTTTTACTTATCTTGGTTCAAAATTGAGTAAAAAAAATATTAAAACGTGGAATATGTAGTTTATGATATTATGGTCGATTTATTGGCGTGTGTTTCAAATAAAAGTAATTTGTAAATACTACGGAGATGCAGAATGTGTGCTTGAATTTTAATAAATTGGTTTTACTTTGGAAGCTGATATCATGAGTATAATAAACAAAAATAGAAAATTTAAAACATGGAAAGGAATGTTGATATACTGAAGATTATTGCTGTATTTTTATTATAACTTTGTAGCTTTCAAATTATGAGTTTATAAGGCTCTAAATACGGTAAATTACGGAATCTCCGTGAGGACGGCCCTTAATAAGGGATTCAAAATACTGACATTTCACTTCGTTCAAAAATCGGTTTCACTCGTCCATTTTAAAACTTCTAATACCTATTATACAAACTTCCACATCAGAAAATAAATGAGCTTAGCATGTCACGTGACAATGGTGTAGCGCGACACTGGCGGGACACGACGGACGTGTCACGGCGTGACACTGGCGCAGCGGGGCACGCATCTGTTACTGAGATCTGCGTGTTGTAGCATGTTGCTCTTTATAAATAGGTCAGTTATTGCATGAAATAAATACTTGAAAAACTTACTTAGCGGCGTTGTGCACTTTTGGGATGGGTAAAATGTTAAGGTCGCGTCAGGTACAGGTAGGGTTGCCAACCGTACTATAATATATAGTATTGTCCTATATTTCGAGCCTGCGTACTATACACTGTTGAACTATTATATAGTACGCAAAAATACTATATTTTTAACACTAAAATTATCTCATTCCTGCTCTCTATTCCCGCCACTTCGGCATTCACAGAAAGGGTATTTTCGGTTATGAATTTGAAATGGCGGGAAGAGAGAAACAGAAGTATAGGTCTACTAGAATCTGATGGCAAATTTTGACAGCAGATTTTCAAAAAATATCCTTGATCATTGGATAAATTTATATATTTGCATGTTTCACACACAGAATCAACCGCTATAAGGAAAAAAATAATCAAAATGTTTTATTCCAATTACCCCGGTATTGCTAGACTTAGAGTCAATTTATTTTCTCACTTTTTGCCATCAGATTCTGGTAGACCAGTGGTTCCCAACCTGGGGGTAATTACCCCCGCGGGGGTAAAATAGCTATTCTAAAGGGGTAACAGAGGTGGTACCTAAAATAAATGAATTGGCAGAAAAAATTTATAAACTGTACATTTTGGAGAAAAACAGCTACAGAATACCCTATCATTGCAAACAGAGATCTGAAAATGTTGGTAACGTTAGCTACCACTTTTAAATGCGAGAGTGGTCTCTTAACTCTGGTAACATTTTAAAAAAGGCAAGAAACCGTCTGAACGTGGAGCATGATATGAGATGCGCGTTTAGTGTAACTGAAGTCTGAACCTAATTATATTAAAAAACAAAAAACTTGCGAATGTACCAATACAAATTTATAAAGTTATTTTTAATTGGGGAGGGGGGGGGGGGGTAAAATCAGTTTCTCTAACAGGCCATAGGGGTATCAGCTCTAAAAAGGTTGGGAACCACTGTGGTAGACCTTAGATACTTCTGTTTCTGTCTTTCTGCCATTTCAAATTCTCATTACAAAAAATGAGCTTTTAATTTACATTAATCTTAAAATTGAATGTAATAAAGCATAATATAACACTTTTATTTTAGACAAAACATTGTTAAAAAATGCAAGAAGTGCAGAAAAATAGTTTTTATAAAAGTAAATACTTAATACAAGACGTTAAGTATTTCATTGAACATTTTTTAATTTTTCCATAAAATACAATAAAATACTATATTTTTTAGAAGTGTACTATATTTTTTATAGTTTATTTTGAAAAATACTATATTTCGCCGGAGAAATGTTGGCAACCCTAGGTACAGGCCACGAGATCGCAAATTCGTAAGACGGAGAGAAATTACCACCGAGGCAGCGTATCAGAGGAAGTACCTTATTTATTATTATCATGCGGTTATATACCTGCTTGTGTTCCGTTTCCTCTTCTGCCGTGACTTCCGAAGTGCAAACAATTTTGCCAGTAATTTTGATATGCGTCCACCATTTCTCCACTAATAGTTATGCCCACACTAGGCGCTTTCGTCTTCAATTTTCGTCATCTTTCATTCAACTTTCGTTTTGGCGTATTCAATAATTGAATGCGTCAACGAACGCAACGCCAACATTGTCATTTTTGAAGTTTTGGATACGGTCAGAGGGCATGCGTCGCGGGCATGCCTCACGTTCGCTTTTGACTGCGCTATAACGCATGCCCTTGACGAACAGAAAAAAGCACAGTGTGGACAAAGCTAATGGGCATGTAAACAGTTGTATGGATCTCCATAATTATTTATTATTGTCTGTCCCACTGGGCAATATGAGTATAGAAAGTGTCCTTTTACAGGGTGTAAAAAACTAAGGATAATACTTTAGGGTGTGTATGTGTTCCTTGTAGAGAGTTCACTGTGAAAGTATCATCGCTGAAAGATTACCTTTTTTCTATTGGAAAATGCATGACGCATGCCCATACAAATCAGAAATTTTACTCTTTCAGCGCTGCTACTTTCACAGTGAAAACTGTAAACATATATGATATAAGAAACACATACACACCCTTAAGTATCATCACTTTGTTATCTTATCCATACATCCATTCTAATATTATAAATGCGAAAGTGTGTCTGTCTGTCTATCTGTCTGTCTGTCTGTCTGTTACCTCTTCACGCCCAAACCGCTGAACCTATTTTGCTAAAATTTGGTATGGAGATACTTTGAGTCCCGGGAAAGGACATAGGATACTTTTTATCCCGGAAAATGTACGGTTCCCGCGCGATTAACGAATTTTGGCGCAACGGAGTTGCGGGCGTCATCTAGTACTCTATATTTTGTATCACTCACACGTGACACACACACTCACACGTGACACACACACTCACACGTGACACACACACTCACATCTTTTAATAATTTGGAACAGTGGCTAGTATATTAATTCAGAACTGAATCACTTGTTTATTTTGTATAGAAGATTAAATTGTCAAACAAAATACAGGACAAAGGCTTAGAAACGCAGAACGCGCAGACTATAATATCTTTATAAACATTCAATCTCTCTAAAATTATCAAAGAGTTCAGAATCAGATTTCCCGAAGATAAGAATATGCCTTTGAAAACTAATTCTATTACCAAGTCTTATCGGTTTATGGGAAATTGCTCGTAATCCGAGAGATGATAGATTTTCTAAATCTACATTGTAAACAAAATGGCCGACAGACCCGACAGTATAGTCAGAAATTTTTATTAGGAATTACCTACCTAGGAATTACTTATAAGTTATAGCTTCTTCGTTCGACTTTCAAAAAGAGTATCATGATACCTATTTTTAAATAAAAATATATTTTATTATTTTATTTTATAGCATAATGCCAAAAGATGCAATATCTATCTGAAACTTAGTTTTAAAAGTATATTTTAACTAAATTATAATAAGTTATATATAAATGACTATAAAAATTCTCAAATTAAAAAAAGTAGATAAGTAATAATATTATAATATTATAATATCTATTGTCTGTCTGTTTGTTACCTCTATGCGTAATGCGCTTATGAGCCGCTGTATTAGTGTTTGAATTATCGAAATAATTTTATCGAACATAGAATTATCGAAAATTTGATCTATGTCTATGCGTATAGGATACTTTTTATCGAGATGAATATGTAAGTAGATAACTTAAAAAACTCTATTATAACATTATAATATTATGTTGACAAACGACATGTTTACGTAGGTATCTTTTTATTATAAATGCTTAGCAAATAATCAGCAGCAAATAATTTCCAATTTATTTGCTGCTGTTTATTTGCCAAGCATTTATATTAAAAAAAACAAAAACATCTAAGAACTTTTGACCTTCATAAAGACAGAGATGTTGATGCTGCATTTTATCATAATTTTAATATGACCATGGTTATTCAGAGAATACGTGTCAAAGCGAGTGTAGGCATAATACACACGAAGCCTCCTACTGTGAAAACTGAATTTTCTTTTGCGTGAAATCCATTGCTGGTTTTGTATGGATGTTATTTAAAGTCAATCTTCGATGTATAACGCAGTGTTTCAGTGTTCGTTATCGTTGTAACCGTAACATAGTTTTAGGAAAGTGTCGAGTTTTCTGAATCGTGACTGGAATAATAATGTTTTCTTTGAGGCCTCTGGTCCCAGGTTCGAACTTGAGTCAGCGCGATCTTGTCAAAAGTTGACCTTTAACAGAACTATTATTTTGTGGACTCAACGGATAAAGGAGCATTGCGCTCGTACTTAAAAAGAAACAGATATGCTTCGGCACAAATTACTCTAAGTGTTGTCTGCCACTGTGTTCATCATGAACAACGGGAATCGCACATTTTGTGATACGAAAATTATCCGGTTTCTATTATTGAAATTCAGTCTCATTTGACTCAAACAAACAGAAACAGCTTTGCACAAATTATTCTCAAATATTATGTTGCCTGCTTCTGTGTCCATCACATACAACAGGAACTGTACATATTGTGGGATAAAAATTATCGATTTCTATTTCTGAAACTCATAGTGTCTCATTGCTAAATTTTATCAATAAAATATTTTGTCCTGCGGTTCAAGCGTGGTACCTCACCAGGTATATTTTATTTTAGCATATTCAATATTATCATTAGCAGCCGCACTAAAAACATTTAATGATAATGAAACTTCACTGAAGAGTATTTTATCCACATTTTTTTATCCACACCAATACGAGTATCCTACTGCCGCAGTCAAAGACGAGAATTATAGCTGTTCATAACAGCAATTAAATGAAGATTTTGACATAATACAAACAGCTGATTCAGACCGCAACGTGACGAGGCGAGGCCCAGCGCGAGATAAATTTGTATGAATTTGACAGATTTCAATTGCGTGATACGTCTTGCGAATCTGTCAAATCCATATTTTAGAAATGCATAGCTATGCGTCGCGTTGCGGTCTGAATCAATCCTTAGGGTCAATTCATTATTAATTTGTATGGATTTGACATATTATTTCAATTGCGTCAGACGTCTTGCGAATCTGTCAAATCCATATTAGATTTAGAAATGCATCTACGCGCCGCGTAGCGATCTGAATCAACCCTTAATGTATTATGACAAAATCTTCATTTAATTGCTGTTAAATTATTATAATTTTTGTCTCTGAGTGCGGCAGGATATTGGTGTGGATAAAAAAACATTAAACCAGTCAAATTTTAACTTCATCTTCGCTGGCAAATTGAAAATTTAAGACATTGAGTGGATAAACCGGATAATTATCATTATACAACATAAGAGCAATTACTAATTTTTCCCTTACAAGTTATAACTCAACCTTATAACTTATCTACTTCATAATCTGGCTAATATATAAAATCTAGCTATATAAAGAATCCACATTTTTTTTATTGAAAATCATTTTCCCGGGTTTAAAGCCTTCATTCATGAAAAAAAACGTCAATTTTTTAATTATTGTCACTTACCCGCTTCATCCGCTTATGTCTTCAATTATAAGTGCTAAAAGCTCTTTTTCTTGCACCGGGTAACACCATTAGCGTCATTAATAATTTTGGACGCTAAGTGACTTTTCACAAAATGCAAACGCCTAAACTTTTGAAAGTTTTAAAAAATATCCTTTTTGTAGCACTTCAGAGTTAATCCATACTAATATTATAATTGCGAAAGTGTGTCTGTCTGTCTATTCGTCTGTCTGTCTGTCTGTCTGTCTGTCTGTCTGTCTGTCTGTCTGTCGGTCTGTCGGTCTGTCTGTCTGTCTGTTACCTTTTCACGCTTAAGGGCCCTCTCTTCCTAAATTAGCAGGTCGATTGTCTGTCAGTGCGAATATCGACGTAAATAACATTAAAATAACATTCATAACAGCGCGCCTTGTACGGTGGCGGTTACGACGCTCGCCGCGTTCATGATAGGGCGAAATAGGAGAAAAAACCTTTTAAAGGCTAAATATAATACATACTTCAAAAAAGTAAAAAAACCAAATTACAATACATAAGTTAATAATTTGGTTTTAGCAGTAGATATTTTTTATATATTCTTTTGATAAATAATGAAGGAGTAAAGTGGTTTCATTCAACGATTTGGAGGTGATTTGGTTTTTTATTTCTTTATTATGTGACACCGATAGAAAAAATATGGCAAAACCAAATTACGTATCATATGTAGATTACTAATTATTTTTTTCAGATATAATTTTTCTGTTAATGCCGATGAAAAGTTGTTTCATCTGCACGCTTTTTTCGAGAGAGCAGCCTTAAACTGCGGAACCGATTTTGTTGAAATTTGGCATGGAGATACCTTGGTCCCAGGAATGGACATAGGGTAGTTTTTATCGTGGAAAAATGTACGTGCGATAAACAAATTTCGGCGCAACGGAGTTGCGGGCGTTCTCTAGTTAATATTATAAATGGTAAAGTGTGTATGTCTGTCTGTCTGTTAGCTCTTCACGCCCAAACCGCTAAACCGATTTTTCTAAAAGTATAGGGATACTTTGAATCCTGGGAAAGGATATAGGATACTTTTCATCCCGGAAAAATGTACGATTCCGCACAAAAACCGAGTATCGGGCATAATCTAGTCGTTATAATTTCCTGTATTTGAGTTTCAACAGTATCAGGAATGTTGCCCTCTGTTTCTCGCAATTTTGTGGCTCATCGCCATTTGTTTATTGCGCAGTAATCGTACATTTTTCCGGGCTGAAACTATACTATTTCTTTTCTCAGGTCTTAAAAAATATACCTAATTTCATCAGTATTGGTTCAGCGGTTTGCTTGAAGGAGTAACAGACAGACATATTATAAGTACATGTTCGCTTTTATAATAATGTCAAGTCAGTGTCAACCGCGATTGACAATGAATTGTCAGATGTTGTCTACCGCGGCTTCAAGTTTTTGACAGGGAGTTTAGCTTTGTCCACATTGTGCCTTTTTTTTGTTCAACAAGGGCATGCGTCAAAATCCACCCGCGTTGAAAGAAAAGTGTCATAGCGCGCGCTACGATTTCAACGCGCGTTACGGGCATGCCTCACGTTCGCTGTTGACTGCGCTATAATACATGCCCTTGATGAACAGAAAAAGGCACAATGTGGACGACCGCTACTGCCATGTTTCACCGAGTACAGTCGGCTAAAAAGACTTCATAAGTTTTTGAGTTAGTACCTACTTAATAGTCGATCAACCAAAAAATAGTATTCGCCGAAGTATAAAGGAACTTTTCGTTCAAATTCGTTTAAACGTAACTGAAATGATGTTGTTAGTAGAGTGTAAAACACGACGTTATAAATGTACATTTATTGACTATACAAAAATAATCAAAAACTAGCGGTGCTACGGAACCCTGTATTGCGCATGACCCGACGCGCGTACTCGTAGTTATTTTTTGTTTGAAGGGGAGATAGTCAAGTTATTTGTCATCAACTTGCTCACTGCTGAAAAAAGTTGGGGTTTTTAAATCCCTATTTTATATAATTCGTTGTGCACCTACGGGTTCGTAACAAATTCGCACAGTGAGGGAGCCCTAGAACAATTTTTTTTGTGATTACTAACAAGCAAAATTTTTGGGAGTAGCTACATTTTGATAAGACGAACAACAATATTTTTTTCGAAAAATCTCGAAAGTGGTACCAAACAGAGATAGAAAGGATTTCATACTTTGACTTGATGGTCCTAAAATATGGATTGTTTTATTAAATTTGTAGGATTTTGTTACTGTTAAATTATATAATTATTAACCTATCAATATACAAAAAATCTGCTGGTTAGGGTTCCGTTTTAGGGTACCGTATAGTCAACCAAGTTTTGTTGATTACAGAACCCTAAAACGGAACTCTAACCAGCAGATTTTTTGTATATTGGTAGGTTATTACTTATTAGTTATATAATTTAAGAGTAACCTTGTCCTACAAATAAAACAATCCATATTTTAGGACCATCAAGTCAAAGTATGAAATCCTTTCTATCTCTGTTAGCTACCACTTTCGAAATTTTTCGAAAATAAAAATGTAGTTTGTCTTATCAAAATGTAGCTACTCACAAAAAATTTGCTTGTTAGTAATCACAAAAAAAATTGTTCTAGGGCTCCCTCACTATAATGTATAGAAATTCAAGCCACAATAGACATCTGTTCAAGCCATTACCCAATTCTTGGCGGCTTGAATTCTTCAATTTTAGTGTAGGAAACGAACCGATTCTTTGTATGGGGACCCCGGAATAATTCCTCAGTCGATGAAACTTTGCTGGGTTATAGAATAGTATGAGCCAATACTATCCTATAAAAATAAAAATAAAAAAACATTAGGAAGTCAGTTATTTATACCTAAAAGTACAAATCTGTGTATATATCGAACGCCATAATTTCTCAGTCTAAATTTATTTTACCAAATGATTTATTTATACAAGTATGTGATACTTTATAAAAATCCAAAACTTTTTTCAAATATAAGTAT
Source organism: Polyommatus iphigenia (assembly GCA_963422495.1). Lineage (NCBI taxonomy): Eukaryota > Metazoa > Arthropoda > Insecta > Lepidoptera > Lycaenidae > Polyommatus > Polyommatus iphigenia. The sequence goes on along the minus strand of OY730184.1, from coordinate 3,203,447 downwards.
TGCTTTTGTATGATAATTCTTTTTTCTAACCTCATTTTCCCAGCAAAATTTCTCAGTATTATTTTTTTTACTTAAGAATGTCATTTGGCGTCATGAGTAAGAAAATCCAAAAAAAACCATACCAATAAAAATATATTAAAAATCTATAAAAAACTTAATAAGTATGCAAAATTTCTCAGCATTGTTTCTTTTCAAAACTATGTTATGTAGTGAAATATACACACAAATACAAAATATCCAAAAGAAATACCATCCAGAACACCGAAATTTTAGAAGCGAAGCTATGTATCTATCCCGTGTTTACGCAATAATGTACCGTCTTGCTTTACTAGTTAGGTGCAGATTAGCGTCATCGTGCATATAGTACGACCTTGACCGCGTGACCCGCACGGTCTAGGAACCTCGCGGGTCGGTGTGTGATTCCTTACATTTTACATTTTTCTTTTCTTTGTGGGTACGTAGACAACACAAAACTAATTGAGATAGATAATATATTTTTATCTTCTCTAAAAATTAAAAGTTATAGGTACTTACATGTAAGCCTACATAACATAATATTATGTAGAATAGAATAATAAATAATTAATAAAACTTATTTACCTCAGTGTTAAATAAGCAATTATTTTTATTATTAATTATGTTTACGAATTGTACAGTTGCTTGAAAAACACCATAAAATATAAACTATCGGCTATGGCAGGGTCGGATTAAGTCTGAGCTCCTCAAGATAATAATTTATTATTATAATTAGTTAAGTACATTATTATTCATAAAAATATAAAATAAAATATTTGGTGGATTTGTTACATTAGGAAATCAAGTATTTTTATTTAGGACGTAGTAAGGCCGTCCACTGAGCAAACGACCTTGACCATGGCATACATTTGTCGCGTTGCCGAGATCGCACCAAAACCCTATTTTTTACTTATCTTACTTCAATATTGACCTAAAAAAAATTCTAACGGTAAATAATATGTAATTAGTGAAATTGTCAATCTATGGCGAGTGTTTTAAAATACACTTAATTTGTAAATACTTGGGAGATGCTGAATGTATGTTTGAATTTTAAATATAAATTGGTATTACTTTTGAAGCTGATATCATGAGTATAATAAACAAAAATAGGAAATAAATAACAGTAAAAAGAAAGGTTATAATTATCCTGAAGATTATTGCTGTATATTTATTATAATTTTGTAGCTTTCAAATTATGATTTAACCATCCTTTTCTCAAAGCAATTCAGACTCTTTTTGACCCCCTAAAACTTCGTTGTGGATAAAACAATAATCTTGAATTTTCAGTTGCTAAGCGAGCGTTGTATAAACACGGAATACTTAAGTATTTAAAAATATTTCATTCAATTTGAACTAGTAGGTTCAAATTGAATGAAATTTACTGAAACTTTACTTTGAAATTTACTAAAAAAAAAAATTGAAACTGAAAATAATCTGGTTTTTTCGGATGGGAAATTATTTTCCTTTGCCTGTTCATGACTAACCAAGATGGGGAATTATTTCCCTCTGCCCGATTACGAAAGAAATGTATAAATAAATATACTAGTTAGTTGATTTGACTCTACTTTTGAATTTATTTTCCTCGATTAATGTGCACAAAATTGTTTAAGTTAAAACGAGCTTATGTATCAGTATGCGAATAAAGCATCAAATGAACAATAAAATACCTAATCTTTAGGAGGTGTTTTTAAAAAAAAAACATGAATCAGACAAATGAAACTGTTTGAAACACTCCTGCGGACATAATGCCACTTTGCATTTTTTAAAGGCATTATCTAAAACAATTGATAATAAAATTTTAAAATAAACTAAAATAATTGACAAATCTTAGAAGTTGACAAAAATAAATCCCCATTTTTTCATATATGACGCTAAATGGAGTTGCTAATGGACAATAAGAACTATTTCCCCGCTTGCAAGTATATATTTCAAATGAATCAAAACCACATAAACACTACGTTTTTGCACTGAAAATTATAACAAAGCTACAAAGAATATAATAAATAAGTACATAACAAATCAAATATCTACTTATAAGAATCCTTTTTGAAGAAACTTTGCAGATTTATGTCTCCACTATGTGAAAATTGCGCAATTTTTTCAAAACTCACATTTATTTGATTCTTACATTGACACTAGACACTTGAAAGGGCTGGGTTGCTAGTAAGATAATGTTGTACTTATCTTACATTCTATTTGTGAAAAAAAAAAACCATAAAAGGTTGCCATTTCAAAGATATTCGGAATTTTAGATAGATTGAGAAATGAAAGGGTGGGAAAATACTTCCCTGTACCCGATTAAGGGTTAAGAACTGAAACTTGTTAAACGTTCTTAATTTTGTCACATAAGCCCGGGACACACGAGGCTAGTTTTTCAAGCTAGGATAACAAGCTAGTTTTTTACCAAACTGTCCTGGCTTGCTGACCTAGCTTGGAGCATGTTAGTTCTGTTTTACAAATGAAGATAGTTATGTCTACACGAATCTAGAAGTACTAGCTTGCTAGCTTACAAACACTAGCTTGCTATCCTAGCTTGAAAAACTAGCCTCGTGTGTCCCGGGCATTACTTACTGTCTGACTGACTGACTGATTTCTGTCCAGTTTTCGAGATACACCTGCACTTAACATCGTGACTAAATTTGTAATCCCATACAAATGTAGATTATAAAGTTACATATTATTTTGCAGATTATGATTAATAATCATTGTACCTGAATCATCGATATCTCCGGTATATCATCGGTAGACAGATATCTAGCTGTTAGTGCTTTGGGTCTTAATCACGGGAAAACCTAAACATTTCATAATAATTTCTGTCCAGTTTTCTAAATACACTAACTTCGTGAATAACTCTGTGATCCCATATAAATGTATAGGATTACAAAGTTACATTTGCAGTTTATGAATCATTGTTGATTGTACCCGTACCATCGATATCTCGGGTATATCATCGGTAGATAGATATCTAGTTAGTGCTTAGTGTCTTAAGAGCGGGCTGTGCCATTTTGCTGTGTTTTCTAATAAGTATTACGATATCGGAAGACGATTGACTCAAATGAAATTGATATTTATTTAATCATTGTATATTTATCTGATATTTAGCTAAAGGAAAACACGATTCACTTATTTTGACTCGATACTCGATAGTTTTATTTTTCGAAATTATGAATCTTTTTGGGCTTTTCAACAAATATCTGTTACACTTATTGAGTTACTATCATTAAATAACTTGCACTACTACAATCACACACTTTATAAAATAATGGATAAAGGAAATATTAGTATTGTATTTAATTTTTAAATAATCATCATAAACAGTTTTGGGACATACGACCTTTACTTTCGTGCTATAATTCGGGAACCGTTGTTACGCGATATTGTTCACTATTAGCCGCAGCGCAAAGCACAATTCTCGGGGGCATGATTCTATTATTTATATACAAACAAACTTACATTATATCGAGCGCGATAAATAAAAGATATTAAATTACGGGAAATAATAAAACGAGCGAATAAAAAATTACTTAGCGACTGATGATGAACATGCTGTTTTAATAACTTGAGCGGTATGAATTTGAGTAAGCGAAAAATAAACTTAACTAACGACTAATATCGATTTATAATAAAATCCAGAACGAGCTTACAAAAAGTGGATTGTGATTAATCTATTTCAGATATTAAAATTCTATCCGAGCGACTGTGTTACTAAGTGAGCGACTGGAAATACATAGCGGGCAACTTCAATATTAAAGATAGATTCAATTTTTCTAAGTGAGGTTATACATTACGAACTACTAAAAAGTTCACTTTGAGCAAACTTTTGTGAGCTGCTTTATTAATGATTATTGGTTACTGATATTCTATTTGAGGGTTTATATTTTGAAACGTGTTTTAATGAAAACTACAGATTGTTAAATGCGCGCGAATTCAAATGGGGGCGGGCGACCAATCGTTGCAGTCAGGTGAGTTGGGCTGCGGATCAATAGCGTTGCGTGTTTACGATTGCCATGCGCTTGCATCACTGGCTCGCACGCAGCATTGTGCGTAATATATAAATAAATAGTAAAGAATCATGGCCAAATTTGTATAGGAGCTGGACTCGACTTTTATTTTTGATGTCCCAAAATAAACTATAGTTAGATTTGGTTGTTCTTATGCTCTAAACATAATTCCGTTTGAGAATTATGTTAAATAGCCACGGTTTTTTACAATAATTAATAACGTTAACAATTATTTTGAGGTTAGACTTAAGAACTACCTTTTTCCCGACTGCGGTGTAGCCTACAAGTGTATGTTCGGCGATCTCGTTTCTAATTATTTCAATTTTTCCTTGAGTATTACCCAAATAATAGAACGAATGCGAATGATCGCCGGCTGTCAGAACATAACGAAACTAAAATATATTGATCTTTTTTTTGTGGCTATTTACATACACATTTCTAATATTTTTCGATGCCTTAAAATATTAGGGTATTTTTGCCACCAATGGCATATTGGGACGCCACCGCCCACCTGGTACGATTTGGCCATTGTTCTTTACTACAAAATATTTAAACTCTAAAAAATATTTTTTAGTATTTAAATATTTTGTAGTAAATTTACTAAATATATTTTTTAGTGTTTTACTATATTTTTTAGTGTTTAAATATTTTGTAGTAAATTTTTGTGCAGGAACCTAGGTAATTACTATTTTAAGCTGAAAAACAACTCAAACAAGTTAAATATTTTCGTATGAGAAAATGATTTTGGTATTACGTATGTATGAGAATTTCGATGGCACCCGGCCTCTTAACAGAAGGCCTACTTAACCAAGGTCACCGAAGCGAGGGGGCTCGCTAAAACAAAAACAAACACAATCCAGAAAGTCCAAAAGTAGGTTAGGTTAGAACTTAGACCACAACACAGAGGGAGCCGAGCGAGCGTAGCGAGCGTGCTGCGGCAGCAGCCGGCGACCGTCACAAAATAAAAGGGGGGCTCGGGGGGCGCAGCCCCCCGCCAAAACAAAAACAAAAACAAACACAATCCGGAAAGTCCAAAAGTAGGTTAGAACTGTGCCTGTGCTGTGGCAGCAGTCGGCGACCGTCACAAAACACGCTGTAGGTTAGGTTAAAGGCGTTAAAAAAGGCGACCAAAAGACTTAGATGTAGCCTCAGAATTCCGAAAATTTCAAAGGTGAGTAGCTCCAAAACTGAGGGGTTTCTCAGTGTGGATTTGGTACAGGGGGGTTTTGCCCCTCCTCCCCCCTCCCCCCTCACCCCCACTTCACACTTATAGTTTTTTTTGGGCATTTTTTGCTTGATATCAATAATGGCAACAAATAGGCATTAGAAATGTTCACAGAGTACTTAAATATAATATGTGTACTTTAATAATTAATATTTAAATAAAATAAAAATTAAAGGGGGCTCCCATGCAAAAAAAAAACACAATTTTTGGCTATTTTTTGCTCTATAGCGGTACGGAACCCTTCGCGCGCGATTCCAACTCGCACTTGGCCGATTTTCATTTTATTTATTTTGTATCGAGATGACGCCAGCAACTCCGTTGCACCAAACTCGTTTATCGCGCGAGAACCTTACTTTTTCTAGAATAAAAATTATGTATGTCCTTTCCCGGGACTTAAAGTATCTCCATACCAAATTTCAGCAAAATCGGTTCAGCGGTAACAGACATACAGACAGGCACATTTTCATATTTATAATATTAGTATGGATGCCAAATGAGTCGATGACGATGACTGATGACGATGACTGATGACGATGCCTTTGCACGTGAGTCAATCGTCTGATGATTATTAGTGATGACTTTACATCAGTACGTTTGTGAGTTTGTTAATTTTTCACGATTATTAAAATTATACATGCATACTGCTTAGCCTTTGTACTATAAACGTCACGGTCACGGTCACGGTAGGTAGTGACCCGGCCACGTCTCGATACGATTTTCGGCATAATGGTACCAACAAGGCTTTTGCATCCGTTGTGGATGATTTTAGATTTATGTTGTACTTTTTGAGTGTTACCACTCTTCAAATACTGCAGTGCCTGAGACAAGATTTTAAATATACGAAGGGTATATGGTATAGGATTTTAGATTCACACATTAGTAATGGTAGGCCAATCAAATTCGATCGGGCACGCGTACGTATAAAATGCAGCCCGCTGCGACGCGCCTCGTCAAATTATGCTACATTAAGGGTCAATTCAGACCGCAACGCAACGAGGAGAGGCGAGGCGCGTCGCGGCATAAATTTGTATGTATTTGACAGTTTTCTATTGCGTGAGACGTCTTGCGAATCTGTCAAATCCATATAAATTTAGAAATGCATCTACGCGTAGCGTTGCGGTATGAATCAACCCTTATGCAAAATTTCCGAGCTTTTTATCGATTTCAGGACAATTTTAGCTGGTTTTAGCTTTAACGTTATCGGTTCCGTGTCGCGTTACGTACGCGTGACCAGCCGCGGTAATCAGAGCGTGATTTACACAAATAGATGGGACGGAATAAAAATATTATAAAGCGCTAATTTTAATAAAATCGATGGATGTAATAAAGATATAAAGAGAGGAGTAAGGCCTTTTAGCGAAGTCCGTTCTTTTATAACTTTTTATAGAATTGCCGATCAACATGTACCTATGCAATGGGCATGACACGAGTCGAATGTCGACTATATGAAGTCGAATCAAACACGTAAATTCCATGCATTTTTGGTCGGTTATTCTACTAAAGCAAGTGACTCGTACTTGACCGATTTTTTTTGAGGTGTGAGAATCGACGGCATATTTTGACGGCACTTTGATTTAAGATATCTACGCCAATTATTTTCAAACTTTTGGGACTGTATGACTAATTCGCTTTCCAATTATGCCAGACGAAGATAAGCAGACATTAATTTATTAAGTGTGATTAATTATTTTAGAAAGGGGATTGTGTTTAGCGTATGAAATCATTTTTGTTACACTTCTTGTTGAAAAATTATTAAAGACGAGCTTTTGCCCGCGGCTTCGCTCCCGTTAAGAAGTATTATTATATACAAACTTTCATCCCCTATTTTAACCCCTTGGGGTTGGAATTTATCAAAATCCTTTCTTAGCGGATGCCTACGTCATAACATCTACCTGCATGCCAAATTTCAGCCCGATCGGTCCAATGCATTTGGGCCGGGCTGTGCGTTGATAGATCACCATGTCAGCCAGTCACCTTTGAGTTTTATTTAAATAGATACAGAAACTTGAAAGCTAGAAAAAGCCAACACCTAAAAGACTCGAAATAACACGAGGAAAGCATCAAAATATTTATCCTCCTGGTCGCTTCCAACTTGGAATATTAAAAATGAAATTTACCGTAAACTTTTTAATTCCGCAAAGTGCTGGTCTTCATTATAGCACCAGTGTTGCCAGGAACCCATCGCTTTTTTAACCAATGAGATTTTAAACTTTGTATTTTGTATGGCATTTATACAGGTTGTAACAAAACTAAGTGATAATGCTTTAGGATTTGTATGTGTCCCTTTATAGCCTACTGTCATACCTAGTTAAGAATGTCTGTCTAACTTCTATCTTAACTTAAGATAGAAGTTAGACATATACCATCGCGGAGTTTTCTTTACACCTTTTCACTTAGTACATTATGCGTTTGCAATGTAAGCGGAAAAAATGTAATTATTTGCGACATCACATTAGAAACCCCAAAAATAACAGTATTTCTCCACTATTTAATGAATGTCATTATACTTATAAACCTTTCTCTTTAATCGCTCTATCTATTAAAGAAAACCGCATCAAAATCCGTTGCGTAGTTTTAAAGATTAAAGGGAACAAAGGGACATGAGGGAAAGAAGCGACTTTGTTTTATAATATGTAGTGATAATTTTATTAAAATTTTATACTTTGCGTCGAAAAATTTTCATCAACAGTCAATGACATAAATGCGGTATAAATAATAATTTGTAGTGTTTAGTACTTTAATGTGTACTAATTATTATAAAATTAATTATTGGTAAATCAAATTATCATTTGAACTCCAAATTTTATTGCATTTGTTATACAGTCATTTGACATAAATTAATTAATAATTAGGTTTATAAAATACTGATAGCGATTAATTTTATATTACTAGATGACTCCCGCAACTCCATTGCGCCAAAATTCGTTAATTACGCGGGAATCGTACAAAATGGGATAAAAACTTGAGAGGTGTCAAGAGACACCCGAATGGAACGAAGTTATTTCTTATGTTCATAAACCTGTGTATATACTTAAACACTCAAAAAAATTATTTAAAAACGCCATCTATAATAGACACCCCGGAATACTAACAACGCGGCGCTGTTTATTCTCAAAAAAACGCCATCTAGTTGACGCACAGGAATACTATCAACGCCCTCTGCCCCTGCCATACAGGTACTAACTAATAAATAAATGTCGAGGTTAAAATATATCGTTCTGTCTAGCCCCCTTTACGCCAAACGCGTAATAAGGAACTTCGTTCCAAAAAGTATTCTTTATCCTGTCAAGCGTGTGCGCCATGTATTTTCTACTGATTCCACGCATTCGGATGTCCGAATATGAAAAACGAATTTGAAAATCGAATACCGAAAACTTGTGTATGTCGCCAGCCTTAGGGCCGATTCACACCGGAATGGCAGCGGCGAGGCGAGCATTTTCAGTGCCATGTGATTTTAAACTTTATCTTCACTAGTGTAATACGTACTTCGTTTGAGAAACTTGGAAAGTCTCGGCGGCCGCGATAATTTTCAGTATAATATGTTTAAAATCATTTGACACTGAAAATGCTAGCTGCTGCGCTGCCATTCCGGTGTGAATCAAGCCTTAGGGTCAGGACTCAGGCCTTCTCAAATAAAAAATAAATAAATTTTGAATGGTCCATTTACAAAAGGATCACTTCTCCTAGTGACCTAGTCACCTTGCAATGTAAAGACTGACACTTTAACACCTCCATTGTGGGTATCGCAGACACAATAGATTCTCAATTGTTATGCGGCAGCCGGTTTCCGCTTGGGGATTGATAGGTTAAAAAGCATTGAACGAGCGACAAGATCCATGTAGGCATGAATCTGAAAAGTCTGCCAATTTCATTACGATTTGACAAAACAGGAAACTAACTTTTAGCTTCTAAAATAATTTCAGCATTCTGTTTAGGAGTAGGCATTTTTTATTTTGTGGGAAAACTTCTTAGGAACACATGCGGCACAATTTAATTACTATATCTCGGAACGAAGTTACAGAAAATACTGGAAATGTTGAAACATGACGTTATTTGCAGTAACTCAATGGGGGCAATCCTATTAGTGGCTATGTCTACGTATAATGGCCGCTTGAGACGATCAAATATTTTGATCGAATCTTAGATCAAATGTTGCTAGTACGAACGTTATGTGTGGAAAATAACTGAGTATGACATAATCTGATAACTAAAAATAACTAAAATATAAGGCTCGATATACAGGGTGTAACAAAACTAAGTTTTAATACTTTAGGAAGTGTACATGTTTTAAGGAACTATGGACAAGCGCCCCAGCGTCACGAGTTTCCCCATACAAAAGTGAAAAAAAAGGTCTTCCAGTGCTGCTACGTTCACAGTGAACTCTATATGGAGTCATAGTCATTCCCACCCAAAATTATTATCACTTAGATATGTTACACCTTGTATAAAGCAGTCTAAAGCAAAACAGCTTATCTGTTCCTAAAATTTTAATTACATCTTCAAAATTATCGGCCCAGTCGTGCCGAAGTCTATTTGAACAGACTTTATTACGCAAAAAATATTATGAAATATATTTTTATCTTCAAATTAGATATAGCAACCTTTTGTAAATATAAAATTATTGAAATATAAACACAATAATTATTCCAATGTTATATTTTTTGCTTTCATTAGCTCAAGACCGTTATGAAACGCTGAGAAAAATATTTATAAGATCTAAATAAGTAATGGTTACATAATATTTAGGTTTATAAAATAAAGAAGCTTGTTAGCTAACAGAAAGAATAAAGTAAAAAAAAACTTTACATTACTGAAATTCATTCATTTAACGATGAGTAACCAAATATTTTTCTTCTAATACTACTGTAATAACACGTCGTGCCTCTCGATCAAAAGTATTTTATACCCATCGAAATACAATAATGCCCGTTTTCACCAACAACACCTAAAATTTAGGTGTCCCTTAAGCCAATATTCCAAGTTTTGTTCTTGATGAATCGACAACCCCGTAACTCTTAGGTGACGTTTGTTTGAAATAAAACAACCTATTATGCGATTCATCCGTCAAACCATTAGGTGACGTTTATAATTTTCGGGATGAATTGACGACCCCGTACACTTAGGTGACGTATGTGGCGACGACAACGGTTGCCTTGACAATGAATCTGTTATAGAATGGCCGTCTGATATTTTACTTGTAAAATAGCGAACTCCCATAATTAATACACAAACATTCCTCTTTAATCACTCTATCTATTAAACCGCAATTAAAGGGAACAAAGGGACATGAGGACAGAAAAAGCGACTTTGTTTTATACTATGTAGTGATATACGTCACCTAAGAGTTACGGGGTTGTCGATTCATCAAGAACAAAACTTGGAATATTGGCCTAAGGGATACCTAAATTTTAGGTGTTGTTAGTGAAAACGGGCATAAATATAATTGTCATTAAGTTCAGCAACTTGCTACTTTTCGCATTTTAATTACAATAATATTATTGTGGTATGTTTGTATAAATGTTGACCTGAACTTTTTTCCTGAATAAAAAGTATGCTGTGAGCTTTTCCGGGACTCAAGTTTTTACAAATTGGTGCAACGGTTTGGGCGTGAAAAGGTAACAGACAGACATACATTTTCGCATTTATAATATTAATATACAAAATAACAACCGATATACCTACGTCCTACATGTATAAATTACTGTA